>CM016721.1:48795865-49200865 GCA_005771605.1 Scutellaria baicalensis | reverse complement strand
TCTCCCTCAGATAAATTTCATCACAGGGATGTACCTATGGTCACATTTAGGGTGAGATGACAGCATTAATATAACTGTCAAACAGACTATATCAAGCCACTACATGCAACACCCTATCTCATTAATCATTTTGAATGAGATCATGTTGGGCAACATCTTAAATGAGCTACCATGCAACTAATCATGCATTTAAACTCACTAATCATGTTGGGCAGCATCAAAGTTCAATCAGCAGGCAAAACATCATATTGAATGAGCTACCATGCAACTAATCATGCATTCAAACTCAGCAGCAGTGAATCAATCACAGAAATAAAGCTGAACAGACTCCAGTAGTCATCAAGCACAAGAATAAAGCTGGACAGACTCCAGTAGTCATCAAGCACCAGAATAATAAGCCTTAGAACAGAAAAATAATCAAGCTGGACAGACTCCAGTAGTCATCAAGCACCAGAATAGAAATTAGCAGAATCATCATAACACATAACATAATAAGCCTCAGAATACGCCTCAGAATCATCATAAATCATCAAAATCATCATAAATCATCAGAAATCAGCAGAATCACAACTTTTCCATCATCATAACACAGGATAAGCCTCAGAATCAACTGAATATAGAATAGAATCATCATAAAAACATCATTGGACTCAAAAATCAACATTATTTCATCATTAGCCTCAGAATATACACTCAACATCATAAATCAGCAAAATCACAACATTTCCATCATCATAACACAGATTACAACCTCAAAATATACATTCAACATCATAAATCAGCAGAATCACAACATTTCCATCATCATAACCCATTTTACAGCCTCAGAATATACATTCAACATCATAAATCAGCAGAATCACAGCTTTTCTAGCTTCATAACACATGAACAGCCTCATAATATAGATTAATATATTACTTTATATATTTTAAATTTCAAATATTTTCGAATATAATTATTTATAATGACATAAATTTAAAATTAAAATACCTAACTTTATACTAATACAAATTAAAAAAGTATCAATATATTTTTGTTAAAATAATAATCATTACATTTTATATGTTATATATTTTTTAATAATTATATATATAACACACTGTGCAACGCACAAATACACTACTTGTTATTTCTAATGACAAAAACTAATTGAGGTTATGATAGAAACTAGAAAGGTTGTGTTTTTCGTAAAATAATTTAATATAATATAATAATATTAATATAGTTGTTAATTTTATATTTCGAGTTGTTGAGAGAATACTGCTTGGTATTACTGGTATTTTTTCATATATATATATATATATATATTATATACCCTAGAATTATTTGGAACATTAAGTTATTCAACATTCAATCCGACTTCAAGTGAATTAATTTGGAAATAAAAGTGAATTGATACTCTCCATTTTAAAATAAGTGTCATTTTGGAGTTTGTCATTAATTAAGAAAAAATAAATTTGGACAAATACACTTATTTTGAAGCAAAGTTGTATTCTAGAGCGATTACTTATTTTGAAACAAATGGAGTGTAAGACTTGAGTAAAAATTTATATCCTAATAGTATTATTAGTTTGGTATTAGTTATATACACATACTAGCGTGAGTCCTGTGTATCACACGGTATTTTAATACTAATTAAAAAATTTAAAATTATTATTTATAAATAAAATTAATTATTATTAATTATCATTAGTTCTTAATTTAATTAGTATGTAATTTAAATTTAATTATGTGAATTTTTTAATTATCATTTAATGTAATTGCAAACATGAACTTTAACTAAAATATTTGCCTAAAATTTCATAATTTTATTTCAAATTTCATTATCAATCATAAGTATTGGTATTTTGTTATTCAATTATTATTATCTTCTTAAATGTTCTATAATTATAATAAATTATAAATATTAAATGATTTAAATTGTAATTAAATAGGATTAACTAGAGAGTGACATGTGTCACTCTTGGTTATTCCTTTAGTATAGATATAGATGATATTAATGGTGTACCCTTGAATGTATTAATTGTATAATAATAGAGTATTAGTTGCATGTTCTCATAATGTATTGCTTGTAAAATTGAAATATATGTTTTAATGACCATATTAGTTGTACTCATAAGGTAATTAATTGAAATATACTACCTCCATCCCTCATAATTTTGCCACCGTTGACCGGCACGAATCCTAAGAAAAAATTGTTGACTTTGATGTGATGTGTTATTTTAATGTTTTTGAGTAGCAGTTTTGTAATTAATGTGTGCTTTTTGAGTGCAAAATAAGTAAAATGAAAGAAATGGAGGGGTAAGGTCGTAATTTTTTTGTTGCCATTTTTAGGCTGGCAAAGTTAGCTGGGACAACAAAAAACGGAAAGTAAGCACAGTTAGCAGGAACGGAGGGAGTATGTTTTAGTAAATATATTACTTTAAAGTATTACTTGTTATATGCAAATGTATTAATCGTATTACTTAAAAGTATTAGAATTGGGGTTGGGTGCACATTATATCCACGAGATATACAAGCCCTTTTTTAAGATTTGAAATAAAAGAATTAAAATCAATGAATTTCAAATTCACACAAACTGGAATGTATTCATAATCTAATTCATATTGAATTTTTTTTCAATAAATAACATTTTTGATACAACATGTATATCGATGTAATATTATTTATTAATCAAAATGTATTGCATTTTTATATTAATGCTTTAAAAATATTAATTTTTGAAAAGTCCGTACATCAAAGATTTTATATTAGTACCATTATTGGGTATATTCCTCAAAAAACCAATTAAATAGACAATAATTGAGATGGGGTGATGAAAAAGAAATGCTGGTGGTTTCTTTCAGGTTTCAACACCGCGGCGCTTCCGCGTCTAAATCCAGGCTGATGCATTTGACATTTCCACTTAGGTTCTCTCCCTTTTTAGTACTTTTTTTTTTTTTAATTCAATTATTATTACAACCTAAGATTCTTGCATTTTTTATTTTTAATTGAATTAATAGAGCTTCCAAAGTTTCTTATGAGACTGTCTCACGTGGGATGAAATATAAATATGTCTTTTACAGGAATAAGTACGTGTTCTATAAGTATGTTTTTTTTCCATATATTTCAAATATCTCTTTTTCAACTATAAGTATGTATTTTTCTACAATAAGTGCAATTGACGGTTGCACATGAGCATTTGCGTTTTGTTATTACATTTATGAAAATTGATGCTCTTAGATACTTAGATAGTTGAGTAAGTCTTATATGAGACGTTTTGAGTGATATCTCATGTAAGTTGAAGTTCATATGGATCAGTAAAAATTGGTTAATCCATTCAACACGGTTAATGTCGATCTCACATAAATCATATAAAGTTTGGTCTCATGTAAGGTTTTATATGAAACAGTTTCGGCCTTATATAAGTTTTTGTATATATAGTTTACGGATATTATACTATTATTTTGTTAAAGTATCTCAACATTATATTTATAAAAGCAAGATTTTATATCTTAATCATTCACATAATTAAGTTGTAAGATATTTTAAATGAACTTAGTCAAAAAAACTCACTTATTTATTAATCATAGTCGAGGTGTGCGACTTTGATAATTATTTACTTATTATAAGGCCTTCAGATGCATCTTTCAAGTCCTAATTGAAACTCTATAAAGGCTTTTTGTCAATCCTAACGTGTCACCATATAAATAAATAAAATAAAAACTGAAATGTCAACTTAGCAATGAATTATATAATGCAATTATATTTAGACTTAATAAATAGTTAATTTGTTCTCTAAACTCAAGTTATGTGTAGTATTTTATTATAATTATTAGGTTAATTTCAACTCCCTTGTTTCTTTCACGTATAGTGGTAACAAATAAAAGGGTAGTAAATTAATTGTCGTTGGCATGACCTTATCACTACCATTATTCAATTAATTTGAAACAATTATTCTTAGGTGGAGTGAGTGTTTTATTTGTAATAATTGAGTAGCGTTTCGCTGAATATATATTCTTCAATGATTTTTAATAAATTTCTTACATTAGTCAATTTATATTTTACATCATTTTTTATTGGATTTCATTCTTACACGTAGTACATATAACTCGAAATCAAACTTTAAGTTTAGGTTATTTATTACATGTGAGTCAATTTATTTGTAACCGATTTTCGATCACTTGAACACATGAACATTAATAATTTGTAAATCTGAGAATGTATATTATTGTATTCTTCGATATTTAATTATATTGTTGATTAATTGTTCTTGTTCTATTTAACGTGGGTACCCTTATTAATTGACTAATGAAATCTTATATGTATATAAGTATCATGTATTGGTTTGATATATATTTCAAAATAATCATCATATGCGTGTATAACAATATCATTTATTAATATGTTATTTGTAATGAACATAATAAAATTTAATATGAAACATCATAATGTAGCAAAGAATCCGAATCAATTTACTTCTTGATGATTTTAATTAGACATGCACTTTATAAATATATAAAACACAAATAACACTACATTTAATATTTACTCATCATTTCGTCCTTAAACAAATATCGTCCTAGTAAAAAAAATTGTTTCAAAATAAGATCGATCATCATATGATTTAAGAAATATCTACTCGTATTAATGTACCAGAATTATATATCCTTATATAAAAATGATTATTAAATTTTTTCTAAATAAATAAATTAATAAATATATATATATATATATAGATATGGATGGATCCTTTTATCAATTTTCTTAATTTATATATAAAATCTTGAGTGACACTTGTGTGCCCCGGGGGCACGGTGCCCCCAACTTAACTTATTATATGGTATTATATATATATACTCTACATGTATTATATGTATACTCTTTAGGTATCATATTTTTGCTCTTATATACATATAATACCTGTAGAATATATGTATAACACCAAGAAACATAACATCTATAGAGTATATATATAACACCTAAAGAGCATGTGTATAACACCGAGATCTGTGCCCCTATGTGCCCAGGGTATATAAGTTTTGTCCTAAAATCTTAAAGCCTCATTTAATTCAAAATAAATGGAATATATTGAAAACCCCAAAATTAATGACAGTAGAGATGAAGTATCATTATAATATAATTAATGGTCAATTGGCAGAATAATTAATAATGAACTATTAATGTACCTTTTCTTGAAAAAAAGAGCAACCTTGATGCAACCCAAGGATATATATCAGGTAGAATATATATTCCATAAATTAATATATTAGTAGTAATAATGAACATTGTTATATGATTGCTTATTTCAATATCAGCTGCACAAGTTTAATTAATTACCTTTTTCCAACAAACTACAAAACACTAAGTACCGATCACAGACTATAGTAAAACATTTCTATTAAACTTATATATACACGACGTGTCCAAACGAAAATCTGACTAGATTAAATTCTTCTCTCTTCGTCCTAAAAAGATGGAGTAATATATTATTTTCGTTCATTACACAAATATATACTTGTTATTATATTAGTATTTTGTAATTCCATATGCATTTAATTAAATGTATATTAAATCATCACATCTCAATTTCAAAAGTACTTTGTTTTATTTTAAAAAAGAAATGCTACATTAAATACTAAAATTAATGAAAGATAACAAAATAATTGAAATTTTGAATATCTTCTTAACTTGTGTGGAAACAAAAATAAGTCTATCATCGTGGGATATGATCAAGGGAATAGTATATGTCTATATGTTCATTTTATACTACTTTTATGTGCTAGAAAAAATAAATTATAAATACTCAATTAATAAATCTATTGTATGCATATATGATATACTTTAATCATTATATTATAATATACGTACGTATTACTTTCTTTTGTGCTAGAAAAATGAAAAAGAAAACAGAAAAACTATTCAATAACTCATTACTATTTCGCTTATGTAAAAGTGGCCTATTCAATTAAATTTGGTGAAATGATGCTTTTTTTATTTTTATCATACCACATAAATCTGGATTCTCAGATTATTTGAGTGACACTACTAAACACAAATTTGCTTAATTAATCAGAATTTCAATTTCTTCTGGTTTTTCAATTCTTAAAGTTAAGAGTTTCATGATATGGTATGATCATCCGCATTATCCAATGAATATGTAGTAATAAATAGTGAGTGAAGTCAAAACAATGGAGTTCTGTTGGGAAGAGCCTATCAATATGTCGAAGTGTATTTTTTTTACCCTATAGATTTAAGATAGTAAATAATAATAACAAGATAATCCTATTAACCAAATCCTGAATTATCACAGTCATTAGTTAATTATAAAATAACAATTAATTACTCAAGCTACTAATTATCAGTCTAAACTTCTAGTAAGTAATAATTTAAGTTTCCTTTTTATTTTGAAATTTTTAATATTTGATAATGTAATATTTGTCTAACTTCTTCATGGTGACGATTAAGTGGGTTACCGCAATTGGCTCTCATCCTATAAACCAAAGAGCTACCACTTATGTATTATTCAAATATCATGAGTATACTTATAGGATATTACTTACGAATAGAACAAAAATATCGATATTTTTAATGAATAAGCACGTGATACATTCATGATATACACATGATACTTAAATAGTATTCCCTCCGTCTCAGTCGAATTTGCCTACTTGCCATTTTCGTTTGTCCCAGTCCAATTTGCCAGTCCATAAATGACAAAGAAATTATAAAGCAAAAAATATAAAAAACATTTTTTAAATCAAAAAGTAAGCAAAAAGTAACCTAAAACAACAAGTCAACTGCATTTTCTTAGGTTCCGTGCCCGGTCCAAGTAGGCAAATTGGACCGGGACGGAGGTAGTGTATATATATATATATATATATATATATAATACCTATCACTAAATAGAAAGTAATATCTTAAGGGCATGTTTGGTTTGAAGGTTTAGATTTGTTAATAATATTTAATTAGGCTAAACTTTTGTTTGGATTAAAGGGTGAGAGGTCGGAGTAGTATCCGGCCTGGGTTCAAAAAGTAGTTTTTGGGTTAATAAATGGTTAAATAAACCATTCAAAATGGGTGAGTTTATGTGTGTGGCTACCCGCATCCCATGAATTCCTTAACACACCCCAAATACTAAATACACCCAAATAAAAAGTCCAAAAATTACACAATTTTGAAACGGGGAAAATGCGCGAAACCCCCTTGTGTTTTGGAAATTCAGCATCGGACCCCCTCCTATGATGGAAATTGCGCGAATTACACGTGTGTTTTCATTAATTCGACACACGTCCCATTCCAGCTAACGGGTGTTCACGTCGTTAAGTTTTTTCTTAGAATACCCGTTATACCCTTTGATATACCCTAGATAGAATCTTCGAATTAGAGAGTCGGGTCTGAGAGCAGCAGCCAGCCAGCCGACACTTAGGTTCAGCCATACCCAGTCCGATCTCCGTCCAAATTTCGCCGTCCCGTCTCCGAGCAAACCTCCAAACAAAATATGTTGAATATATATGTAATATTGTTGGGGGATCTGGTTATCTTGCACTGTTTGTTCTAACACCACACTCAAAATATCTGGCGATTTCGTGAATTCTCATCCGATCAATTTGGCTCCGCTCCACAGAATGATGACCGACGGCGGAGCACTGAAGAAGAAGCAGCGTGTCGGCTGCAGTACTCGCTCCGTCACCGACCTCGATTCCTCTTTCCCCGACGGAACCCTAGCCGAAGCCTCTCATAAACCGTCCTGCCTCCGCCGCACCTCCTCCCATTCAATCCTCCCCGTCGCCTCCTCTGTTGCAGGTGGATTCAATGACGCCGCCACCGCTGACGTTATCTTACGTCTTATCCTCGATCACCAATGTTCTCACGGCGAATTGTCCGGCGCCTCCTCTGATACTATCCCTCCCTTCGATCAGGCCGACCTTCAGATCTACCTCCATTAGCCCGCTCTTTATGATACATCTAATTAGGAATATCATCTACATGAAGCTGGGCAAGCAGCGTTTCTGGAAATACCCTTTGTCTTCTTCCCTCTTTTCTCAACCAGGTTGCTTTCTTCTTCAACCCTTGCTGATTGTGGTGATTAATGCTTATCCGTTTCAACACTGTTTGTATTTTTCTCTCTTATTAGAAAGTTGAACAGAATAAATTTATCCTAATTTTATATGCGTCTTTATGCATCCTTATTGTATTCTTGTTACTTTATGACATTCATTGCAAGTGTATTTTATATGCTGAAGTTAAATTTTGATTAATTTTGTTACTCGAATATTAATGTGAAAACATCATCATGTTAATTAAAAATCTGGAAGAAATGATTAATTATTATTGAGTACAAAAATTAAATTATAAAGAAATTTAATTAAATAAATTTAAACAAATACATTAACAAAATATTTGATAAAATAAACAACATTACTAAACTGAACCCAAATTGTGCACAAAATCATGTTAATATAAATTAAATAATTAAGAAACCACAAAAAAAAAAAAAAAAGATATACCAATTTGTGAGTTAGGATGGGAGAGGGTTTTATGCTAGAAGTATATTTGAGTGTACACATACACATATAAGCAAAAACAAGGATAAATAGGTCTTTTCTCATGAAAATAATGGTAAAAAATGAGAAAAAATCGCACCTCTAGCGCGTGCAGCTCACAGCCGTCAACTTTAACAGATTTGGGGATTTCGCGTCAATTTTATGAAAACACACGTGTAATTCATGCATTTTCATTGATACAGGGGGGTCCGATGCTGAATTTCCAAAACACAAGGGGGTTTCGCGCATTTTCCCCATTTTGAAACACACCCCAGTATTTCTCTACTTTACCCTTTAGTTATAAAAAAATAAAAATAAAAATAAAAATGAATCAGGGTGAATTTATTGCGCCAGAGAGAAAGAGAGTAGCAAAACCTCCATTGAACCACCGTTGCTCCACTTCGCTACCTACACTCTCGTCGCTCCATGGAACCGCCGCCGCCGCCGCCTCCACTCCCACCCCTCCATGGAACCGCCGTCGCCTCCACTCCCTCCCCTCCACTTCGCTGCCTCCACTCCCGCCCCTCCATGGAACCGCCGCTGTCGCCACTCCATCCCCTTAAATTAGGGTTTGGAATGTATGAAGATGAAGATGAATAAAAATTTAATAATACAAGGGTATTTTGGACATTTAATATCTATTTATTTTTGTATTATTTTAAGATGGGGTGTGTTTAGGAATTGATGGGATGCAGATAGCCGTACCCTGGGTTTATTTAACCTTGTGTTGGCCACAATTTTTGGGTATGTGAAATGATCTTTTAGCCCTTACTATTCTTATATAATTTATATATGTTTGGGGACATTTTGGTCCAGTTCATACAAACTTACAACAAACACTTGATACAAACAAAGTTTTTATACATACTCTCATTTCAAGAAATATCACAACACTCAAATTAAACAAATTAAATATCAAGTTAAACTCGATACCTAACATTCAAACCAAACACATCAAATATTTAACTCAAGTACTTAACATAAACAGTACTAACCCACAACAACCTAACTAACTTAACTAACCTAATACATGAACCAAACATGCCTTAAGAATATACACGTAATGTCTGAAGAGTATATATCTAATACCACTCTTTAACATGGAAGATACACGTGATACCTGAAGAGTACATATGTAACACCACACGTTGGGGGTACATATCTAAGATTTGTATCCCATGAGTTTATAAGCTCTTGGCTCAACCAAAATTCCTGAATTATCACAACACATATGGTAATCTATATATAACAACAACAACAACATGCCAATCATTTCCCGCCAAAAGTCAAACTTTCAACCTTCCTTTTCGTTTTTTTATTTATGAAAAATTTATGCTTTATCAAAATTAAAAAAGATACAATTTTTGTCATATATTTTTAGGAAGAATTCATGCTTATCAAGATTTTAAAAAAAAAATTTATGGTAATATTGAAAATATTTGACCATATCCATTCCATAAACTACTTCATTATAATCTTTAATTTAAAAATTGATGTTTTTATTTTTCAAATTTATGTAAGAAAATCGGAAATCCTTTTGAAAATATTATTATTATATGAGTTTTACATTTAAATGCAAATCATGTTTGTTAAATTTCTTTTTATTGATTTTAATAAATTTATAGTGACATGTATCACACAGGTACCAATTGAGATTGAAATATTATCAAGAACATTTTTTTTTTCATAAAAATTAACATTTATCACATTAACTTAATATTTAAATTTTATGAAGTGCACAAGTAATAAATTTATAGAAATCTCAAGAATTTTTTTTATATCAAACATTTTCATATTAAAATTTATAAATAACAACATTTATATATCCGTGCACGGTACTTATGCTAGTTAATTGAATATAAAATCTGACCAAATCCTGAATTATCACAGCATATATGGTAATTAAAATAAGAGTTAAAAGAGAAAGGACAAAAATGACAAATCTAGAGATGGTGGCGTGGGATAATATAAAAATGTAGTGGATCCAAATGATGTCCAATAATTCACATAAAATAAATGGTTTTAACCTAGGACCAATAGGCACGTTAAGTTAATAGACTTTGGAATCAACAAATAATACATAAAAAAAGATTGGGACATAAAAAATTGGAAATTCGAGGTTTGACTTACATGGCTGATGTCTATAATATCCCCAGTCACCACCTTCCTTAGTATTACCACAACACCAGTGATAACAACCATGGCGGAGGAGACACACAACATGGGAACAGAAACAGCGGCGGAGGGCCACCAGCCCACCACCGCCGGAACTGAAACGAATATGAACGAAAGGAAAGTGTCATGGGCACGTCTCCGGCGCGTGGACTCCCTCAACCTGGAGGCCGGAAACCTGTATTTCAAACCCACCCATCATGCATCACCTCAGGTCTCTTCTTCTTTACTTATTATTTGTCATCTGTTCTCTGTGGTTATTGATCTTGTTGAATAAAGAGTGAGCGAATGAATGCAGGGGAATTGGGTTCGGACATTGAGCCTCGCATTCCAAAGCATCGGAGTGATATATGGAGACATAGGAACGTCGCCGTTGTACGTGTACGACAGCTGTTTTCCGGACGGGGTGATCGGACACAGAAACGACATCCTCGGCATCCTCTCCCTCATCATCTACACCCTTATTTTGGTCCCTATGATCAAATATGTCTTTCTTGTTTTGTGGGCTAATGACAATGGCGATGGTACCTCCCTTTTTTTCTCCACATATATCATTCTTGATTTTCCATTTTCTCTCCCTTTTCAACCCATTTCTTTTGTCTTCTTCATCTCTACTTTTCAAGTGCAAACAAATTGAGTACTAAATCTTACAAATTAGGTCTTTATACTACACTTATTGTCACATCCCACCTACCAAATGCATCAGAAGATCTAGATCAAAATTTTATGGGGAGTTTTTTCAGTTTATAGTTTGGCTCTACACATTTTTAAACAACAATATTTTTAATTCTTGTCCAATTTTTAATTAATAATATGATTTCGGAAATACTTGTTGATATAAATGTCAATAATGCTCCTGTAGTACTCTAAATTGCGGATTTTGATTGTGTGAGCATAAATTTATTTTGTGACCCTATCCGGACAAAAATTTCCCAATTTGGACGCATATATCAAATCTCCTTCATGTTTCTATCACATGTAACAATGTTCCCTTCTTACAACCAAAATTATCTCCAATTTGAAGCATCACATCTGCATAATCAATGTTAATTATTGTCGCAAAAATTGAATTGAATTTCCTATTGAAATGAGATTAAAATAATTACTACTTGAAGGACCATTGTATAAACACTACAATTAGCTAGTATTTCAAAAATTGATAAAAACAAGAATTTCTCGGATGATATTAATTAGGTCATATCAGACCCTTAATTGTATTACAACTCTTGGTTTCATTGAGAGCAAATCGATCAAAAAAACATATATACTAGATGTATTAGGATGCATATATGTTTTGTGTGAAAATATATATGATGCATGAAGTAACTAGAAAATGAATGGTTGAGTACTTATGATCAGGAGGGACATTTGCACTATATTCCCTGATTTGCCGTTATGCAAACGTGGGACTGATCCCAAAAGACCAGCCTGAGGATAGACAACTTTCCAACTACCGGCTGGACACCCCATCGGACCAGCTCCAACGTGCTCAGAATATCAAACGTAAACTGGAGACGAGCAAAACGGCTAAGATTCTCCTCTTTCTTATCACCATCCTCGGAACTTCAATGGTCATTGGTGACGGTGTTCTTACTCCATCCATCTCAGGTCATCACTTCGTATTCACAATCATCCAACAACTAAAAAAATCGTACTTACTAACATTTCAAAATTATGGTTTGGTTGCAGTTCTTTCTGCTGTGGGTGGAATCAAGGCTTTGAGCAAAGGTAAGTACATAATTAATTTGTTTTGTATCTGTCATTTGCATGATCATATCATTAACATGCATTAAGGTGAATGATTGGAATTGCAGATGCTGTGGTGTATGTTTCGATAGCCATATTGATTGTTATCTTTAGTGTGCAACGTTTTGGCACAGATAAAGTGGGCTACTCATTTGCTCCAGCCATTTGCTTGTGGTTTCTATTCATAAGTGGGATTGGTTTGTATAACTTATTTGTACATGATGTTACTGTCCTACGTGCCTTCAATCCCAAGTACATTGTTGATTACTTTCAAAGAAATGGCAAGAAAGGATGGGTCTCTCTAGGAGGTGTGGTTCTCTGCATCACAGGTACACCAGATCAAACTAATTAAACACTAGCTAGCTCTTGTATATTTTAGTTTTTTGTATGTGCTAGCTAGCTACAAATTAACTATATATGCAGAAAATAATTAATAATCGATTAGTATAGAAAGCTTGATAAATCACTAATAAGGTTGTTGTACTTGATCAGGAACTGAGGCCATGTTTGCTGACTTAGGTCACTTCAATGTACGGGCTGTCCAAGTAAGTTTAATTATCTTAACATGATGTTAATGAATTAATTATGTTAAGATATTAATGAATGAATTTCCGGTCTTAATTAATAATCTATATTACATGTGTTCACAATAATACTGCAGATAAGCTTCTCAGGAATAGTGTTTCCTTCTCTACTATTTGCATATATCGGACAAGCTGCATATCTTACCAAGTTCCCAGATCACATAGGACATACTTTTTACGATTCTGTACCAGGTAAATTTATATTCATTCATTCTCATCATAACATCATATATATCCTAAAATCATGCCTATACTTTTAATTGGAACACTAAATTTACTGGTTACACATGAAATATATATATATATATATATATATAAGCTTGCTAAGAGATTGAATATTTATATTAATCTTGTGTGGTCATGTATACAGAATCATTCTACTGGCCTACGTTCGTGGTGGCTAACGCAGCAGCCATTATAGCGAGCCAAGCAATGATATCGGGAGCATTTTCCATAGTGTCTCAGTCTCTAAGTCTATCATGTTTCCCACGTGTGAAAGTGGTTCACACTTCAGCCAAGTACGAGGGCCAAGTTTACATCCCTGAAGTCAACTATCTTCTCATGATCGCCTGTGTCTTAGTCACATATGGTTTCAAGTCCACTGAAAACATAGGCCATGCTTATGGTATAGCTGTTGTTGCTGTCATGGTCATAACCACCTGTTTGGTGACCCTAATCATGCTCATGATATGGAAGACCAACATCTGGTGGATCTCACTATTTTTCATCGTTTTCATGTCTATCGAGCTCCTCTACTTCTCCTCAGTTCTCTACAAATTCGTCCAAGGTGGCTATCTCCCCTTAGCCTTCTCCGTCGTCCTCACCACAATGATGGGGATTTGGCATTATGCGCAACAGCAACGATACATGTTCGAGCTCAAAAACAAGGTTCCCAGTGATTACATTAAAGACCTGTTAAGAGACAAGAACATTAGCAGAATCCCTGGAATCGGGCTTCTTTATTCAGAACTTGTACAGGGAATTCCACCCATTTTTCCCCACTTTATCTCCAACATCCCTTCAATTCATTCCCTAGTTATATTCGTGTCCATAAAGTCGATTCCGATCAGCAAAGTTGTCCCCCAAGAGAGGTTTCTTTTCAGACAGTTGGAGCCAAGAATCTTTCGTTGTGTGGTTAGGTATGGATACAAGGATGTAATAGACGAGCCAATGGAGTTCGAACGCGATCTGGTTGAGAACCTCAAGGAGTTCATCAGGCATGAGCATTTCATGTTGGAGAGTGATGAAATTACGTCAATGCCCCCTGATCAGGCCGGTGTTCCTCAATCTGGTTTGCTGGCTGACACTGGGAAGGCAAGAAGGTCGAGTTCTTCAGTTGTGCACATCGAGGAGGCTCTACCATCGAGGGCTTCATCGGCCTCGATCCAGTCGTTTAATGGGGCAAGATCGGGGAACTTGTCGGGCGTGGAAGAGGAGATGCAGGGAGTGGAGAAAGCGATGGAGCAAGGAGTGTTTTATCTGATCGGAGAAGCAGAGGTGGTGGCGAAGCAGGATTCGTCATTGGTAAAGAAAGCTGTGATAAATTATGCTTATAGTTTTTTGAGGAAGAATTTCAGACAGGGGGAGAAGATGTTGGCCATTCCCAGGAACAAACTTCTTAGGGTTGGAATGACATATGAAGTGTGAAGATCATATGCAATTTCATAGAAATGAAAAGAGAATAAATGTATGTGTTAATAATGTTGTTGATTTCATGTGTATATGTGCAAGCATGGATTACATGATGATTCCAAGTGCGTTTTCTAAGCAGGAGCACAAAGTATAGTTTCATTTTCAATTGGAATACATTCATATATATGTTTTCTTTCAAGGAGTCCTACCCTTTGCTTGGTAATGTAGTATTACTGTTACTCCAATATTGAATAACTAATCAACAACTCCCTAATTGAGAAAAAAGAGACCACAAATTAATTACTCAGAGCTAAATTATGTTAATTAACTATTTGATCATTGCTCCCTTTGTTTCAATACGATTGTCACTTAAACAAAAGTATTATTTAAATTGCCCTGATCTAATTTAGGTGAAATCTCTCAAATGAACTTTAATTTTTCGAAACAATTTAGAACAATAACTTTTGAGGCTTCGCGAATTTTGTGTAATTTCAGCACGAATCGCTCAAATTGGATCGAAATCGAATGAGAATCGCACGTGAATCGCACGAGAACCGCACGTGAACCCTGAAATTCAGGCTTTTGGGGCCCAACATTACTAATGTGACATTTAAATTTACACAAAAACTTGTGTGAGACGATCTCAGGGATAATTTTCGTGAGACGGATCAACCCACAACCCACACTTCACAATTCACCTATAAATTCATGGAAATTGGTTGAGTTAATGGGTAAAAGAAATTTATCTCAGGAAAATTATTCGTGAGACCATTGTGAAAAGAATTTAGTAGTGAGATTAGTTCACTAGCCCAAGATCGTACTTTAAATTAGAAGGAGAATGAAAAGCTTCAATGAAAGTGAAATGAGTGTTCTAATGTATTCAACCAAATGAGAAATCTTCTTAATTTTTTGTTGTCTATTTTTTTGTTTTGAATGCATACAAAGGGAATTTATAGTGCTAATGAAGAAAATCTAGACACATCTAAAGATAATTACATAATAAAGAAAACTCTAGAGACTTATTGAACTAACTGCAACAACTGCATTAATTGAGAGTTGGGTGCTCAAAAAATCAGCTTTAATTTCCAACACTCCCCCTTAAAGAGATTTTTTGAACATCAACCCGAGCATAGCTCGCAACTTCTCAAATGGTCCCTTGGAAAGCGATTTAGTGAATATGTCTGCGACGTTATCACTGCTACGCACCTCAAGTGCAGAAATTACTCCATCGAGAACTTTTTCGCGGATGAAGTGATGCTCCAATTCAATATGTTTCGTTCTCGCATGACAAACTGGATTTGATGCAAGATTTATAGCACTCTGATTGTCTCCATATGGTGCAGTGGGCTTAAGAATCTGTGTGTGAATACCACTGAAAAGTCTTCGCAACCAAACACATTCTTGAGCTGCTAAGGAAGATGTCTTGTATTCACCTTCCGTAGTAGAGAGTGAAACTGAATCTTGTTTTTTACTACACCATGATATACATGTAGGTCCACAAAAGAAAGCATAATCTGATGTAGACCTTCGATCATCCAAGTCTCCACCTAAGTCAGCGTCTGTAAAGCCATAGAGTGACATATTTGTTCCCTTTTTGTAAAACAAACCAAGGTCAATGGTATTATTAATATACTTCAGAATTCTCTTGGCTGCCTGAAGATGTGGTTTCCTTGGTGATTGCATATATCTACTCACAAGTCCCACAGCGAATGCAATATCCGGCCTTGTAATGGTTAAATAAATGAGACTTCCAACTAATACACGATATGGACGAGGATCAGCCAAGAGGGAACCTTCTCCTTTTTTGTAACTTTAGGTTCACATCAAGTGGTGTTGAACATTTCTTGCTGCAATTTGGAAGAAATTTGTCAATCATCTTTTTTGCATAATTTTCTTGAGTGACAAAAGATTCCATCTTTCAAGTTCTCCACCTCCAATCCGAGGAAATGACTTAATTCTCCCAAGATTTTCATGTCAAAATGTATCTGTAGTTGCTCCCTTAGTTTTGCAACTTCATGTTCATCATTTCCTGTGATAATCATGTCGTCCACATATAAAAGCGCAACAATATGCAAATTTCCTTTTTTTCTTAACAAACAAGCTTTGATCAGAATCTGATGCAAGATATCCTCAAAACTATAAATATTCAGCGATTTTTCCATACCAGGCCCGGGGAGCTTGTTTTAAGCCATAAAGCGATTTATGAAGCTTGCAAACATAATCAGGATGTGAAGAAGATACATACCCGGGTGGTTGCTCCATGTAGAT
The DNA here is from genome assembly GCA_005771605.1 of Scutellaria baicalensis. Taxonomy (NCBI): domain Eukaryota; kingdom Viridiplantae; phylum Streptophyta; class Magnoliopsida; order Lamiales; family Lamiaceae; genus Scutellaria; species Scutellaria baicalensis. The sequence continues at coordinate 49,183,937 of CM016721.1, read as the reverse complement.
GTTCTTGTTAAGTTCCTCATACAAAAAAGTGTTCTTGACATCGAGTTGCTATAATTTCTATCCAAAACTTGCTGCCAAGGCTATGACGGATCTGACCGATGTCATCTTAGCAACGGGGCTGAATGTTTCTTCATAATCTTCTCCATATTTTTGTGAGAATCCTCGAGCAACCAATCTCGCCTTAAATCTTTCAATTGAGCTGTCAGCTTTTCTTTTGATTTTATACACCCACTTACATGAGATTGGTTGTACTCCTTCGGGTTTGGGAACAAGACTCCATGTTTGGTTCTTTCTTAGAGCTCTTATCTCCTCATCCATTGCCAACTCCCAATTTTTTACACCTTTGGCTTCATCGAAGCAAGAAGGTTCTTCATCATCGAATGGTCCTGCAAAATAACAAGCGTATGTGCTCACGAAGTTTTCATCTTGATAGCGGGCGGGTTTGACAATGTTCCTACGTGATCTTTGATTATGCTGCTCTTCCGGCGAGTCCTCATCTTGTTCCTCATCATCTTCGTTTGTGCCTGAACTCCCCCTTTCATTTTGCTCTCTAGACACACTTCTAGTGTCTTGAGTGGATGCTGAATTATCCAAAGGCAGTTGCTCCAAGTTTACTGAATTTGGCTGGCAAGTTTCAGCCTTATCATGCTCATAAAATGTAGACATCCCGTCAAAGATGACATCCCTGGAGACGACAAATTTTTAAGTTTGGATCCATGCATTTCCAGCCCTTTTTCCTTTCGTCATATCCCACAAATATGCACTTTCTTGCTTTCGAATCCAACTTGGTTCTTTGCGATTCGGGCACATGGACATAGCAAATTGATCCGAATACCTTCAGATGCTTCACATTAGGTTTCTTTCCAAACATTAGTTCATAAGGTGACTGCATATTTGTTGGACTAAGCGGTACTCAATTAATGACGTATGCAGCACACTTCATTGCTTCGGCCCATAAAGCTCTCGACAGATTTTTTGCGTGCAACCAACTTTTACAAGTTTCCACCAAGTGCCGGATCTTCCTTTCAGCGACTCTGTTTTGTTGCTGTAGATTGAATCAACTCAGAAATTGGACAAAGATTCTAGAACCGGTTTCGGATCACCAAGAACCGGTCTAAATCGGGTCGAACCGGGTGGATCAAGAACTCTGTAACTACCGGTCTAAGTTAGTTAATTAGCTGGAAATTGGTTAGGGCTTCGGGCGATAGTTGCAGACTTCCAACTGAAATTTGTTCAAGGCTAGCGATCAAATCCACAAATTGACAGAGGGCTTTGGCCGCTTATATATAGTAGAATACTCAGTTGTAATCTCACTTTTTGATTTTGTGTAATTTGTGAGTTTTAGCATAATTAGGGTTCTTAGTTCTTGAGAGGAAAAGCCCTAATTTTTGGGCTGATTTGTAATCTCGAATTCTTCTTCGATTCTTAGTGAAAACGTTTGATTCTTTCTCCGGTGGATGTAGGCCGATGTGGCGAGCCAAACCACTTTAAAATTCCGGTGTGTTGATCGTTATTCGTTGCTGCATTTTCTTATTTTTGTAGCTTGCTGGTTTAGGGTTTTCACAACGGTAGTGTTGTGTATTGAGCGTTGTCTTTTGTGTCGGAGTTAAATTCAACAAGTGGCACCGTCTGTGGGAACCGGCCCGACCACCGGAGAGTCCAGCATGAAACTCGACGTGGAGAAGTTTACCGGCGATGGAGACTTCACCCTATGGAAAGCAAAGATGGAAGCGATCCTCATCCAACAAGGCTGGGAAGATGCGATCTATGGATGGGAAGGTGAATCAAGTGCTGAAACTGATGAATCTTCATCTCTTTCAGCTGTGGAGAGGAACAAGATTGACAAGAAAGCTAGGAGCTCGATCATACTGTGCTTGGGAGAGAAGGCTTTGAGGGAAGTATACCAAGAAAGGACTGCAATGGAGATTTGGAAGAAATTGGAAGCACTTTATCAAACAAAATCATTGGCTAATCGACTCTTCTTGAAGCAAAGGTTGATCTCGTTCAAGATAACTGAGGAGAAGAAGATCCTTGGAAAGTTAGATGAGTTCAATAAGATAGTCGATGACCTTGAGAACATTGAGGAAAAACAAAAGGATGAAGACAAGGCACTCTTGCTTCTCAATTCCCTTCCAAGATCGTATCAATCCTTTAGAGATGCATTGGTATATGGTAGAGTGGTGCCTCTAACACTGGAAGAAGTACAGGTGGCTATTCGATCTAGGTTCCTAAGTACTGAGAATGAAAGGAAGAGCCAAAGTCTTGGTGAAGGTTTGGCTGTAAAGGGAAAGCGATTCAAGAAATCAAACAAACATCAACCAAAATCAGACCAAGGAGGATCAAGTAACAACAATGAAGGAGGGGAAGTTAGGAAATGCTTCTACTGCTACAAGTCGGGGCACATTAAAAAGAATTGCCCTGAGAGGAAGAAGAAAATCAATGGAAATAGCAATAACACTCAACAAGCAGTAGCATCCCATGATCAATATGATGAAGCAGACATGCTATGCATTGCTGATTCTGGAATGAAGGCTGAGTGGGTGTTGGATTCAGGTTGCTCGTTCCATATGTGTCCTAAAAAGGCCTGGTTCTCTACACTCAAAATGGAGAAGGGAGGATTGGTGTTGCTTGGTGATGATCACTCTTGCACAGTCATGGGGATTGGCAGCATAAAATTGAAGTTGCATGATGGCAGAATCATAACTTTAACCAATGTCAGGTATATCCCCAAACTTAAACGAAATCTAATCTCCTTAGGTTTGCTTAATGGTGCAGGATGTGAATTCAAGACACAAGATGGTGAGATTCAAGTCACCAAACAAGGAATGGTAGTCATGAAAGACACTAAGGTCAATGGGCTTTATGTGCTGAAAAGAGAAACCATTATAGGAGGGGCTGCTCCTGTGACCACCAGTGACATGGCTGAGCTTTGGCATAAAAGGCTTGGCCACATAGGAGAGAAGGGACTTCAAGAACTCTCCAGACAACAGCTCCTTGGATCAGAACTCAATCTAAAAGATCATAGCTGTGATTTGTGCATTCAAGGGAAGCTCACAAAAACAAAATTTCCAAAAGGAAATCACACCACTGTAAGTATTCTTGATTATGTTCATAGTGATATATGGGGTCCAGCAAGAATAGAAACGCATGGTGGTGGTAAGTACTTTATAACCTTCATTGATGATTATAGTAGAAAAGTGTGGGTATATGTTTTGAAACACAAATCAGAAGCTTATGAAAAGTTTAAGGAATGGCTAACTCAGCAAGAAAACTTGACTGGAAGGAAGCTTAAACATTTGAGAACAGATAATGGTCTGGAATACCTATCACAAGAGTTCCAGGAGCTATGCAATGAAAAGGGCATCTCGAGGCATAGAACGGTGGTAGCAACACCTCAACAGAATGGGATAGCCGAGCGCATGAATCGAACACTACTTGAAAGGGTAAGATGTTTGCTTCTTGGTGCAGGCTTGCCCAAATCGTTTTGGGGAGAGGCAGTGACAACAGAAGCTTATCTAATTAATAGAAGTCCATCTTCTTCAATTAAATTCAAGTCTCCAAACGAGGTATGGTACACTAAAACCCCTGATTACTCTTTGTTAAAAGTATTTGGATGCCTAGCTTATGCTCACACTAAACAAGACAAGTTAGATTCAAGGGCAATAAAGTGCATTTTTATTGGATATCCAACTGGAATTAAAGGGTATAAATTGTGGAGTTTAGAGGAGGGTAATCCTAGGTGCTTTATTAGCAGAGATGTAGTCTTTAAGGAAGGTATAATAGGCTATGGTAAGACATCACAAAACTCTGAAGAGGCAGACAAACTGAACACTGAGAATGAAGACCATGGAAGCAAGGTTCAGGTGGAGCTTCAGAGTGGAAATAATACTGAAATTGATGGAAGTAGCTCCAGTGAAACTGAGGAAGAGGAGAATGGACAAGAGGGTAATGATCAAGCTGAAGGTGCTACAGATCTAACCAACTACAATTTGGCTAGAGATAGGCAAAGAAGAGTAATCAATCCACCTTCTAGATATGCTGAAGCTGATATAGCTAACTATGCTCTATGTATAGCTGAAGATATTGAGTATGAAGAGCCAAATACATACCAAGCAGCTGTGAGATCTAAAAACAGTGATAAATGGATTCAAGCAATGAATGAAGAAATCATGTCCTTAGAGAAAAACAATACCTGGGAGCTTGTGGATAGGCCACAAGGGCAGAAACTGATTGGGTGTAAATGGATTTTCAAGAGAAAAATAGAAGTAGCTGGAAAGGAGCATGTTAGATACAAAGCTAGATTGGTAGCAAAAGGTTACACACAAAGAGAAGGGATTGACTACCATGAAATCTTTTCTCCCGTGGTAAAACATATATCAATCAGGATCTTATTAGCTTTAGTGGTACAACATGACATGGAATTGCAGCAGCTTGATGTGAAGACTGCCTTTCTCCATGGAAGTCTAAATGAAACCTTATATATGTCACAGCCCGATGGATTCAGTAAGCCAGGTTAGGAACATAAGGTTTGTTTGCTTAAAAGGTCATTATATGGACTTAAGCAAAGTCCTAGACAATGGTATAAGACCTTTGATAAAGCTATGATGAGCATCGGCTTAGAGAGATGCAACTATGATAGTTGTGTTTATTTGCAAAGAGAGAACAAGCAGGTACATACTTATCTTCTCATCTATGTAGATGATATGCTTATTGCCAGCAAGAGCATTGAGAGAATACAAGTGATCAAAGAAAAACTCAAAGCTCAGTTTGAAATGAAAGATCTTGGCAATGCTCAAAGAATGCTGGGAATGGACATCAAAAGAGATAGAGAGAAGGGCAAGATCTTCTTATACCAATCTGATTATCTAATGAAGGTGCTTAGAAGGTTCTTTATGCATGAGTCTAAAGCTGTGGCAACACCCTTAGCTACTCAGTTTAAACTAACTGCAGCAGATAAGCCTATGACAGATTTAGAGAGGCAAGAGATGATGAAAATTCCTTATGCTAAAGCAGTGTGTAGTATGATGTATGGAATGGTATGCAGTAGACCAGATATTGCTTATGCAATGAGTAGAGTGAGTAAATTCATGGCAGATCCTGGCAAGCTTCATTGGGAGGCAGTAAAGTGGATAATGAGATACCTAAGAGGGACTGAAAATCTGGGATTAATGTTCATTAAGCAAACTAACCAAACTAATCCATTAGAAGGTTATGTTGACTCTGATTTTGCAAGTAATCCAGACACAAGAAAGTCCACCACAGGTTACATATTCAAGCTTTTTGGAACAACAATCAGCTGGAAAGCCATGCAGCAGTCCATAGTGGCTTTGTCCACCACAGAGGCTGAATTTGTGGCTATAGCTGAAGCTGTGAAGGAGTCGATTTGGCTCAAAGGTATACTGAAAGAGCTCAATGTGAAGCAAGGAAAGGTGGTGATTCACTGTGACAACCAAAGTGCTTTGCACTTAGCCAAACATCAGACCTTTCATGATAGATGCAAGCATGTAGATATTAAGTTGCATTTTGTTAGAAACTTGATAGAAAAGGGTGAGGTAGAAGCTAGAAAGATAGGTACTGATGATAATATTTCTGATATGCTAACCAAGGTCTTACCAAGACCAAAGTTTGAGTTTTGCAGGGGTTTAGCTCAGGTTCGAAGCTGGGCTGAGGATCACATGAAATGATGAATCTGGAGATCAGGAGATCAGACAATTTCACAAGTTGAGGTGGAGATTTGTAGATTGAATCAACTCGGAAATTGGACAAGGATTCTAGAACCGGTTTCGGATCACCAAGAACCGATCTAAATCGTGTCGAATCGGGTGGATCAAGAACTCTGTAACTACCGGTCTAAGTTAGTTAATTAGCTGGAAATTGGTTAGGGCTTCGGGCGATAGTTGCAGACTTCCAACTGAAATTCGTTCAAGGCTAGCGATCAAATCCACAAATTGACAGAGGGCTTTGGCCGCTTATATATAGTAGAATACTCAGTCGTAATCTCACTTTCTGATTTTGTGTAATTTGTGAGTTTTAGCAAAATTAGGGTTCTTAGTTCTTGAGAGGAAAAGCCCTAATTTCTGGGCTGATTTGTAATCTCGAATTCTTCTTCGATTCTTAGTGAAAACGTTTGATTCTTTCTCCGGTGGATGTAGGCCAATGTGGCGAGCCGAACCACTTTAAAATTCCGATGTGTTGATCGTTATTCGTTGCTGCATTTTCTTGTTTTCGTAGCTTGCTGGTTTAGGGTTTTCACAACGGTAGTGTTGTGTATTGAGTGTTGTCTTTTGTGTCGGAGTTAAATTCAACAGTTGCGGAGTTTCAGCACAAGAAAGTTCTCTCTTGATGTCATGTTTACGGCAAAATGAGAAAAATTCAGATGATGTAAATTCTCCCCCATTGTTAGATCGTAGCCGCTTAATTTTTGCACCTAATTCTCCTTCCACAGTTTCTTTAAACTCAAGAAATCTAGAGAAAACTTCAGATTTATTTTTAACAAAGTAAACCCACGTGAATCTTGAGAAATCATCAATGAAAAGTAACATGTAAAGAAAACCAGAATATGAAGGAGTTTGCGTCGGCCCCATTAAGTTTGTGTGGATAAGTTCGAGAGGAGTTTTACACTTTGAGACCGACCTCTCAAATGGAAGACGATGAGTCTTTCCATATTGACAGCCTTCACAAACACCTTCACCACCAAAATCCCTTAAATCGGGTAACCCATGAACCAAATTCTTTTGTACCATTACTTTCAACTTATTAAAGTTAAGATGGCCTAGTCTAGCATGCCAAATGTGTGTATTTTCATTTCTGCTCATTTTATCTATGTATGAAGTGGAAGCAGATAAAACAAATAAGTCATTGATTCTCTTACCAGTGTGGACAACATCAACTTTAAGTTCTTTGATATTGCGAAGAAACTTCACGTTTTGTGGTCCAAATAAGACATAGTTTCCAGAATCCACCATATTGGCAACTAATAAGAGATTTTTCTTTACTCCAGGAACATGGAACATGCTATTTAGTGTGATGGAATTGTTGCCTCTCCCATTGATGACAATTGCTCCTTCATTTTTTACGGGGTGCACCGTATTGTCAGCTGTAACGATTGCTTCATTGCCATTGTATTGACGACACTTAGTGAATTTTGTGTCATCTCCTGTCACATGATGACCACAAGCAGAGTCTACTATCCAATCGTTCGAAAAATTTATTGACGCCAATGCATTAAAGGATTTCGCCTCAGCGGCAAAGCATCCCGTCCAATCTTCTTCATTATTCTCTTGATCAATTTTATTTTCACATTCAGCCAAGTTACTTTGATTTAACTTGGTGCTGCAGAATTTCTTCTTGTGCCCCGGTCTGCCGCATCGATAACACTTACAGATTTTTTTGTTATTTTCAGAAACTGCTCATTCTTTAAAGTGGTGATTCTCAATCTTTTTCTCCTTTGCTGAAAAATTCTTCCTGTTGTGAGTGAACAAGGCTACTCCTTCTCCATCTTTGATGGTGATACCAGCCATTTGTTTTGCTAACATCTCCTGCGAGGACAAAAGATTTTCGAATTCCTCCAAAGATGGTTGTTGGTTCCATCCTTGTATTGATGTTATATATGGAATGTATTCTCGACATAGTCCACGAATTATGTAACGTCTTTGTCTCGCCTCAGATATCACTTCTTCTGGATTGAGTAGTGATATTTCGGAGCATAATTTCTTAACTTTCAGAAAGTATTCTGGGATTGAAAGGTTACCTTGTGTGGTGTTTGCGAGTTCATTCTCCAAAATTTGCAGTCGAGCCTCATCCTTTTTATTGAACAATCTGTTGAGTGTCTCCCATATCTCTTTTGCTGATTTACAACCTATTATATGATCAAACAATCCAGGAGAGATCGATCTCTTCAAGACAAATTTAGCCTTGGCATTTACTTGTCTCCATTTCCTTGTCACTTCAACATTTTCGGGAGTATTTTCTGGAGCATTTGAGTTGTTTCCGTTGACAACATCCAACAGATCTTCTCCGACAAGGTATGATTTCATGCATGTCTTCCACACCTTGTAGTTAGATTGATTTAGCAACTCCAACCTGAGTCCTCCGACGCGTCCGCTCATTTCCATTCTTGAAGCACCACCAAAATCCTTCTACCGATCTTCAAATATCACGTAGAGCCTTATGGCTCTGATACCATGTGAAAAGAATTTAGTAGTGAGATTAGTTCACTAGCCCAAGATCGTACTTTAAATTAGAAGGAGAATGAAAAGCTTCAATAAAAGTGAAATAAGTGTTCTAATGTATTCAACCAAATGAGAACTCTTCTTGATTTTTTGTTTTTTTGTTTTTTTTTTTTTTTGAATGCATACAAAGGGAATTTATAGTGCTAATGAAGAAAATCTAGACACATCTAAAGATAATTACATAATGAAGAAAACTCTAGAGACTTATTGAACTAAGTGCAGCAACTGCATTAATTGAGAGTTGGGTGCTCAAAAAATCAGCTTTAATTTCTAACAACCGTCTCACACGAGTTTTTGTTTTACATGAATAAAAACAAAAAAAAAAAAAAAAAAACAACCCAATTCTTTGATTCTTCTCAATCGATCGTACTGCAAGTCGGTGGTGTCGAACACCCTTCTTCTCTCTCTTCCTTCTACTCATTCTCACAGTACTCTCCGCCGTCGCTCTCTCGCATTCAAGTCCATCACCGACTTAGACAATAAGCTCCTCTACTCCACCCATGAACACTTCAACTTCTGCAATGGTGAGACGTCAAATGCTCACAAGGTCGCGCATCCGCTTCGTTGTCTAGAGCTCCGGCCTCCGCGACATCAGCGAAAAACATATAGTTAAGAATCCAACATTTCATTCAATTTTTGGAAAAACTGAAGCTTTCACGAGATAGGAGCTTGGATGGTTTTGGATTTTTATTCAATTTGTTTTGAGAAAGTGAATGTCGATCCGAATACGAATTTTAAAATTTATTTGGGGTTAGAATGGATTCGACGAGGGATCGCTTTGATATGAATTTAAGGTCGTTCAATTTTTGAAAATTTATCAGTCATTTTCTCCAAGTTATGTTCACCGGCGCGGCGGCAGGTGGTCATTGGAAGTGGTTGCCAATTTTTATCTTTTAGTTGATTTTTTATATCTTTAATGCTTTTGCAACGTTTTTATATTTCTTTTAATTGTTTATAATCCACATAAGTTGTCACTTCATTCAAAGGAGTGTGCCCACTTGTACAAGTATGACCCACACAAATGTCAAATGATTTTCAAATTAGTTATTCACCGCGAAAAACCCGAAATTAGGTGCTCATGTGCGACTCACGAGTGATTTCAATCTAATTAAGCAATTTAGGCTGAAATAGGGCAAAATTCATGAAGCTAGAAAAGTTGTTGTCCTAACTCACCAGCCCGAAAAATTAAAGTCCATTTTTAAGAATTGACCTAAATTACGAAACAATTTATAATAAACTCCTTTAAAAAATACAACTTATGTCACCGATTTTTTTTTCCAACTTTGCTCATATCTCATTTTCTAGGTATTCGGTTTTATCTACTGGAATGTGTATATGTCTTGCGTTAATTAACAATATCATTTAATAATATGTTATTAATTTGTAATGAGCATAATAAAATCTAAGATGAAACATTATAATCTAACAAAGAAAGAATTTGAGTCAATTTACTTGTTGATAATCTTAATTAGACATGCACTTTATAAATATATAAAACAAAAATAACACTAGATTTAAAATTTACTCATTTCATCTGAAAACAAATGTCATTTTAGTAATAAAAAAAAAAGAGCATTGTTCTTGTGCACCAGTTGCATGAATCTAGATTCATGTAACTGGGTGCCCACGGGTCGGGTCGGGTCGGATCTGATCCGGATCCGCACCCAGTTATTTATTTATTTTTTAATTTATACGGTAACCTTTATGTTATACGAGTATAACCTTTATGTTATATGACTATAACCTTTTTGTACAAATATCATAACCTTTAAGTTAATATACTTAAACTTTTTTTCAATATAAAATGTATCTGAAAACCTTTATGTTGTGATGATTTAACTTTTATGTTATGTTGTATGTAACTTTTATATATAAATATCATAACCTTTATTTACTTAAAGAATAACATAAATGTTGTGTTAATATAACATAAAGGTTAATATTATTATGTGTAAATGTTGCATTATTACAACTTAAAAGGTTTACAATGTGTTAAAACCTTAAAATTATATACTTAGAATTATTTCAACCATGTAATATAACTGAAAACTTTTATATTCTTATAACTTAATCTTTATGTTATATTGATATAACCTTTATATACAATTATTATAACCTTTAAAAAATATAAAGGTTATATTATTATAATATAAAAATTAATTATTATAACGTTAAGGTTAAGTTATTATAACATAAAGGTTTAAAAGGTAATATATATTTATCTTACTCTGTAAAATATTAAACTATCAGGATAGAAAGGTTATGCGAATATATCATAAAGGTTATGTAAATATAATGAAAAGGTTAGGCGGGCATAACCAAAAGGTTAGGCGAAATAACTAAAAGGTCATGGAGTGAAATTAGGGTTTGAGTGTGATTTGGGGGCGCGTGCCAGCGCGTGGGGGCGCGTTCCAGTGCGTTTTGGGCGTGAAAATCACCTCCCGGGTCATATGACCCGGATTGCATGAGTTATGACCCATGCACTTGGTGTATATAAATAATTGTGAAAAAAAAATTGTTTCAAAATATGATCAATCATCATATGATTTTAAGAAATATTTACTCATAATAAAGTAACAGTTTAATTATCCTTATATAAAAGTGATTACTAAAATTTTGTTCTAAATGAATTTATTTATACATAAATAAACGAATCTTTCTATCAAGAATAGGTCTTACGTGCCCTTGGGGCACCGTGCCCCCAAACACTTATTATAATATCTTTAAGTAATATGAACAATACCTTAACATGTAACAAGTAATACCTTGAATAATATCTTCACTAAAACATATATTTCAATTATACACGTAATACCTAATGAATATGCAACTAATACTTTATTAGTATACCACTAATACCTTCAAGAATATACCACTAATACCTTATGAATACTCCAATAATACCTCATGTATATATACATAATATCAAACTAATAATACCTTTGGGGGTATGGTGCACCGGAGGTACGCAAGTTTTGCCTTCTATCAAATCTGTTAATTTTATACTACCTCCGTCCCAAAATAAATGTCGTTTTAGCAAGTAAAATTTGTTCCAAAATAAATGTCGTTTTTGGATTTCAAGACATATTTATATACAATGTACCAAAAATACCCATATTTACTTCTTCCGAATTAAATGTTGTTAAGAAAGGACAGAAAAAAAAACTCCTCATTAATTAAAGTTAAGTAAGGGTAGATCAGACTTTTAATCATATTTCTTAATTTATGTTTGAAAGACTAAAACAACATTTATTTTAGGACGGATGTAGTATATAAAATATTAAAGCCACATTTATTTCAAAATAAATGGAATTTATTGAAAACCCAAACTTAATAACAAATAATTATTACCTCCGTCCCAAAATAAATGTTGTTTTAGCAACTAAAATTTGTCCCAAAATAATTGTCGTTTTCGTATGCCAAAACATACATGCAATATACCAAATATGTCTTTATTTACTCATCTCAAATTAAATGTGTTAAAGAGATAAAAGTCCCTCATTAATTAGACATAAATAGGGGTAGATTGGATTTTTTATCAAATTTATTAATATATGTGTAAAAGGCTAAACCATTATTTATTTTGAGATGGAGGTAGTAATAGATATGAAGTATAATTAATATATAATTAATGGTCAATTGGCAGAATAATTATCAATTAACTATTAATATATCTTTTCTAGACAAAAAAAGAGCAACTTTTCAAGTGACGCAACCCCAGGATATCAGGTAGTATTAGAGCTGTTAAAATAGGATTGGGGGCGAGTACGTCGCATTCGTTGGAGATTTGTCGGAAAATGTCAATTTCGGTAGAAAAATGACTCAAATTGGACATTTTCACACTTAGTGAGACTTCAATTGATTTTTGGATTTTAAGTTGACTAAAATTGGATAGTGACTTTTAAACAGGACTAAAATTGAGATTTTCCCTGCTTATAATTATTGATTCCCACCTTTAACATTCCATGCAAATAAGGGGTCTTATTGTCATTTTAACACATAATTATATGTAATTAAATATTTCTCAAGCTGTGTGAAAGAACCATTGATTGATGGTCTATTTCTAGTCTAAACCGCAAGTGTACGGTGTCAACTATAGATAGGGCGAGCAAGGTCGATCCCACAGAGACTAGTGAATTAGAACGATGTTAATTACCTAATTAATTTACCCAATTTTATCTAGGTGACCAAATTGAGAGAATTTAATCAAATTAACTTATGTCTAGAAACAAATAAATGAAATAAAAATATCAAACAAGAAAATATCAAGAAAATCAAGATTCAAATAAGGATCTTAAGACAACGATTTCATTCTACTTCAACCAAGTTTACTAATCTAGCAAAAACCAACCTCAAATCCAATTATTTTATGTGAGCAATCATGATTGTAGATTAACCTCTCTCTCGAGCAACTTAACCCGTGGATCGATTATTAATGTCTGTATCTCTACCTCGCAGTTAATAACCAACTCCTAAAAGCTCCTAAGATCGTATTCTCACCCCAATTATTTACCAATCTCTCAATCCAGGCAATTTAATTGAGTCATGCATTCCCAAATCTATAATCAAATATCATCTCTCGATCTCAATCCAATTAATTAGAGCATGCATAAATTTGGCCAGAACTCATACATGGAATAAGCACAAGGAAGCATGAATAAAATATCATAGATTAGAGGAAAGATTAAAACTAAATACTACCTTCGTCCCCCTTATCTTTGTCACCTTTGACCGGCACGAATCCTAAGAAAAAACTGTTGACTTTGATGTGATGTGTTATTTTAATGTTTTTGAGTGGCAGTTTTGTAATTAATGTGTGCTTTTTGAGTGTAAAGTAAGTAAAATGAAAGAAATTGAGGGGTAATGTCGTAATTTTTTTGTTGCCATTTTTGGGCTGACAAAGTTAGCTGGGACAACAAAAAATGGAAAGTAGGCAAAGATAGCAGGGACGGAGGGAGTATTCAACAAGAAATCCATAGAACTACTCTCGTGCTCTAAGATCACGAGATCCCTAGCCAAAAATCATGTTCGTAAAGCAAAATGAATTACAAAACGACATGATCAAAACTAAAAATAAAATCAAAGAAACGCTTATTGAATTTGTGATCGTTGGTTGCTTCTCTTGACTCTTGAATCTTCAATTCCTTGCTTTCTTCCTTGCTCTCAAGATGTCGATCAATGCCTCGTTCTTTGGATGTGTATGAATCTTTTTATATTTTCCCCAAATCTTCTTTTTCCCAAGTCCTAATTTGTATCTAAGTAGGTAAAAATCGGACTTGGAGCAAGTTGTATCCAAATAGGAGTCCAAATAGGCCTAAAAACCCGCAACTAGACCACCGACCCGGCCAAGTGACCCGGGTGGCCCAGACTCCCAGCTTTCAGCCCCGATTCGGCCCTCTTACGCTCATAATTGGGCTTCGACTTCTTCATGAAAGTTGTAGCCCTTCAGGTTAGCTATCCGATGCCACTAATTTCAGTCCAATATCAGTTTTGTACACCAAGTTATACCCAATTTACTAAAACCCTGTCAAGACGAAAATCAGGACATTCTTGCACGACTTTCAACTTCTTGTACTATTCTGCTATCTTGAAGGCAGAATTGATGAAAACTTCCAACATGAAAGTTGTAGAACTCCCTCTTAGCTTTCTAACATGACAAGAAACATTGAATTTGGACTTCTAGAGCTCGAGATATGATTTTTCCTCCATAACTGCGCTTTATCGACTCCCTATCTCGACTCCAACTTGGCGTAAAATTCCATTGGACTTTCATTTTGTGCTAAAACCTATCAAATTCCTTTTAAATCAAGCAAAAACGTGAAATCTTAAAAAGATAATGAAATCTAAATAAAATCTCACTATTGCATGCTTTTCAACACAAAATGATATGAAATTAAGCCCCAAAATGCATCAAATAACGAAGTTATCAACCATAAATATAAAATATGAGATAAATTAACTTGAAACGGAGATAGTTAATAGTATACGATTTTGAATTAGTACTCTAGCCAATTCTGAGTACGTCCATATATATGCAATGCTTTTTTTTTTTTTTTTTAAAGCTGGCTTTAGTTAAATATATAGATGTTTGAATTAAGGCAAAAAATTTTATGCACCGGTTGCACGGATCTGGGATCCGTGCAATCGGGTCGACCCGTTCACTCGCCCAAAACGCGCCTCCCACGCGCTGAACACTTGTGCGGAAGCTCATCCAAAATTCGCTCCAATAGACCAACATTTGTGTATAGTTAAACCAACTTTTGTGTATAGTTAGACCAACCATGCATGTGTAGGTAGGTCTAACTATATACAAAGGTATGTCTAACATATATAAAGGTATGTTTAACTATATGCAAAAGTATATCTAACATATACAAAGGTATGTCTAAGTATACATAAAGGTATGTCTACATAACGTAAATGTATGTCTAACATAACCTATTGGTATGTGATTTTTTCAAAAATCATGTGCGGAAAAAAAAAAAAAAGGTGCGGTCCCCCGACCCGGATCCGACCCGGGTGCATGCTCTTGAATTAATGAAATATACAAAGTGACAGTAATAGCATGCAGTTTCATCAAAAACAATTTGCAATATATGATTTCCTTGTTTTCTTCCACTTCACTATTTCCATTTAAGGTTAGGAATTTTTTTGTTTCCATCATAGGGTAGGTTATAAGGTCAATAGGTAGAATGATTCTATATAAGTTTTTATTTTGAGGAAATTATTAATAAGATACTTTTCAAGTATTGATTATTATCATAGCTCATGTCTTTTGGCACCCTAGCTAATTAAAAAAGGAGTTTATTAATCTAGGTATTGTAACTAAACATTAATAAATAAATAAATGCAAATATATATATATATATATATATATATATCCATGGTGAAGTAGGTAAGAGTAGGCATTATAGATAGATATATAGAAATGAATAATGAGATATATTGAGAAGGCATGAAGTTGTTGTCTCTTCTTAAGGATGTTATCCTTTGTACTTCTCCTAATTGTCTTTTGTGCATGGAATTTGCAGGCCCATTTTGTAAAAGCAAACCCTATTGTTTGTTCACCTTTGTGCTGTTAGCTTGCTTCAAAGAAAATGAATGAAGTTGATCATATGATATCATGTCGTTTTCATAAGAGAATGAGGATTCGATTATTAAATACATTTTAACGGGTCTTCAATAGTTACCAAAAAGAGGAATTAAGCACATATATATATAGCTAAATTAAGTTGGGTCAAAGATTGTTTATCAAAGTAGCAATGGAGGGATTAGATGATGATCATGAAGAGCAATTCCAAAGCACTGCCTTATTTCCAGACTACTCATCCATCCACATCACTAATACTCAAACACCTGCATTATCATCTAATTCTTCCAAGAGAAAACGAAATCTCCCTGGAAATCCAGGCATGCATGCATGTTTCTATTAATTTTGTTAATTTCAAGTCAAATTCTTCGAATGTAGAAGAAATTAAGATGAAGATGAATCCGTTCTTGTATTCTAATCCTTGTTATTACAATAACAATTCAGATCCAGATGCAGAAGTAGTGGCCTTGTCACCAAGAAGCCTAATGGCCACAAACAGATACATTTGTGAAGTCTGCCACAAAGGCTTCCAAAGAGACCAAAATCTGCAGCTTCACAGGAGAGGGCACAACCTGCCCTGGAAGCTGAAGCAAAGAGCCAGTAACGAGACCAAGAAACGGGTGTACGTGTGCCCCGAGCCTAGCTGCGTGCACCACAAGGCGAGCAGGGCGCTCGGGGACTTGACTGGAATCAAGAAACACTATTGCAGGAAACATGGTGAGAAGAAATGGAAGTGTGACAAATGCTCCAAGCGCTATGCAGTCCACTCCGATTGGAAGGCCCATACTAAGATCTGTGGCACTCGTGAATATCGTTGTGATTGTTCCACCATTTTTTCCAGGTTCCTTTTCTTTTAATATTAACTCATCACTTTCATCCTAATCTAAGAATTTGTGTTAATTTCTTTGGTTGCAGGAAGGATAGTTTTGTGACACACAGAGCATTCTGTGATGCATTAAGTGATCAGGACAAGTATAAAGGCAACATGGAATCCAACCAACTCATGAATTTGTCTATGAGTACTGCACCTGAAGACCATGCTCTTAATCATGCCTTGTCCTTCAACTCCAATAATTTCATGATGATTTCTACCAATTTGGATCCCTCTAATTCTCAATCCACTACCTCCTCTTTAGCATTAGGCTCTGCTTACACATCAGCAACTGCATTGTTACAAAAAGCAGCAGAAATGGGCTCTAAATCCAGTGACAATTCCATCACTCCAACTCTCTTCACAGGCTTCACTGGTTTTTTCTCTGCAAACAGGTTTGCTTCTGATAAGATTCACGAGACCTCTTCGTCTGCTGATTTCAACGCGGTTTCTATGCCCACTGGTACACATGCAAGAAACATGGAAGCTGCTGAGGTTCCAGATATGGGATTATACCATCTTTCAGCGCTTATGAACCCATCGCCATCGGTCCAAAACAGGAGTGGGCTGTCTGAAAGAGAGCATGATGAGAAGATGACCCTTGATTTCTTAGGTGTGGAGCCTTCATTCTGAATGCTACTTTTCTTGATCCCTCTCTAGTTGTTTTGTAACATGCAAGCAAAACTCTAACCATTTCAGTTTTTTTTAATGTAAGTCTTGATCAGTGTTCTTTACTACAATCAAAATGAGCTGATTAAAACACTGTAAACATAAGCATGAAAAAGCAAAAAGGAAATCCTGTTTTACTAGCTGCAAAATGCAAGCAAATATGTGATCCATTTTGAGGAGCATTACTAATACAAAAACCTCAGAAATGTGACTCTTCTCTACATATCATCGATACATCTTACAACCCATATAGATTGATACTTTCTCCTCTATGAACACCCAGTTCTAAGAGTAGACAGCAAATATAGATTGATAACATTACCAAAAACAGCAGATTTTCCCCAAGATAGTACATATATTTCCTCCACAACAACATCAGCAAAATCAGACCCCATTTGTCTACACTGCCTAAGATGAAGGAAAGTCAGACATGATCAGGGCTCATCACATCCCAATTGCTTCTTCGATCCCATTCATTACGTCTAGGCTCGGTGCTACATCTCTCCAACCTGCTCAAACTACCAACATTGCTCCTTATATCCTCAAAATCATCAGCATCAAGACCAGCTTGGTTCACCATCTGTATATCAAACTTCCTGGTTGCCATCTTTATTCTCATTTCTTGGCTCGGGTATGTTGAGAACCCAAAGTCATACGACGAATCATCTCTATTCACCTTCTCTCTGAAGTCGTTCCGTGAACTGGGAATCTTAGAGCAAAACACTTGCTGACAGTTTCTTGAAAATCCGAGGTTGTAAGGATTCATCTTTCTATCATATCGATACCTGAAATTCTCATACGTTGTCTGTTTGGACAAAGAAGTTGAATCAAGATCAGAGAAGGCCTAGATTCAAGAAAAATAAATGGCAGAAAATATAGAAACCTGGTTAGTGGCTATCAAGTATAAGTGAAAGGTTGTAAGGCCTCCAACAAACCAGCACACCACGAATGTATAGACAACAAGAATTCCTGAAACAGGTGACCTTCGGACAGCATCCCAGGCACTGCAATTGTACTTATCCGCAATCCTCATGATGTTTACGAAGCAGCAAATTAGGACATACGAGCATAGGATAGATGTCGTTGACACGAACAGGACAAAGTACCTGTAGTTCCTCTATACACACCCACAAAACTATTATATGTAAATTTCAGGCAGAAATGTTAGATCTTTTAACCACTCATATGCTTAGCATGCTTCACTACGACCAAAATAAGGAAGAACAGTGCATACACACAGACCTAATACGTCGGATGTTTCCAACAGAGTTAGAATAAACGAAAGGCATTGATAGATTTGGGAGGGACCAACCTTTCCAATACATTGTCCCACCCAGGGACAATGATGATCAAAACGCTCGACACAATTGTTACATATCGAGCAATGGGAGCAGCGTGGAGGGCGATAGAGCTTGCATGTTTGACAATATTTGACCTTCACAACGACCCCATTGACGGTTACGTTTCTTGTCATTGGTCTAGAAGGCACAATACTTTGGCTGGCCCCCCAGTCTGCTGATAGAGTACTGTCACTATCATCAGGCTCGGGGGCTGGAGGCTGAGCATTTCTGGGAATGATCCCAGGATCACTCCCAGAAGTCAGAAACAGCAGAATTACGACCTGCAAGACGGGCTAAATAAGAAAGTCGTACAATGTACAACATGCTCGTTCTCAATCAACTTTATAAAACAGAAGAACTCACTTGTGCAGCTAAGATACCAGAGAAGGCTATGATAGCAATGCCCCATCCATGAGGAAATACGATGATAAGGCCTTTGGAAACGAACGTCCAGAAGAAGATCAGTGGAACGAGGATGAGAGACAATGTGACGAAGATAGATTTTACGTCTGGACCAAATATGACTCTGCCACCGCAGAAGAATTTCTGCACAAGTATTGAAAACAGTAAGTCCAGCTTCAACTCAACTCAAAAAGATTTATAAATGAATGAAGGTGGGAAATCATAGCTAATGAAAATGAAAAAAAAACAAATGAAAGGGAACCTACATTTCTTCCTTTCCAAACTTGATAAAGGCGCAACGGAGGGTCATCAGAATCGACAATGACATGTTTCGTGTTCTTCGATTGAGGAAAGTGGTGACGTGGCAGTGGAGGTGGATACATACTTAATTGTATCTAACTTTGCATAACCAAGAGGGACATTCCATAGAAATCACTCCATGCATGCAAATTACAACATGCCTTCTCACCCTTCCATCTAATGCATTAATATGGCATGAAATCAAATAAACATGGATGATTAATTCAAGAAAAAAACAAAAAAAAGATTGATCACAACGAAAATGGAAAAGATATTACCAAATTTTGGCCCTGGAAGGCAAAGGCCAAAATGGGAAGGAAGAAGAAGCAAACCCCTGATCAGAATGTGATGACTTTTATTTTTTTATATATATATATTTTTTATCTTTTTATTATTTTGGGAATAAATATTGGAAGAGATTATGATATGAATGAGGCTTCTCTCTCTTTCTCTGTCTCTCAATGGCAGTGGTGCAGAAAGATGAATAAATGTTTGAAATTGATGGGTTGGAGAGAGAAAGCGAGGGAGAGTGAAAGATGGATGCCATTCTTGTTATTAGATGTGATGTGAATATTAGCCTCAAATGCTGCAAATAATATTGATACTAGATTATTGCATATAATTCAGATTTTGTCAACCCACCTCCACTTTTTCCGCCATGCCAGCCACAACACCTATTCTATTTCACTTCCTATTTCATTTAGCTTAGGACTCTTTGTGAGATCTATCATCCATTTTATTCTGTGAAATGAATTGTTTCATATATATATATATATATATATATATTATTCTAAATTTTGGATCGTAAAATTGAGTTTGAATTGATCTTGATTCTTTCACTTGCTTTGGGATTTAGACAGGTCTTGGAAAGGAGATCATTTTCATAGACATGTATGTAGTTTTGGTTGAAGTTTGAAAATAAGGGTGAGAAAAGGTTGGGCCAAGCTGTGCTTCTTGAATACACCATTTATTGGAGGTTTACAAAATTCCATAAGGGTAGGTATGCTAGAAATATTATTTGATGTACTATCAAAGGCTATGACAAAAATTATAGTTAAAATTCCATAATCATTTAAAAACTTTAATCATTGTTTGAGAAATATAAATCCCAGAATGTTTCTTATCAAATTGTAAAAAACCAATTAAATGTTTTTGTTGATCTTATGCATTATCAATCCAATGACAAGTCATACCCATATAATTATGAAATCCGTAAGGATCCTTCTAACAATCACAACAAATAGAAAATTTGTTTTAGGTTTACCTAATTCTTGCATTAATTGATATTTAAATTCAGCAACTCTTTTACTAACATCACGTGTTTGAGTGTTCCTAGATATAACTCTAGCAGGCGGTTGCAAATACTTATTAATATGATTTTCATATGTGTCATCGCATAGATATTCTAGTGGAAGATGTTTCATGACAATCAAATCACAATTTCCTTTCCTCCATTATAATTGACTAAATTTAAAAGTTAAATAAATCATACCTTGTGACGAGCCGGTAAATCCTTGTAGTTGCATTTGAGACCGATCCAATCTCATCTTGTCCGAATGCTTCTTCACGATATGGTTGGTGAAGGTTCCATATCCTCCTCCATGCTTGAACTTGTATTTATTCGAACAATGGTTTATGACATTGCTCCTTCTTGAAGTGGACGGAGACAATGTCACTTCGAAGTGATGATGCGGCTCTAGTTGTTAAAGTGGTTTGAATAGGGGCACTTTCTTCTTGTGCAATTTCTTGTGTTGTAGTAGGCGGCGACATCTCATCTTCACTTTCGGCTAAGACGGCTTGGATTTCGGGGCCCAAATCAACATCTTCACCCAACCATTCATCAATGTAAGTATCATCATCTCGTGGAGGAGGCATGAGACTTTTACCCTTCCCACGAGATGTAGAAGACGATCCTCAGGCATATTTGATAAATAAATAAAAAAGTAAAGGAAGTAGTAACGTAGGAGGTAGAAAGGTAGGAAATAAGAAAGGTAGAACTTGTAGAAATGTAGAAGCACAAATGTAGAACTAAAATTTGATCTATAAGCTATGAATTAGAACAAAAAATTCTTAAGTAACAACTTGAATTTTGTAGAATTGCAAGAATTGAGAGAGATAGAGCAAGAGAGAGGTGTGAAAAATACAACATTTCAACCCACTATTTATAGATTTCAAAAAATAGTAATAAAGTTGGTATGCTCCGGTTCGAACCGCCGATTCCGGTTTGGTCCGGTTAGGAGATCTGGACCGTTGATCTCCAACGGCCCGTTGATCTCGGCCGTTAAATTCGAAAATCTTCAAAACCGACGGTTCGAACCGTCGGTTCGGTTCCGGTTCCGGTTGAACCGGTTTCCAACAGCTACTTCGCGTGGGCCGTTGATCTCCAACGGCTACTTCGCTTTGAACGTGAGCCGTACACGTGACAGCCTAAAATAAATGCACAAAATCACCGGTTTCGGTTTAACAAAATCGAAAACGACGGTTCGAACTGCCGATTAAACCGTGGGTTTTCCTGTTTGTATTATCACGAGCCGTATATATACGGTTTCCGGTTACGGTTTGGAACCGGAACCGGGTCAACGGTCCGGTTCGAACCGGCCCGGTTTAGGTTTCCGGTTACGGTTCGGAACCGGAACCGGGTCAACGGTCCGGTTCGAACCGGCCCAGTTCAGGTTTTTCGAACCGGATGGGCATGTTTAAGTCTGACCTATTTTATATGAAAGACCTTTTTTTAACCCGAATCTATTACATAAATAAGTCCGACTTATTTAAAGTCTGTTAAAAGTCTAAAAGATTATCTAGTATTAAAATACTTTTATAATAAACTTCAAATTAAACTTAAAGAATTACACCAAGAAACATGAAAATAAAATAAATATAAAAATATAAAACATAAATTATATTAAAGAATAGGTACAAATATTATAAATGATATCACATATATCATATATTTTCATATAAGTATTATAATAGGTTAGACTATTTTCATAAATATGTTTGAAAAAATCTTGACCTAACTCATATATTAAATAGGTTGGACCAAATTAGACCAATTATAAATTAGTACATAAACCCCTGTCAAATAGTTTGGACTATTCTCCCCTCCTTTTAAAAAAAGATATTGAATTTTCGAGAGACTGGCCTCAAATAATATACATGGGGAAAAATTCATTTTTGGTCCATTTAAAATCGCACTGTCCAATTTTAGTCCACCATACTAGCGAATTTCAGTTTTAGTCCATTTAAGACGAAAATCGTCACTATTTGATCAAATTTTCCCCGGAAAACCACTGTTGCCGGTGGTTGTAATACAATCGCCCCCAATTTTAATTTTCGGCCCACTCGCGCTTAGGTGGCACATTTTAGCACACTTGGCATTAAATTTGAAAGAATTAATGAAAAACTTTTAACAAAAATCAAATAAAGCAAAATTTTAAAATTTAAATGAAAACTAAGTTTAATAAACCATGAAAAAAACGGGAAAGAGAAGGTGTTCTGCAAATCTTCAACTCTCCCCCAAAATCCCCAAAATCAACAACGAACCCTAGTTCTCCGAAATAGAATCGGAGTGAAAATGTCTGATTTCTCCCAATCATCCTCAAGTCACGTGTGTTTGTGTGGTCGACAAGCAGTTCTACGAACGGCAAAAACAGATGCGAATCGAGGGAAGCGATTTTGGGGATGCCTCAAATATAATGTAAGTTTCTGTTTTCTGAATGTTTATATCTAGAATTGGGATTTACGATTTTGTAGTCGAAATGTATAGATTTGTTATTATTGGGGTCGTATTTGGCAAAAAAAATTTGTTTTACACACACCCTGTTTTGCAAAACTCTGTGATTATTGATTTGTATTTGGCAAATTTTGAATGTGAAATCATTTGTTTTGTAAAATTTGTTTATCAATATATGTCCATGATTTTGATATGTGAGCCATGAATTCTGCAGAAAAGTGGAGGGTGTAACTTTTTCGAATGGGATGACAATGACGACTACGAAAATTTGAGAGAAGCGTACGAGATATTGAAAGCAGAAATTAGAGATCTCAAACGAGATATGAAGCTTTTAAAAGAAGATATTCGGAGTATGGTTAACCAAAACAAGACTCTTAGAGAAGACAAGAAGATGTGGAAGAACAAGTGCAGAAGGATGAGGATGCAATTCATAGTTCTTCAGTTTGTTCTTGTTGTTTTTTGGTTTATTGCACATTGAATTGTATTACTTTGTTGGATGTTTTTTGTTGGATGTTTTTTTTGTTAGTTTGAAGAAAACTTTGTATTAGCTGCTTTGAAGTAATGTTATGGCATTACTGTTTTTTTGTATTACAAGTTGCAAATTTTACAAAACACATTCACAGGATATATGTCTAACTAGCAAGATGAAACCTGAAATTAGGCAGTATAACAAAAGGCAAAGACATGATTTTTCAATAACATCTAAAAATTCATTCAATACATTGAAACTTTTCCCCAAAAACATCCAAAAGATCAGTTTTGGCCATTGAAGGCAACCCAAAATGTAAACTAACACAATAAGACAAAATAAGAGTTTTGGTCATTAAAGGCAAGATCCATCTACACTATTAAATTAAAACTACTTTTCAATAGGTTGCATTGACAAGTCCATGTACTTAATTCCATTGATCTCCACCAGCCTTTTTTCTTTCTCAGGTTGCACATCATTTGGATTAATCCTGGCTGCTTTGGCTCCACTTTCAGTGAAAGGAGCAGGGGCTCTAATGTTCACTCTTGAGGGCATTGGATGTGGATTGGAAGGCCCTGCAGGTAGTTCTTGTGATGCGAATGGTTGGCTCATTTGGGAGATGTTTATTTCCTCATGTGCACTGGACCTTTGACTCAAAGATTGTGAAAGTTGGTGATACATTGAAGGTCCTGGAATGGGAGCTTCTTGATTCATGAGAAAGTCCTCAATATTGGCCTCAATATCTGTCATCTCTTCATCCACATGAGGTTGATCCACAGGATCTGCACTTGGTGGGAGAATCTAACACAAAGACCACAGTGAGAAAACATGGTTGTGCAAATATATGTGTGACTGTGTTAAATGACTTACAACATTGGGCTGCATTGGTTCTGTTGCAAGGTGATCCTCTTGAACTGTTGCATCTTCTTTGTTGTTCACTCTTGAACTGTTGCATCTTTGTTGCATCTTCTTTGTTGTTCACATCTTCTTGAACACAGTTTCATATATTGATCATCAGGGTTTCCCTGTAACAGTTCCAAAGCCCTCTTTTTAGCCCTAAAGGATTGCTGCCTAGAAATATTGCACCTCAAATCCTTAATCACATCCATTCTAAATGACTTTAGTTTCCTACTTGGGTCAGATTGAAATCTTTGCAGGAACCTTTCACCTAGCCATTTAGCTTTCATGTTTTTCACTTCATGAGTAGGTACACATTGATGGTCAGATTGGTATAAGTTTATTTGCCAAGTTTCAACATCTTGAAGTTTGTTTAAATGACACTTCCATGTACAATTCTGTTCATTGCACCTTACATACACTCTCTCCTTGTTATTCCTCATTGTTTTCAGGCATCTTTTTGTCATTATTGCATGAGATTGAATTGCTTTTCTAAACTCTTGCTTAGAACTAAATAGCATTCCTAATTGGAAGGTGGGATTCCATTGAGTTTTGGGATTGTCTATGGGGTATCTTTCAACCATATTCTCCTCATCAGATACTCTGTTTTCATCAAAGCCCACAGCATCAGCATCTACTAAATCATCATCACTCTCATCACTAACCTCACTGTCAGGAATAACATCTTTCTCAACATAGACTTCATGCAGTTCAGGGTCACAATCATCAGACAATTCATGTTCACTACCATCATCACCAACTACAAATTCAGTTTCTTCAGATTCAGCAACACAATGTGAATTTTCATCTATAGGACTGCTTTCTGTTTCTAACACATCAGGCTCTAAATATATATGCATTGTCCCATTTTCCAGATTTTCATTCAGCAAATTAAGAAGCTCTTCATCACTACTTATCAATTTAAACTTCATATTTTTGACTGTGTAAAACCTATAGAATAATGCTCCCCCTGCCTTCCTCATTAAGCCAAATTCAGTTAATGTCATCAAAGTCAAAGTACAGGGCTCCACAGACTCCAATTCAATTTTATCACCCCCAACATACTCAGCCTCGGGTAAATGTACAAAATCACCCCCCCAATGAAGTATCACAGTCAAAGCATCTTCTATGCCAACTGTTTACAAGAAAAAAAAACAAAAAACAAGAAAAAGACACACATATCACTACATAACCAAACAAAATAGTGAATATTCTATTCTATATGGACCACACAAAAGCATATCCAAAAGTGAATAAAAAAGCAATTATGTGCACCTTTCAATGCTACACCTTTCACCCAACAACCAACAATTAAAAACTAACTAAATTTGCATATATATACCCTAAAACTTACTTCATGAAACCCTAATATAGATAGAAATAAATTTTGACTCACCTTTCATAGCCTTTCCGTTCTTTATTTCTTCCCGCAGTCTCGCATGCTCCAATTTGTTCAATTTCTCAAGCGCATCACCATATGGTGGAGGGATTTCTTCCAGACTCGGACTGGAGGGATTTAGGGTTTCTTCTGGATTCGGGGCTTCGACGGGTTTCTTCTGGATTATGGCTTTCGCCCGTTTTGATTTTGGTCGGGGTGGATCGTCTGGAGTTGGGCCTTTCTGTGTTCGCTCCGTCGAGGCTTCCCTGCGCTTTCGGGGAGCCATTCTCAGAAAATGTCACCGACGATTGAAGACTTTCTATCGATCTCCTTGTTGATTATAATTTTAGGGCAAATACTTTCGATTTCGATTTTGGATTTGGGAATTGGTATTCCCTTTATTCAATTTTAGATTTTAGAATATAATTTTTTTTACATTTTACATTTTACATTTTACATATTTTTTCTTAAATAATCAAATATTTAAGTAAACACATATTATATATATGACGAGGATAATTTTCATTGGTCAATAACAATCCACGTGTAATCCGGTAACAATTGGGGGCGATTGTATTACAACCGCCGGCAACAGTGGTTTTCCGGGGAAAATTTGATCAAATAGTGACGATTTTCGTCTTAAATGGACTAAAACTGAAATTCGCTAGTATGATGGACTAAAATTGGACAGTGCGATTTTAAATGGACCAAAAATGAATTTTTCCCAATATACATAACATAATATAGTTTCAAGACCTTAATGTTACATGTAAAATAAATTTGATCGATATATGAATATTTGAAGTTAATTCCTAAATATGTTTATATAAAGTGAATTGAATAAAAGGAATAAAAAGTATTTTTAAATACTCGTGGATTTCGAATATCGGTGTAAAAATCAAAGAATACATATACAATGATTCATTTTACTTTTGAAATTTTACACATGTCAATCACAATAGTACGTATACAATAGTATGATCCATGATTGGGCGACTTTTTATAGTTACTTTAAAATTCTATATGACTTTATTTCAAATTATTTTCTCTCTTTTCAGTACATAATTAGTACAAATGCATATATAGTTTCTTACAAAAGTTGATTCACCTTAGATTTTGGTTTGAGGTTGTAATTAGGTTAAATGGGCACATGCTTAAAAGTTAATGGAGTCGCACTTATATATTCTGTTTCAGCTTTCCCAAAATTTGTTGCTTTCTAATAATAATATATAACAAGCATATATCTTGCTTTTTCTTGATTATGACACCAACGTATACCGCTTCATTCCCACTCTAAAACACTTCTCACTACTTTCACTCATTTACTTTTCTTACCCTTTAAGCAAATTGAACTAATTAATTATTAATTAATCGATTAATTCTTCAATCACAACCAATCACATTTTGTGTACTAGACTGCTAGGTGTTGTAAAAAGATTTTTAAAAAATTCCTCTATAATATTTCTCATCCACTTCTATCGCTGGAGCAGGTCCAACCATGTGTCAACACAATTTCATAGCGTGTATTTTCATATTCAACATTAATGCAAATCTCTGCGTTAAGATTTCTTAACAGTCACTTTTTTTCACAGGTCAAACATGTGCGTCATTTTTTTGAAGTTATCCTTTTTTTTCTTTTTTTTCATGTTTAATTTATATAATATTTAATAAAAGGAAAAAATTAGAATATTCGTTTTCCGTGCCCTAAGATGGTGCAGACTGTTTGAGATCAGTGCCGATTTCCACAATAAGATAGTGCAAAAAAAAATACACTAAAAATATATACACTGTTGAAGATGGTCAACAACATGGGTAAATAGGATTACATGTTTGAGCAAGAAGAATAATATTTCCTATTACATAATTTATTTTACCTTTGAAATTTGAAAATGTTGTGACTAATTAGATATCTTCAACAATGAGTATAATAACTTTTCTTAAAAATTTGCTGCAACATCTTTGTTTTACACAAATTCACTTATGACGGTCTTATAACGACAATATTGATGAAAACATTTTTCTATCATTAGACATTCACGATAAGATTTTCACCATTAATTGTTTTGACAACGATTTTACATATGTATATTGATTAGTGGTGAAATTGTTCAACTCCATTTATATAGAGCACTATTCTAGCATTGATGTTTCGCTCTTGCACAAAATTATTTCACGAAATTAAATTATAGAGAAATTTAAATTTTGTTCTTTAATTTAGGTGTTAATTCTTTTTTTTTTTTTATCATCTATCAATTTTGATCTGATTTTGCTCGAAATGTCAATTTCCAAATATGTGAACGTAGAAATTGAAAAATCAATGATTTCGATGTTTGTAGAAAAAAAAAAATCAAAATTTCAAAAAAAAAAAAAGATGAAAATTAAGTGAAAAAAAAAAGTGATAGTCATGGGATCAAAAATGAAAAGTAAAATAGATCATTGAAAAAAAAAAAAGTGGCCGAAAAAGCCTACTTATAAGTCAAAAATTGCAAGTTCGGTATATTGACTTAGAGCACGATAAAATTGAATTGAAAGCGTCATATGAATTGATTGTTGCATTAGTATGAGATTGGTGAAAGCCCAAAACTAAATCGTACATGGAAGCCCAAATTTCATACTTCCTTAATTGAGAAAAAATGTATATTAAAACTACACATAGAAGTTGCTTATGCGTGAAGATATCTTTAAATTCAATTTAAATACAAAGATTCCGATTGCCCATTTAAATAATAGAGGAAAAAGGGTTGAAGTTTCTGTGTGCATCTAAAAGTGGTAAAAAGTAGTGAGATTACCACATTTTTGCTTTATAAAAGTAGATCAAAGAGTACGTCAACCACATAATTTTTGCATATTTTAACCTAATAAAGAACTCAAAAACCCCATATATATGTACATGCATCATAAGTACATGTCTTTTCTCTGTTGTTGTATCAACTTCAATTCTCTAAGCAATATATACACACAAAACCCATCTACATCAACTTCTTAATACACTACTCATTTTCAAGAGATTGATTGTAACAATGAAGGTGAAAGGGTCAAAGCTAGTGAAGCAGATGATGTCCATGGTGAGTAGCGTAACAAGAAGCAAAACCGACGCCATAAAAACGCGATTTATGGTCTCAGCATTAACACTTTTGTCCAAGAGGCCCAAGAACCTTTCCGTGGCCGCCATCTCCGCCAAGATCAGCCATGCAATAGATGGCATCTTCAACGTTAACCACCAGGAGAAGGCCATTGTCCTGTATGAAAACAAGGCGGGCCCCACCATGGTCGAAACGAGCAGCTACGAATGTGATGAAGATGATGATGGCAAGTACCCTGATCTGAGGCACTCCCTGTTTGATGAGGAGGAGGAGATGGAGCTAGCTCAGCTCTTGGATGATCCCAGTTCTTCCATTTCTGCCATCGATATTGTCAAGAATTCCAAGCAGAACGGACACAAGTTCAATCTCGAAGATGAGATTGATCAAGTGGCCGATCTCTTCATTACCAAGTTCCACAAGCGGATGCGCTTGCAGAAATTGCTTTCTTTTAAGCGGAATCAACAAATGCTCGAGACAGGTGCCTAACATCACGTGGCTCGAGCTTTGTAAAATGTTATAGTACCTAATTATATGCAGTATTCATCACTCCTCAACTAATATGCAAGTTGAAGGATATTTAGTGAATACTGCGATATATAGTATATTTGATCATTTGATATACATCAATATTTTTGAAGTAATTAATTTAATTTGCTTTTATTTATTGTAATTGTCCATGTTAAGGCAAGGCATGGACATTGATAATCACAGTATTATAATTAATATAATCCTGTCTTAACATATGACAATGTATCGATTCAAATAAAATCCAGTTTTCAATGATGTTAAGAGTTCCGTGTACTTTTTTTTTATTATATCAAATGTTACATGATAAATTTTCTAATCTTTAGTGAATGAAGTTATTAGGATTTTATTTTATTTCATTTGAGTTTGTATAACCAATTAGAGATTTCCTCTATAACAAACAGATCAGAGCAACTACTAAATTAAAGATTTTAGGATGTAGAATGAGAGGTTTGAATTAAGTACGATTCATCATTCGAATCAGAGAGAGGATTTTGTACACGATAAACTCCATAATCTTATGTTGTGTTTTGATAGAATGATTTAAAGTATTAGAATTCAAATGAATGGTTTCAATCATTTCAAATCCACTTAAATGAGAGTAAATTAAAATTCACTTATAATATTGCTCAAAAATTAATTCAAAATATAGTGAATCAATATCAATCCAAACACCACAATTGGTTTACCTTTATGAGTTTTACATCTCTCCATTCAAATACAATCCTACATTTTCCACTACAAGACGACTTTCATTGATAGACAATGGTTATTAACATTGTCATAGCTAGAAATGTATTGTTGTCATAAGGTTGGGAAAAAAACTGTAAGATAATACACACAGCGATTGATAACTTTTGTCATGGGGTCAATTATCTTTGACCAATTTTGATAGGGTCAATGTCTTCAGGATCAACTACAAAAGTGTGACAACAGTTAATGATTGTTATGCATGGTAGATAGCTACAATAATGGTTTGTAGTTGTCGCTATTGACAATAAGACAACAGTTTTCCACAATTCTATACAATTTTTAAGTGTGGTCGTTTAGCATCTTGCTCTAAAGTTTTTAACCATTTTCATTTTAGTATGACACTATTGTACATATATATACACAATCATACATAATCAAGCTTGAATCAAAATCATGTAACAAATCCAAATTACAAAGTATTATCATCACAAATATTTAATTACAAGAGTTATCTCAAATATTCACTACTAGACTTAAAAAGTTCTTTTTTTCATTTCTTTTGGCAATTTTGACAAGTCCAATATTAAGAAACAAAAAATGGGCCATGCAAGCAACTCAAACTGAGGGAATAGAGTGGTCCAGAGAAAAGGCCCAAAATAGATTAGGTCTTCAATGTTTTAAATTGGTGATAAGGAGCCCAATTTGCGCCCATCTAACATCTCTAATCTCCAGATTTGGATTAAATTAAACAATCATGAGTTACGTGGTGAAATGAAAGAAGAAAACGTTTGGATTAATTTACATCCATGAATCAAGAATCTTAATTAGTGCTCATTCACTTTACTCATTTGTTAATGTGGATCTAATTATATTTGCAAATCATGCTTCTACGATTAAATTGCAAAATTTTAGCATCTTACAACAATTTAAGCGGTTGTTCATTGTTTGGTTATTTCAGTTATGATTGAATTACCAATTTATTAGTAGGTAGGTCCTATATGAAACCACCTCTCGAATCTAGTTTTGTGAGACGGTTAATTAACTCATAACTTACACTTACACTTAACATATTCGGTTATTACATGAATGTGTAGTTACTTTATTCACGGCCTTCATTGATGAATTCTAATCATGAAATTTATTGTAGGAATATGAACTCTCATGACAGAAGAAAATTGAGTTCAATATTAAATTATGGATTTTAATTGTTCAAAATAGACTTGGAGGAGAAAAATATCAAACGGACAACTCTAGCTCTTACCAATATGCAGTATTTTTTTTCAAGTTCTCAGAGAATGTTTTGTCTCATCCAGAACGTCCTTGCAATAAAAGAATTCAAAATTGATATTTCAATTAATTTGAATAGATATTTTTAGGAATAAATTGTTTCTCTTTTATCTTTGTAAATTGTAAGAAAGTTGCCGACATTTTAGTGGTCTAAAATATGAAATTTCTTTAGGCATGGAGATGTTCTGCAACGTTTGAAATGATGATTAAATGCTTATATATCTTTAGTTCAAAGTCAAGAGGATCAACTCTTACTCGAGTATTCTAGATTATTCTACACTTAATTTTTCTGACTTCCTAAGATGAACATAATGGTTAATCATATAGTAAGATCATATTAATTTTATTATTGTTATTATTAGTAGTAGTACTACTACTACTTATTAATATTTTTATTTCTATATATAATTATCTATTCTTTTTTTTAATCTACTTTAATTCAATCTATTTGGAATAATCTAATAATATTTTTAGATAATAGAAATAGTAAGTTGCCAAAAATAATTTTAATTTTGTTAGCTTTAATTGACAGTTTTATTTTGCGTTAATTGTAAGAAAAATCATGTACTTAACTAATGGTAATTCTAATAAACTTCTTGAATATTATCAAATAAAAACATGAAATTTTATATTCATTGAAATCTTAAAAACCGGCCAGTCTTGGACATATGTTTGTTTTGAAACTAATTCACTATTTTAAAATAGAATAATGGTTTAATATACAAAAAGATAGTTATTTCGAATTAGTAAACGTTATTGTTAAAATAAACTTACCCGAATTTTTTTGATTGGTTAAAAATACAAAAAATATATTTGAAAGTTCATTTTATACATTTGACACAATACTGAAAAAAAATTGGTTAAATTTAGAAATTAAGTAAAATATTCGATATTTTCGGCAATTAGTCGCCATGTACTTTGTCATTAATTGATAGTTTTTTTTTTTTAATCCAAAAATGAGTTCTAAATTGATAAATCATGAATTAATCATGCTTCTAGAATGATGATCTTTACTCCAATTATCTTACTCCCACTTAATTAATTCGGTCATATTTCTTTTAATGATTAAAGAAGTGTGTGGATGACATCTTAGAGAACAATAATATATATTTTTGAAGTTAAAAATCTCGGAACTGAGAAAAATGAAGCTAGAAAGAAAAGACAAACTCTTAGATGATTTTGGTCTTCATATAATATAAAAACAAAGGATGGATTGGATGTGACTGAATTGAGACAATTTGTGAACCATTCTACTTGGAAAAATCTTTATCACTATTTGGTCTTCAAACAATAAAATAAATGATATATTATATATTTTATACGTTGAGAAATAATTGAGTTTATTTAACTCGTGAGCATTCAAAGTTGACTTCAAAAATCTTAATTCGAAATCAAACTTTAATTAAGACATGTTTTGCATATATTCAACGATCTTGATTTAGTAAGCTCGTAAGTTTATCGAGCTCAAAATATTTTACTATTAGTATAATTTGTTATATATATATATATATATTATGGTTTTTATATTTTTGGCATTTTCAATTGAATTGCAATGATTGTTATGTTGTTTAAATAAGTGGTCAAGTTAAGTAGTTCGATTTTAACTTATTAAAAGGTAAAAATTAATTCTTCATTTGAACTATATAGTGGTTTGATACTCTTTTTAAATATATATATATATATATATATATATTGAATTGTTTTACTATGTAGTAGTATAAAATCTAAATTAATGTGTATTATCGTATTAGATAAATTCAACTCATATAGGTGTAAGAAATCAACGATTATGATTTATCTAGTATCATAAAACTCATCAGATTTTAACTTTACATTAGACATAAAAACGAGTTAAATATATACATATATATCAAATCATGTGTGGTTTGAATAGAGTAAAACGTAAATAGCCCTTATTAAACTACTTGAATGTGAAGCTCATGATGCACAAAAAATTAAGTGATAGAATTAAAATTTCTCAAAAAAAAAAAAAAAAAAGGAGTGGAATTGAAGTTAGTATGGAAATGAAGGTGAAAGATTGAAAAAGGTTTGGTATGGAAGCATTTGACAAAATTAGAAGAGAATAACGTGTTAAATTTAAGGAGTATAGTTTTGTGGTTGTAATAATGTACAATTATTGGTGAGTAGAAAGAATTAGGCTGGCATGAGAGAGAGAGAGAGAGAGAGAGAGAGAGAGAGAGGTGTGTGTGAAGGGCACGTGAGAGAGAATTTGGTCGGGGCGGGAGTATTTTGAATAGATCCAGAAGCTGACTGCATTTGACTCCTATCTTGTCCTTTTTCTTCCTAATTCCTCCAATCACTCTCTCTCTCTCTCTCTCTCTTTTTGTTTACTTTTCGATCCCCTTTTTTTTTTAATACTTTGCTCTTTCCTTTGCTTGCCCTATTTTATTTTCCTCGTTTCACTATACTCACCACATCATCCTAAACACTTATTTTCTCCTCTTTCATTATTTTCATCCACACACACACACATAACCTCTTCCATGTAATCATTCATTATAAACATATTAAACATTACCATTTCAATACAAGATTCTGAATGGTTCAATGCAAAGCACAAAATCTTGAATTAATTTTGTATATACAATGATTTGATCGATATTCCTATTAATTCAGTGGTGCAAAGAGAAAATATTTATAATGGCAAGTCTCGAGTATATATTTTATGTAAAAAGTTTTTGTAAAGTTATGGATTGATTGAATCCCTGCTAAAATGGCTCTCTATTCCTACAATAAACAATCTAACCTAAAAAGGAAAAGGCAATATCGATTATCACACTAAGCTTGATTTCGTCTTCCTCATTTTTTTCATCTGTTGACTTTTCTTCTCGGAAATGGTGTCGAGCTTGGGCTTCCAGTGGTGGCGCCGCCCCACCAGGAGCTCGTAGTCTTTCCGCAGCTGCGGCGTGGTGCAAACTCCGACGATCTTCTCCGTCTCCGCCTCCACTTTCTGGTACTGCATGATCACCTCCTCGACGACCTTGATTCTGAGGCCGCCGGCGGGAGTCTTCTCCAGCTCGAATGGCGGGCGGCCGGGGACGGGGGAGCGGCACCGGACTAATGTGGCGAAGGTGAGGGCGGACTGGAAGAAGTTAGCCGGAAGGAGGAAGTAGTTGTGGCCGAGCTGGAGGCGGTCGTGGTGGGAGAGGGCGGGGGTTACTTGGCCGATGTAGAAGCAGTCGGAGCGGCACACCATGTGCTTCGGGAACTCCTCCATCAACTCCTGGGCTTTCACTGGCCGGTCGTAGGTCTTGACCACGCCGTCGGCTTTTATCAGCCTGATTACGGTGGTGCGGCGGCGGCGGCGCCTGCTTCCGCCCAGCTCGGTGTCGTCCTCCGCCGGGGGGAGGTGGGCGCAGGAGATGCCCTGGAAACAGCGGGGGAATATCATCTGATTGATCTTTCTGTTTATTCCCATTTTCAGATATATCTTCAAATCAGCATGTAGAGAGAGAAAGAGAAAGAGAAAGAGAAAGAGAGAGGAGAGAGAGAGGATTGTGGATCATGGATATAGATTAATAATGAAAAGAGGGTTAAGGTTGAACACTTTAAATACGAACAATGAGATTTGGAATGGAAGACCACCAGCTGGATTACATGGACTATATACAATAACACACTATTTCTCTCTATGTGGGGTGGGGTGGGGTGGGGAATTTGTGCACGAGTCCTTTTTATTTTTATAATAACTACCAATTCTTCTTCTTCCATTTCTCCATTTATTCTGAAATTCAATATAGCTAATTAGAATATGATATTGCATGTGATAAAATGGGGGTGTGTTGTGCACAGTTATTAGTTGAGTATGAGAGTACAAACATTTTCCTACATATAGTTTTGTCCTTCTGTCATAGTTAATTGAGTTTAGAATTATGTTACACAATATGTATCATTTCACTCAAATTTTGGTATAATGAGTTGCGCACGGCATGTAAATATATGCTGAGTCATCACATACAAGATATTCTATTCCCTATATATTCCAAACATATTCGTCTATTATTTTACATATAATATATATATATATCAAGATTGTATGTTATATGATACATAATTAATGTTAGTCTGTATGCAATTGAAATATTAAAAGATTGAAATGTAGAATAAAATAATAGGATTGGCAACTATGGAGTAGGTGGCATATAAAATTAAATATAGAATAAGATTCATGTAACAACTATTTAATTGTATATATATAGAAAATAATGTAACTGTCATTTTGCACATTCTAAATAGATTTTATTTGCATGTTTGCACTTCAAATTTGAGGTTTTATGTTTTGTACCATTTGAAAAATGGAGCTTATTAGTATTGTGTACCCTAACATAAAATATGGTAGAATTTTTCATAATATTTTCCTCTATTTAATTTGCAGAGTCAAATTAACTTTTTACTCATGATTCTAATCAAATAGAGAGAATACCCCTCTTTCCGTCATTAATAAGACCCATTTCTCATCATCAAAAGTACTCATTGTTCAACTTCCATTGAAATTAATTTATTGTAATATATAGTATCAAGGTTATACATATTCAACACTTCAAAGTTCAAACTCTAAAATTAATAGAATTTGAATCAACAATCATTATAGTATTTATCATTTTTAAACCAGAAATTATTGATCAATATTCTAGCTACTATGGGTTATGCGATATTACTCCTTCATTAGTTAGAAAGTTTTAGATTTTGTTGATAAAAAAAGGAAAGAAAAAAAAAAACACAATTGTCTAACCAAAATTTAATGGGAGTTACTGATTCTTTTTTATTATCTTCTAACGTATAGACTAAAAAAGTTGTTTATTAATTGATCGAATAAAATTCATTGATTATTTCACTTTTATGTATAAAAGATAAATACGTTACTAAATACATAAACTATTTTAAACACCTAGTGCATTATAGCATGTATAAATTACCAACTTATGATCTTCCAATATCATGATCATTACTTGCCAAACTGAGGTAAAATACTTATGTTATTTGCAAAAATTTAGCCAAATGTCTTTGTAATTCTCCAATAATGTTAAATAAAAATATATTGTCTCTCATTATAATGAAAAGTAAAATGTTGAAGATTGCATACAACATGCATTATGGAGGGACTCGAAACAAATTCCCGTAAAATTTTCTTGTCAAGATTTATACTTTTAATCACTTGGGGGAGCGAAATGTTAGTTTTTTATTTCTAGGGGGCGTGGTGCAAATATGAAATATTTATAAGGATGTTAATGACAAATTATCCATATGAATTAACATGATATGGAGAAGTAGATTAATAGGTGGTCAATGATAAAGAGATGATGAGCTTCTTTCCGTTGATAAGGTTATGTTTGGTTCTTAGTTCAAAAATTGAGGCTTTACTTTGACTAATAATAGTAGTACTTGGTTTTGGTCCAAACAGGGCCCACCTTTTCATAGATTTCCCTTTCCCGCCTTAATAGTTTTAAAACCAATATTTTACTAATTCTTGAGTCTCAAGCAAAATACTTTTAATTTGGTACATTTCGTATTAAATCCTATTATGTATTAATTCTATAAACCTATGAGATTGAACTGGTCCTTGAGATTATTTTAAAGCTATGTGTTTTGTGATTAAAGTGATGATATGATTGTATTTGTTATACCTTAATTATGAATTTAGATTTCAACATAAAATGAATATTAATAGAATAAAATCGGACAAGTTTTGACATCTACCTCTTCATCCCAAGAAAGATCAGTGCACGTTAAAGTTACAATTGTCAATAGGTGGGACAATATATAATAAACGCAAAAACTCATATGAGACGGTCTCACGGAGACGGATCCTTATTACCCATTGATTGAATCCATATCCACAAACTTTCATATGAATTTCTAAGTGTGGGTTATGGGTTGACCCGTCTCACGAAAAAAGATCCGTGAGACGGTCTCACACAAGACTTACTCTATAATAAATGTTGTGGGATTGAAGACTAAATAAAATGAGTTGTGTCAATCTTATTCGAGTTGTGCTAAATTGCATTTAGGGGTGTGTATGTTTGCAAGAGTCTACATCAGCTACTTTTATATTTAATTTATAAATTTGCAATATAGAGTATATATTTATATTACATTTTGAATGTAATAATTGTCAATGGTTTTCAAAAACTAATAATATTGTGTTGGTTTGTTTCTTATGCTATAGGCAAACATCTATTCAAAAAACCCTTTTAAATTTTGAGAATCAAGGATGGGAAAACTTTGAACCCAAGACCTCTGACACAATAGAGGAAAACAAAAAGTGGAATTTTTGTAATAAGATTGGGAATTCTGTTCAATTATTTAGACATGTTATTTCAAACATTTTAAGTTACAATTTATAAGTCTTTTTTTTTTTAAAAGTAATACAAGTAACTAAAGAATCAAATTTTGTAGAATTTGAACATGTAAAAGCCTACGCAAATGCTCATGTGCACCAGGTGCACGAATCTGAATTGGTGTAACTGTGGCGACCCGACCCGAATCCGCGCACCTGAGTTTTCCTTTTTTTTTTTTCGCTTCAGGTTGTTATCTTTATGTTGTAAGGATGTGACATTTATGTTATATAAGTGTGACCTTTATATATAAATGTTATGACCTATATGTTCAGTAACTTAGGAAAAAATGAATCTTTTCAGGTTCTTTCACTTCAAATTGAGACTTTTATATTGTATTGTTGTGACCTTTATGTACAATTCTTGTGACTTTTATGTACAAATATTATGACCTTTATGATCCATAACTCTGAAAAAAAATGGAAGTTTTCAAAATTCAGCGCATTTTTAGGATGAAAATAGATGTAGGTAATATTACATAAAGATAAATATGTACAAATTTTGCTAAAATTCTTCCTTTTTTTTCTAAGTTAGATTAGATAAATGTCATTATATTTATACATAAAGGTTACACTTATGTAACATAAAAATCACACTCATATAACATAAAGGTAATAGTTTGAAGCAAAAAAATAAAATTCAAAAAAAAAAGTGCGCGGATCTGGATTGATCCGAACCCGACCAGAATTGTATGTGCACCAGTTGCACAGGAGACTAACTCAAAAGCCTATTATTAAGATGTTGAAATCAAACTATCCAGACACACTTCAACTAATCTTAAAGTTATTTAAAAGATTTAAAGAACAACTAAATACATTTGAATATCATACAAAAATAAAGAATACAAACAATTTGAAAAATATTAATTAATGTTTAAATCAGCTTAAATAAAGTTGAAAACTTTCACGCCAGAAGGCTCAACATTAAATAAGCCCTAATAGTTAGGCCCAGTTCATTTTTGTTGGGCTAACTTTTTTAGGTCCAAAAAAATAAGATAAAAAATCAATAAGCTTCACAACAGGAAATCAGGAAGACAAACGTCCCCTTCATTAAGATTTATGAGTACGCACAACAAACACGAACAAGATTTTGAGGAAGAATAAATACTGTAATTCATTGCAAACTCAATCTGAAATCTATTTATTAATTTTACAAACTTTGAGTTATATAAATCGAAGAACAATTTCCATTCACCTTAAGGAAATATTTTTATGCTAATCATTAACGTTTCTTCTGGAATTGTTTTTAACATTTTATTAAAGGGTTTTAAGTAAAAAAATTGATTTAATTAGACACAAAATACAATATATTTGATATTTTTCAAAAAGTAAAATTGTATTAAAATAAATTAACCTCATACTCTTGAGTAAGTCTCTTGTGCATCAGGTATATGGATCTTAGATTCATGCAACCGGGTCGGGTCCGGGTAATCCGACCCGCTTCTTTTTTGTTTCTTTTTTTTCGCTAATTTTTTTTTCAATTTTAGTCATGACGTTTAGTTATGTTAAGAATACATTTATGTAATGTATAAGAATACCTTTAGGTTACGTTAAGGATACATTTATGCCCATATTTCATACATTTACGTTAAGTTAGACATACCTTTAGGTTATGTTAAGAATACATTTATGTAATGTTTAGGGATACCTTTAGGTTATATTAAGGATATCTTTCATACATTTACTTTACGTCAGACATACCTTTAGGTTATGTTAAAAATACTTTTATGTTATGTTAGAAATACCTTATCCATAAGGTAATTGTGTTACACATTTTGTACATAAAGGTATCTCTAACATAACATAA
The DNA here is from genome assembly GCA_005771605.1 of Scutellaria baicalensis. NCBI lineage: Eukaryota > Viridiplantae > Streptophyta > Magnoliopsida > Lamiales > Lamiaceae > Scutellaria > Scutellaria baicalensis. The sequence continues at coordinate 49,144,807 of CM016721.1, read as the reverse complement.
AATTATCCTTAACATAACCTAAAGATATCCTTAATATAACATAAATGTATGTGACCTGGAGCGAATTCTAAGGGTATCAAATCAGGATTTCAAAGGAACCTAGAATCACGATTTCAAAGGTATCTTTAACATCACCTAAAGGTATTCTTAACATAACCTAAAAGTATGCTTAATATAATCAAAATGTATTCTTAACATAACTAAATGTATCCTTAACATAATCTAAAGGTATGCTTAACATAACTAAAAGGGATTCTTAACATAACATGGTATGTAACCTGGAATCAGGATTTCAAAGGTATCTTTAACATCACCTGAAGGTATTCTTAACATAACCTAAATGTATGCTTAATATAATCAAAAGGTATTCTTAACATAGCTAAAGATATCCTTAACATAACCTAAAGGTATGATTAACATAACTAAAATGTATTCTTAACATAACGTGGTATGTAACCTGGAATCAGGATTTCAAAGGTATCCTTAACATAACTGAAAGGTATCCTTAACATAACTAAAAGGTATATTTGACGAGCGAATTTGAGCGCATCCGCCCAGGCACGTGGGAGCGCGTGAGGGCGCGTGGGACGCTCATGGAAGCGCGTACACCCGCGGGTCGGGTCAGGTGCATGGATCTAGGATCCATACACCTGATGCATAAAAGTTTTTGTCCATACTCTTTATGAGTGCAGTAAGTTATATATGAAACAATCTAACGAATCATTTTCTGTGACTATTAAGTAGAGTAAGTTTTATTTGAAACAGTCTCACAATTTTTATATTAATTTATGGAAATAGGTCGGATTGGTGTGTAAAAGGATCTATCTCATGAAAATTCTCAGTGAGATCGTCCTATACAAGTTTTCGTGTTACGGATATTTTATAGATTAGTAGAAAGAACTATTAAAATTCTTAAATTATCTCGACTCCGTTTGGATAGAGTGATTTGAAATCCAAAATTTGAAATGAGTGGATTTCAAATCCTCTCAAGTTGGAGTGGATTTAAAATCCACCAAAATGACTCCAAAATTAGCTCAAAATAAAAATCATGAATTTCAAATCCACGTCCATTCAAACACTACCGATGAATTTAATATAATGGATTTCAAATTTCTCTTCAAATTCACCCATCCAAATTAATCATCATTTTTCAGGTATACAATATATACAATCATCATTTCTAGTTTTGCTTGAATAAGTTATGTACTTGTGTTTAAGCTTTCTTTTTTATAAAAAATAAATTAAAATCGATTTTTAGAATGGGAAAAAGGGAAGAAAGCGGGGTTTGTGGCAGTTAATCGGCGATCTCATTGACTCCGCTCCTGATTCACTGTATCGCAGCCGTTTAGAGAAGATGGGACTGGTGGGTAGACGATGGGGGATGGCGGCGGCGTTGGTTGCGTTGGTCGGCGTGGTGCTTATGAGGAAGCAGGTGGGGAAGCATTTGGGGTGGGATAATTCCTTGTTGATGCAATGGTTGAGAGATTTGTCGGATCGTTTGGGGTATTGGGCGATTCCCGTCTACGTCGGACTTCACACCCTCACTCTGGCACTCTGCCTCCCTTACGCCGTCTTTTTTGAGGCCGGGGCTTCTATGCTCTTCGGATTCTTCCCCGCCCTTTTGTGTGTCTTCTCCGCCAAGATTCTCGGAGCCTCTCTCTCTTTCTGGATTGGCCGGTACTTCTCTCTCTCTCCCCAAATATATTATCTGCCTTAATTTAACTTTGAACTTGATAATTTGTAATATCTGTTTAGATTGCGATAAGCTATGAAATCATGTTGTCTTCCTGATAATTCCAGCGCATAGATATTTGATGAGAAAATTTGGTGGTTGGAATTAAGAATTTGAGGAGGGATTTGAAATTTATAGTAGTATATATTCGTGGTTGTTTGGATTGATATGGATTGAAGCTCATCCTTTTCATTCTAAACTAGTTTTTGAGGGTTTGAAATGCATTCATTTTAAATTCTTGGATTTCAGTTATCTCAATCTAAACACAGCTTTTAGTTGATTGAAATACTCAACTGAGCTCTGGGATTGAGTGTTGTGACAATGAAAAGTCTGCAAGAATTGTTGATAACTCTGTGTGCTCCAGTGAGGATCATGTTATCTATGTTATCACTCAAAAGATCAGCAAATGAAAGACCTTCACCACTTGCGTTCTCACCTATCTTGAGTTAAGATGATCACTTACCAATATTCTCATCACTGGGATTATAATGTTTTTCATCTCGTAACTTAAAAGGAGCTTTGAAAACTTGTTAGGATATGATTATCCTTACAACTTCTTTATAATCTGTTGTAAGGTTTAAGGCATCTTTGAAATGTAGCAGAATAGATAGTGGTAGCCGGTAATTGGAGGAGAATCAAAATATCAAATAATCAGCAGAAACTTATTTAAACACACTACTTTTACAGTGAATGCTTACTCTTATGGCTGTTGGCAACTTGTTATAATTTTCTTTTAATGTTCCACCTGACCTCCTGTAGTGTTTACTGTAGTTTATCTGGTTTCCTCATGCATGTTGTTTTGTGATATCTCATACTTCAGTAGATTGAAAGAAAATAAAAAAATGAAGAGTTCATATAGTGGTAGAATTGATGACAAAATGTGGCATTTCATTTGCTGATAACCTTATTTGAACATTATACAGAGTTGCCCCTCTCCACTTCTCAATCTTTCTGTATATATTTATTAGTCTTTCCTTCCAATCTGACATGATATCTGTTTCCATGTCAGGCTTCTCTTCAAAAGTTCTGGCTCTGCATCTCAATGGATCCAGAAAAATAAGTATTTTAACCTGCTATCAAGGGGAGTTGAGCGGGATGGTTGGAAATTCGTTCTTCTTGCTCGATTCTCACCTGTACCATCCTATGTCATAAATTATGGATTGGCTGCTACGAAGGTTAGGTTTCTGGTAGATTTCTTGCTTCCAACAGTAATTGGATGCATACCAATGATCTTGCAGAACACTTCAATTGGCAGCCTTGCCAGTGCTGCTGTAGCTTCAGCATCTGGTTCCCAGAGATCACAGGTTTGGTCTTACGTCTTTCCCCTTCTTGGAATCTCATCGAGCATTCTTATCTCTTTGAGGATCAAAAAGTACTCGACCGATATCACAGCCTCTGATGATTCTCAGAGTGGGTCTGTGAATGATACTAGTGCCAAGAAATCAACTCAGGGGTTGTCCAATAGGAAAAGTGAGGGACTAAAGGAAAAATAAATGCAATTTACCCAAATTTCATATTTATTTGTTAGCTATGGATTTTGCTTAGACACCTCTACAGAGTTATGATTTTCTGCCAATTGTCATAATCTAATCTAGAGGTAATTGTATACTGGACGCAACTAGTTTCTCACAACATTATTGTTGGGTTAGTTTTTCATCTTGTAATTTTTGGGAATACACTTCAGGAATTAGAGAGCAGAAGATTGAATGAAAATAACCCTCCAACTTGTAACTTTGTTCCATTCTGTGTGACCGTGTGATACTATCTTATAAGAGCCGATACGGCTTTCTCTTCCTTCTTGGTACAAGAATTTTCTTTTCCCTTATAAAAACGTAGAAGTTGTTGAGAGTAATAGAAGACGTGACTACACATAATTCTTCTTTTTGTTTCTTCCTCTTATGTTTAGTTTAATAGATGCAAATGATAATTGCTCCTGCTGTTACATGCATTTTAATGGAAAACTTTCACTAGTCTAATTGAGTCTCTTCATGGAAGTTCTTAGTATAATAAGTTTTACTCTATGGAGTTTATCCTCAACAGGATGGCTTCTATGCCCAAACCTGGTTTCATCAGGTGCTCATTAAAATTCTTGTTTCTGAATGCATAAGTATACATTCATTCTATCACATAATTATTTATGAGCTAGTCTGCTCAGATTCATTCTTGGTGTTTTGATCTGGGAATAGAGCTTTCGTTTTGTCCCTCTTCCTACAACTTAACTCATTTTCTTCTGATTTATATTTTCTTTGCTCTGAAATCAACTATAGTTGTTGATTCTTATATTGCTGTTTTAGTTTTAGTGTGCTTAAAACTATGCTTTGGTTATGTTTTGTCCTGAGTCTGAGTATATATTATGTTAGCATTGGTGTATGTATATCCATCATACACATCTATAGTTTTTGTTAATGCATTGGTGCATTGCTTAAGTAATCTTATTTAGAGACTTGTGATGATTAATGGAGATAGGAGCCCCATACTTTCCCAAGATTATACTCTTCTGCTGCGTTTTATTTGCTAGGGTTTGTCTTGTGAAAAATGAACTCGATTGTTTAAATATTTCATCTCGTATTTTATTTTATATTTAAGAGCATGTACATCAATGTTTTAGTGGATATTATTACTATGTTAAGATAATATTAAAAAGTTAGAAAAAGGAGGTATGATCCACCACATCATAGCTCTCTCTCTGTAAAAGTTTCTCCAAGAAAACAATTTGCTTCTTCATAATCACTAACACAACCATTTTGTAATATTAAAATATTAGGGTTAATACAAGAGTTGGCTTGTACTTCAAGTATGAAAGAGATGTAGAGTTATACATTTTGCTTGTGTGCGTGGAAGTTTATGTAAATCATAATGAGTCATTAAAACCTCTCATGTCGTCAAGATGTGATGACCACGAAAAAGAAAAGTATTTCTTAGGGATTAAATTACTAAAAAAGTCATGTGAGCATATATAGATATAAAAGTAGGTGTTAAGAATTATGAGTTGGATCACATGGTTGAAGCATTTCTAAATTTAGAATATGTGTAGAGATCCCAAAATTAGGGTTCAACCCAGGCGTGCTACGCTAACCAGCTACTACATCACCTCCTATGTATTTATTCTTCACAGCAATCTACATGAGACGGTTTCATAAATAATATTTGTTGTGAGTCAGACTCTTATAGATCAATTTTACTAATTTATATATATATATATATATACATATTTGTTTTATTTATTCCTGGAAGGGAGTATATATAGCAAGGTGATGTTCACATTTAATTTGATCAAACGTCACAAATAGAATCGATAAAATAAAATAAAAGATATATAATCATAATTGAGATGGATAAAAGTAGATATAAATGAAGGCAAATATGGGGGACCTACAATTCTGTCTCATTTGTATACTTCAGCCAAGTGAGGCAAACCCTACATATATAATATATATTTTATTATAGACAAGGTGCAAGTGTGTAAGCATAAACAATATATACATAGACTGGTTAAAGTTTTCATCTTCTGCTATGGACACTCTTTGCCCTTGTATTGTAATTTGTATGGAAGCTTCATTCTCTTTACAATTGCATATGCAAGCAAACCATGATAAAAGATATAATTATAATTTGTTGATTTTGAAAATTAATTTGAAAAACAATAACAATTTCAGAGAAAACTCTTTTTTCTTTTTTTTTTCTTTTTTGTTTTAAATCACTCAACTGTCTAGAAAACATAAGGATATTAATAATGATAAAATCTATCTAAATTTTAATTAAATAATCTTAACAATATTAAGCTTTGGTTATATATAATGGATTATTTTTATACTGCAAGAGATATTTTTGTTACCTTTTCTACCATAAATTAGGAAAACGGACAAAATTGATTAATCAAAAAAGTATAAGAAATCAGTGTTTTTTGTCGGGCATTACACTAGATGACCACGTTGTGTAACTTTATGAAAAAAACATTGAGATTCAACGATATTGATCATATTATCATATATCTCTATAATATGATGAAAAGCACTGAAATTCAAATATTAATCATATCGTGTAAATTTTGACACACACAACTACATTTCTTACATTTTCATAAAAGTAACAAAACTATTATTGATGAAAAATAATAAAGTAATCCCTATATGAGTTGTGATATTTTAATAAGGGACTCATCAAGCAATGTCCCCTCCCAGCTAGAGATATTGTCCAAATAGGTAATCAAAGATTACTCTCGACTCGACTCTTCCCAAATTAAAAGACCATCCTTGTGTCCAAGTGACATGGCATGCACTTGGACTACATAACCAACACCACTATTAACTATTTTGTGTGCATGTGCAATGTTTTATTTTCTCAAAGATAGGGAATTATTAATGAACCAATTTATTAACTCGTGGCAGCTATCTGATTCACAATATTGATATTCATATATTATTATGTCATTAAAAAAAAAGATTGGATTGAGGGGGGTGTTGGGGTGGTGGGTTTATAGATAAAACAGAAGTGATAAATTGATTGTGCAAGTTGGATTGTGATTAATACTATAGCAGCATTTATTAAACACAGCTCATCCAAATTAATGATAATGGAATTTTGGCAGAAATTAGAAGTGAAGTGAGACAGAGGGATTGGGGTTGGCTCCCTAATGATGCACACATGCACATGATTTTTTAATTCACTTTGCATTCCACCTTCTATGCATTTAATTAATCACTCCACATGTTGCCCTTCTACCACTTCCCCATTAATTCCATCAATGTTTCATCTTATATTTCAATCGAGATTTCTAATATTTATAATTAACTACATTGGTGTAATTTCTACTCAAACTAAGCGTTTATACATATCTTTCTAAGATACAAAGTTGGTGAAAATAAGAAAATTTTGCACGAGAAATGGTTGGCGTGTAATGAAGATATTGAAACTAGCTATAAAAACTAAATTTCATTATATTACTACCGCTAAAAAAAATAAAAAATACAAAGACTTGCTGTAATAAATAAATATAGAGTAACACTTTTATGCCCCTGGGGCATAGTGCCCTCAACTTGACCACCGTGTGATGTTAGATATATATTTTTCCGGTATCACGTTTATACTTTTAAGGTATTACTTACCTACAGAACAAATCATCGACACATTTAGTGAATAAATAAGTAATACTTTAAAAGTATACACGTGATACCTGAAAGAGTACATATATAATACCTATAACTGAATAGAAAGTAATACCTTAAAAATACGCACGTGATACCTGAAGAGTATATATCTAATATCACTCTTTAACGTGGAAAAATAATACCTCTTAATATATGTGTGACCATGAGAGCCTATTTTCGAAGTCGAGCTCAAAATAACTCGTTTATATGTTCGCATCATGACTCATTTATATATAAATAAAAATAATAATATATGTGTGTAATTATAAATACTTCACGATCCTAATCACAAGTTTTAACTCGATTGTATGTTTAACGAGCTTAGGTTCAAAATAAACTAGTTTAATATGTTAATAAACCTGACTTGGATCAACGACTTTGATAGTAAAATAAAATTACAGCCTTTTGCTAATTAAGTGGATTACATTGAATTGATTAGGAAGGAAGCCAATCTTAGTTTTTGGCAGTACGTAAAGATCATTAATTATTGGAAGTGTATCTGTCGCTTTATTTCATTGACCCGATGCAAAGAATTAATCATTTAACTATATATATATATATATATATATACATATATACACATATTTCTCCTATTAATTCATCACACTGGGTCTCCTTATTTTCAACTCTGTTTAATTTTGTCTCCTCACAATTATTAATTTTCCTTCTTCAACTCATTAATTTAAATTTAGATACAATTTTCTTGGAGATTAATTTTATTTTTGTGAATTGAAGGATTATATGATTTTGTGATCAGTTCAATAATTAATCAAGGCAAAACACGATATAACATAAATATATATATATACACACACCTATGGGGATTGCATAAAATTAATGGGTATTGATTCATGTCATTAGTGGCAAATTTGGCACTAATTGATCTTTAAATTATAGTATCACAATTGGCATTAATTCAACATTGATTTTGATGTTTTTATTTGTGGATCCAACTAATCTTTTAGCTAATTTCATCGCATGTGACAACTTGATCATGAACTCTATGTGGACTGTCACCTCACAATTATTCATTAGAAATTAATTTGTATCAAATTGAGTATTAAACTCTACTAATTATGTAGTTCTGTATTAAATTATAGTATCTGATACAAATTATGAAACTTAATTAATTCGTATTCAAATTGATCCAAGTTTATTATATGCAAGCAATTATTTGCAGTCCAATTATACCTCTTATTTCCGCCTATGATGACAATAGCTAGAGAAAAAATTGAGTTGGACACATGAAAATTTCTCCATAATTAGAATATTCAAAACAAAACAGGAGTAGTTAGATCAATGAAAACCAGATTGCCATCACTCATCAATAATTATACTATTACGAGATGTATTCTTACATCTCAATAATCTCATTTCGTGAGATGAATCTCTTGATCATCAGTACATATGATTTGAACATGACCACAATTGACTAGCTCTACTAGTTGAAGTTTACCCTAATTTGACTATTAAATCTTATTGAATGAGCATTTACTGATACATAACTATAATATAAAGCTTCATAATTACATGCATGTAAATTAATATCTGCATAGTTATAGTATCAATTAATGCAATGTTTGGAAATTGACACGAGTAATGAAGTAGCTAGTCAATTTGTTGTCAAAACAAAATATATGAAGTGCCTAATAATTAATTAGGTGAGTGAGTCAATCAAATCATGAAAATATATAATTAAGGAATAATATCAGGATCGAGACGATTAGAAGAGAGAGAGAGAGAGAGAGAGAGAGAGAGAGAGAGCATGTGCAGAGATGAAGAGTGTAGGCAGAGGAGGCACATGTCATGTGAACTATGGCTCAACCTCCAATTAACCTTTTACCATATCTTTTCAAAAACTGTGTTTTCCAATCCTATATTCCTATTTATATAATAATCATTCTCTTGCTTATTAATAATATTATTCAATTATTATTCCATCACTTTATTAATGGAAATAAGTACATATATATCCATCATCACAACTCATTAACCAACACAAAACCCTAATTTGTATCAATTTAATATAATTATTATTCATTATGAGGGTTCATAATTATATTATATGTGTCTTCTCTATTGATTTATACCGATGATACACAATAACACAAATATGTCATATTAAATATATTTGTCAATCATGCTAATTAATATAAAATATCCACATAACATGGCAGTCAAAATCCTCATACGATACTTTGTTTTGTGAATTATTATGTTGAAGCTAGAGTATAATAAGTAAAATCAGATTAGACAAAATCATAAAATTTCTAATCATCGAAAAGTTGAGTCAATAATGTATACTTACAATCGTTAATTAATTATATAGAAAAATGGAAAAGGAAAGAAAACCTCTAACCAACTAAACTGTCATTGCATTGGAGAAATGAAGTGTTCACATGCATGATATCCTTTGTTACAATATAATATCGTACTTAAATATTTTACATGTTCAAATTTATACTACCTCCGTCCCAATATAAATGACGTTTTAGCAACTAAAATTTGTCCCAAAATAATTGTCGTTTTCGTATTCCAAAGCATATTTACATGCAATATACCAAATATACCCATATTTACTCACCTCAAATTAAATGTGTTAAAGAGATAAAAGCACCTCATTAATTAAACTTAAATAGGGGTAGATTGGACTTTTTATCACATTTCTTAATATGTGCAAAAGGCTAAAACGTCATTTATTTTGGGACGGAGGTAGTATTTAATATGCTTAAATTTAAAACATAGCCAGCAATATAAAAATGTGATGGATGTGTTGTTCGTTAATGGATGGTGACCATAACAGGTAGGAAACATCGACTGCCTCAATTACTACTATTATAATAATAAATGTAAATATAATAATAATAGCAACTTTTATAATAGAAATAATAAAAAATAGTACATAAATATTAAATAATTGAGAGCAGTAGAAAAACTGCGTCAGAGTGAATGAATGCAACTGCGGGTATTGGAAATGCATGCCGACCCGACCCGACCCATTTCGTTAATTGGGGGCCGGTGCAACAACCGAGGTCCCCTCTTTCACCTTTTCTTGTATTTTTATATGTGAATTTATTGTTGAAATTATTTGGTGTTACACTGCATCAACTAAAAATTTTATAACTTAATTGATATTTCATCTTTATAAAATAAAATGTACATTGTGATAATTAAGTTGAATTTGGGCCCCACAAGTCTTTTGATCTTTCTAAAAGAAAAACACTCCCCAAACTCATTAAAAGAAGTCTACGTTCCATGAATTTGATGGCAATAATTTTGATTACTTGAAATTAGGGATGGCAACGGGGCGGGGCGGGGCGGGGCTGGGGGAGCAATCCCCATCCCCGTCCCCGCCAACTTCGCGGGGAATTTTTTTTCCCATCCCCGCCCCGCGGGGAAAAATTCCTCCCCGTCCCCGCCCCGCGGGGATCCCCGTTCCCCACGGTTCCCCGCGGGGATTCCCCACCCACAAAATATTTTTTTATTTAATTTTTTTAATGTATAAAAAAATAATATTTTAATATATAAAAATAATCCACAAATTACATATAACTAAAATGTTAACAAAATCACCAAAAAATTATCCAATTTGTATAAAAGATAGTATATTATTTAATTATACTATCTTAAAAGTACAATGATAAATTATATTATTACATTTTCATTAATTTTTTCAATACTTAATGCATTTAGAAGAGCATGAGAAACGAGGGTTTTGTATTATTATTAATATGTATATAAAAATATATTATTTATTTTATAATAATTTAATTAAAATATATTAATATATATATAAATTGGCGGGGCCCCGTGGGGAACGGGGCGGGGATCCCCACGGGGCGGGGAGTATGATCCCCGTCCCCGCCCCGCCCCGCTAGTCGGGGAGAAAATTGCCCCCGTCCCCGGCCCCACGGGGGTATATTTCGGGGAATCCCCGCCCCGTTCGGGGCGGATCCCCGCGGGGAACGGGGATTCCCCGCCCCACTGCCATCCCTACTTGAAATTGATACTATATATATCAAAAGATGTGAAACTTAAATAATTTAATTTTATCTATTAATAAGGTCCTGACACATGAGATATTATATTTTGGGGTCCTTCTGTAGTACACCGGGTGTATTAATACACCAGACTCTCTATCATTTTCAGTCATTAGATCTGAGATCATAGTTGACTTTGACCTTAATGATCTCAAATCTGATGGCTGAAAATGAGTGGAGAGTTTGATGTATTAATACACCTGGTGTACTATAGAACTATCCTATATTTTGTATACTTTTTTTTGAACTCACTATACTACTTTACAACATGACTTACAACATCTAATTTGTCATTCACTATGTCAAGACTCAAGAGACATTCGAACTATTAGTTTAAGAGTGTTGGTAAATGTTTAAAAATAATTTACTGTTTCATTCTACAACAAGATTAATAAGAACTTATAAATTGTTTAATCCAAGGCAAATTGTATTTCTGCAATAAAATCTTAATTTTGACAAATTCCTTTAATTCGCCTTGTTATTATTAATATTTTATAAGTTTCATCATTATATTTATCTAAATACTACAACTACGTATTTAATTTAATATAAATTTCTATATTATTATAAACTCTAAAACTATTATGTAAGATGATAATTTTAATAAGTATTTTTGAATTTCAATTGAGTATCTTCTAAATTATACCAGAATCACATAATTTTAACAATAACATACCACTAAGTAAGTCACATCTTACAGAAAAATAACATGTATCGACCACTTTCTTTGAGCGTAACAATTCAAAAAAATGTAAAATAACTTGAAATACCAATAAACTAAATATTAAAAAATTACCACAATATAATTTTCTTACCATAATTTTAATATACTGTCATTAACTCTTGCTCAAACTTAGAACAATGCAAAAAAAGAACTGATGTGATGGTTAATTTACACAAAAACTTGTGTGAGATGGACTTATAAATAAATTATGTAGAATGGATCATTTTACCCACTAACCCAACCAATTTTCACACATTTATATGTGGATTGTGAAGTGTGGGTTGTGGTTTAACATGCGCGGGTCGTCTCACATAAAATGATTTGTGAGACGAACTCATATAAAATTTACTTGTTAATTTATCTTATGATCACTACATTTATATCTCAGAAACAATGATAAATTTATCATTTTATTAAATTATGAAAAAAAATGTTAATAATTATGTATGAAAAAGAAAACAAATCATTCATAGACATGAACAGACATGAATGCAAAATTCATAACTCTCATTCCAAATTAATTTTACCGAACTTCAAATCATTCTATTCAAATAAAATCGTTGAATTAATTATGGTAGAAAGAGGTGATACCAAGGGAAATAGGGTTGAGGTGGAGGAGTTAGATTTGGGGCATCCTAGAATTTGAGGGATAGTGACTGACTGGGTCCCTCCAACCCGACAGACTCGGTATGGAATTGGGTGCTGCCCACTGCTTTGCGGGCCGAGGTACTTCTCTTTACATACATTATTATATATATATATATATATATAAATATTATAAAGAAGAACCTAATATACTGTCTTCTTATATGAAATTAAACTTATAATGATCACGTTCCCTTTCACGTGAAAATTAAAATTAATTGATTTATTTGTTATTTAACAAATCAGTGATGGACATATAATAATATGCTTACGGATAGTGATGAAGATATGATTTTTAGTGAAGGGTCCAATTAACATTTTTCTAAAACACCATAATTTAAATACATGCTAAAATAATGATAATTTTGGTAAACTCAAACTATTAACGTGTTGCAATAGAAAACTAAATACTTAGATAATAACATTTCTCTTCTATTCTTTATATTTTGAAAACATTGCATAATAGGTGTATTACTTACACTTTGAAACACATCCTTTTCAATATATGTACTAAACATTCATATAATTACAATGATATATGTTACTGAACAATCATATAATTACAACGAATACTCATTGGATTGGGTTAATTGCGTTGGAAAGGATATAGAAACTAATCAAAAAAGTACAACTTTTTTCTTCAAGAAGAACTTGTCTCTCAAATCTCAAATTAGACGGTGTATATTTCTTTGGAGAGATTGTGGTTTATAAGATATGTGTCATGTTAGAATTCTAATTGTAATCTAATTATGTTTCTCTTCCAAAAGGAAATATAATCTAATCAAGATTTTAATATATTTATTGATTTTTTTTAAATATAATTAGGTTGTATATTTATAATTGATTTTTCAATTTATATATGAAATTACTATTTTACCCTTGAAAACTAACAAATGGAGGTGGCTCTTGGCCCATAAGTGGCTCCATCTATATCTAGTACTGTCAAAATGGGTCAGCGGGGTGGGCTGACCCGCAACCCGTCATAACCCACCATTTGGCGGGACGGGGCGGGGCGGCCCGCCATTATGGCCGGCTGGGAAAACCTCAATCCAACCCAACCGCAGGCTGCAGGTTAGGTGGGCCAACCTATTTCAATTTTTCTTTTCTTTTTTTAATTTTTTAAAATTGTTATTTTTAATTTAAAAAATGAAAATAATAATATTTCTATTTTTTTTCTTTATTCAACCTTATATACATTGAATTACATGTAAAATATGAAAAAAAATTCATAAAAAAATAGAAATTTCTTTAACATTATTTCATTTTTATAAATAAATTGACTAAATTTAATATATTGAACATCATTATTTGCATTAAATGGTAAATCTCATGAATATTATATATTTTTTTGTTTGTGTATTAAATAAAATATTTTTTTACATAGCCCGCCAAAAGCCCGCCTCCGCCAAGACCCGCCTTTTGATGGGTTCCTAAATGCTAAGCCCATCCCTCTAATTTGACGAGGTGGGGCGGGTCGGCCCAACGGGTGCAACCCATTTTGACGGCTCTATCTATATTCATAGAGGATATGATAACGGAATGTGTGTGTATATATATACACACACTAAAACTAATGTGAGACGATCTCACAAATAGTTTTCGTGAGACGGATCCTTATTACCCATGTGTTGAAACCATTTTTACAAATTTCAATATGACTTGTTAAGGATGGGTTATGAGTTGATTCGTCTCACACAAGAAAATTTGTGAGACGGTCTCACATAAGACCTACTCATATTTATATTAATTTATTCAAGGAATATGAACTTAGAAAAGTCTTATTCAGATAGGGACAAGTGTTGTGCATTTACATGTACATTACTATAATCGTTGTGAATTATTTATTGCCCTCATTAATTGCCCCATTTTCTACTATTGGGGTGGATAAGATTCCACAACTCTCCTAACTTAATTACACTAATCAACCTCATTTATTAGCCTTTCATATTAGCTTTACAATTAGACTTTCTTTTTCAATTTTTACTTTCAAAGAATTTATCAGGATGAACACATTTATAATGTAAAATGTACTAAATAATGGTCTTGTCCGAAGTGAATTATACATGAAAAATCTAGAATTACATCTTTAACTTATATACTAAAAATATAAATAAAATTGAAATCTCTACGGATTAAGTGCTTGTGACATTAACAAGAGTTGAATACTTCATCTGTTTAAGAAAAACAAAAACAAAAGAGTTGATGGCTTTATTTTCCAAGTTTATTCGTGATTTTTTTTATTAGATTCTAATTTAATGTTATGCATTAGTTATTTTCATCGGGTAAAATAATCATCATATACTTAACTATATCAATTAAATGTTTTCTGAATTTCTGATAAACAACATTAGATGATGACTATTTTGACCAGAAGAACTACTATGCATGAATTTAGGCTCATTTCATTGACATTCTTAACCTGTAAGTATCTAATTTTTCTTTTTAAAAAAAAATTAAAAATACTAATAATTAATATTGTGGATATTGATTGGATCATGAATATTTGAGCTTGTTCTATTCAAAGAATCCAAATCAGAATTTTTGATGTGGGGTGGAGCGTTTTGTTATTAAATTTCGAACCCATTTAATATTAATGAGAATTAAAGGTAAGGAAGGATTCGTACCATGCACCTTCACTCCAGTTTAAGGATGAAAATATCACGATATTTCTCTGATATATCCCCAATATTTCCGTTTTTTCATCTGACCGAAATAAAAATGGGCTGTAACAATATATCACCGATATTTTCATTTTTTTGGTAAAAAATAAATGAAATATCAATAAATATTGGCTAAATATCGATATCAATTTCGATATCATTGGTTTCAGGTAAAAATTATAGAAAGATTCGTGAATATCAAGGAACTATCGGAAAATATCGGTGGAATATTGGTAAATATTGAGAAATATAGGAAAATATCAGGAATATATCGTTAAATATCGGTAAATATCGATAAATATCGGAAAATATCGGTATATATTGGTAAATATCGGGAGAATATCGGTAAATGTCGGGAAAATAAATGTACCGATATTTCCACCGAAATCGATATATCCATCGATATTTCCGTAAAATCAAGGTACCGATATATCTATCGAAACCGATATTTTCATCTTTGCTCCAATTAATACTATAATTGATCTCTAAATTCATAGCAAAGGTAAAGACAAATAAATAATTAAATTCCGGTAAAATTAAATGCACAAATACTCATATGCAACCGTCTCACATGCGACGGCACTCGCGCACGGTCGATTGTGCCCCAGGACACGACCGTGCGCGACTGCAGTGTATAAGTATGTCTTTTTCAATAATAAGTATATGCTTTTTCACTATAAGTATGTGATTTTTTTTTCTCGCCCATGACCGTGCCCTGGGATAGACCGTGTCTCGTGTGAAAACAAGAGCAATCTGTGGCGCACGGTCATCTCCTGGGACACGGTCGAGATAAGTATGTGATTTTTGTCTATAAGTATGTCTTTTTGTGCTATAAGTATGTGTTCCAGCGCACGGTCAACCGTGTCCTGGGACACGACCGTGTCCCAGCGCACGACCGTGCGCGAGTGCCGTCACATATGAGACGGTCTCACAGGACTCCAACTCAATTAAATGTCAATATTTATATTGATACTTTTAGTTAGGTTTGCAACACAAATTACACCAAAGTCGGTGATATATATATATATATATATATATATATATATATATATATATTATATGGAGACAAATTTCAAAAAGTGTGGTGAATTTTTATTTAATAAATTGACAAGCTAATAGACGCAATAATAATAGCAATAGTAGTGAGAATAAATCTCTCCCCAATTTAATTGCATTGCAACAAAAATATAAGGACAAAACTTATATATCCTTGGGGCATATAGGGGCACGAATTTAGGTGTTATACACATGCTCTTTAGGTGTTATATATATATTCTATATGTGTTATGTTTCTTGGTGTTATACATATATTCTACAGGTATCATATGTATATAAGAGTATAAGAGTATACATATGATACCTAAAGAGTATACATATGATACTTGTAGAGTATATATATAACATCATATAATAGGTTAAGTTTGGGGCACCGTACCCCGGGGCACACAAGTATCACTCAAAATACAAAATAATGATTCTATCTGCAATTATATGTATATATAATATATCATGTCCTTTTGAACTATTATTGTAATGTCGGAAAATGTTTGTAAAGTTGATTATTTATCACAAAACCTTTTGTGAGACGGTCTCATAGATAATTTCCGTAAAACAGATTCTTTTTATTCATGGATCAACCATATCCATTAATTTATATGTGAATTGAGAAGTTTGGGATGTAGGTAACCTGTCTCACTTAACATGATCCGTGAAACGGTCTCATACAAAACTCACTCATTATATACTTGTCATAAACATGTCATTATGTGGAAGTTCGGTGTTAAATTCATATATTAGAGTTTAAATATTATTTAATTCATTAATTAAATGAATTAATTTATCAAGATGACAAGACAAATTAATTAGATTCCAAGTACACAAGTTCGGTCCAATGATTTTATAAGGTTCATGTTACCATAGTGATGCACGATCTCTACTTTATTACTAAAAAAATAAAAATCAAAACAATTAGAATTCATGATTTAAAAATTTAACAATTAATTATCAATAACTCAATTTAAATGATCAATTCAAATTAAGTATCAATAATCAAAAACATGTCAATCATATGGTGCAAATAATTCTAATTGTCAAGATATCAAGAGAATGCTACAAAATTAATTACAAAGCATTTAAATATTCGGGTTCAAACGGTTCCGAAAACCGAAATCGGGGCGGTTTGAACCGTCGGTCAACAATTTCGGTAACCGTTGACCCGGTTTCGGTTCCGAACTGGAACCGCGAACCGCCGGAATGCGGTTCGGTTTCAGTTTTTACAAACCGGCGAACCGGCTATTCGAACCGCCGGTTTTCAACTTTTTTTTTTACTGCGACACTAATACGACCCAAATTCGAACTGATATAGCCGTTGGAGATCGATGGCCGAGATGATGTAGCCGTTGAACCGGCCGAACCGGAACCGGCGGTTCAAACCACCGGTTAATCGCTGGTTTTTCCGGATTTTTTGAATGAGCGGCCGAGATCTTTCGAACGTTGGCAATCGACGGTGGACATCTTTCAAACCGCCGGTTCAACCGAACCGGAACCGGCGGTTCGAACCGGAGCGGGGGTAATTTTTTTTAATTTTCCGAAATCTATAAATAGGGGTTCAAGATGTGTATTTTTCACACCACTTCTCTTGCTCTCTCTTGCATCTCTAAATCACTCTCTAGTAGCAATCACAAAATTCTTGTTTGATCGAAGTTTCAACTACATTTCTGGTTCTTATTTTCTACTTCTAGTCTTCTACTACATTTCTACTTCTACTTCTACTACATTTATACTTCTACCTAAATTATGTCTCGAAGAGGAGCTTCTTCATCTTCATCTCGTGGGAAGGGAAAGAGTCTCATGCCACCTCCACCAAATTATGAAGATGATATCATTGATCGATGGTGTGAGTCACTAGATGAAGATGTTGATTTGGGGGAACAAATTCAAGCCGCCTTAAACGAAGGCGATCAAGAAGAGGATGAAGCGGGTGAGGGCCATCCGACACAAGAAAGTTTTCATCAACCTCGTACCGCTTCAACTCGTGCAACTCCACCACTTCAAAGTGATATTTTCTCCATCCACTTCAAAAAGGAGGCCGCCCCCGGTAGTGACGTCGACTACATAGTAACGTGCAACCATTGTGGGAAGCAATACAAGTTCAAACATGGAGGAGGATATGGAACGTTCAACAACCACATCTCGATGAAGCATCCCGACAAGGTTGGATTGAAGCGCTCTCAAACACAACTAAGAGGGTTCACCGACTCGTCACAAGGTATGGATTTGTTAACCTTTAAATTTAGTCAAATTGAACTTAGAAAGGGCACCGCCGATTTTATTGCGGGTAACCATCTACCATTTTCATTTGCGGGTGATGAAAGATATGAAGGTTATGTGAGTACATATTTACAACCTCAGGCTAGAATGATAAATAGGAACACGACCACACGTGATATAGATAAAAGAGTATTAGAAAAGAAATACATGTTATTACAAGATTTAGCTAAAATTTCTCAAAAAGTGTCTATATGTTGTGATGTTTGGAAGGATCCGTATGAAAGATTTGATTATATAGGTATTACTTGCCATTGGATTGATGATTCATGGAATGTTCAAAAACGTTTAATAGCTTTTGTTGATTTTAACAAAAGACATACCGGTTTACATATTGCTCAAAAAGTAATACATGTTTTAAATGATTATGCAATACTAAATAAATTATTTGCTATAGTATTAGATAATGCTAGTAATAATAAAGCTAGCTTGCCTAATATAATGGAATTTTGCAAACCTCCACTAAATGGTGCACTTTTTCATGTTCGTTGCATGTGTCATGTGCTTAATTTATGTGTTCAAGATGGCCTAAAAACCGTAGAAGGGGAAATAGCTACAATTAGAGAAGCTATTCTTTTAATTGCTCATACCGTACTAATGCGTAAAAAATGGGCTAAATTTTGTAAGCATAATGGTATGGAAGTAAAAAAATTTGTGAAAGATGTGCCACATAGGTGGAATTCAACTTATTACATGCTTCAAGATTCTTATAATTATAGAGAACTTTTATGTGATTTTTTTATGCAATATGGTAATAGTGAAGTTATGTTATTTGCTCATTCATGGGATTCATGTATACACATGATGGAATTGTTAAAATTTTTTGAAGAAGCTACTAAGGAAGTAAGTGGATGTTATTATCCTACATCTCCTCTAGCCTTAGATCAATGTGTGAAAGTTGCTTTGGTAATTGACTCATATAAAGATGATCCTATTTTATCTAATTTCATTATTTTGATGAAACAAAAATGGTTGAAATATTATTTTGAGATACCACCTCTATATTTGTGTGCAAAATTATTAGATCCTAGGATTAGGGAAGATGGATTAGAGGAATTATTAACTATGTATTATAATGGATTGTTCCCAAATGGTGTAATTACTGACTATGATATGGTTGAATATGTGTCTATTCCTACCATAGAAGTGGCTAAAGCTAAAAGTCTTTTATATGATTTATATGGAGAATATAAAACAATTCATGGTGATTCTAGCATGGTGATTCTAGTAGTAGTCAAGATTTAGGATATCAAAATGTAGAGTCTTCCTCATCTTCATCTAGTTTTGGAGTTGGACGTCTTAGTCAATTTTACAACTTTTATGATATTAGGACACAAAAACGATCTAGAGGTAACCCTACCCAAGAGTTAGACTCTTATTTAAGTGCGACTTTTGAATCTATTGCTTTTGAGACTTCAAGTGATTTGTTGAAGTGGTGGTCACGAAGGACCACCATGTATCCTATTCTAACCATTATTGCTAAGGAAATGTTTGCAACTCCCGCCTCGACGGTTTCGGTTGAGCATGCCTTTAGTATTGGGGGTCACACGTTGAGTGCGAGACGATTAAACTTGGCGGCGGAGAATGTTTCTAACCTCATGCTTCTTGAGGATTGGGGTAAAGCCGCTAGACGTCAACAACATCTTGACCTTGAAATTGTGGATGAAGAAGGTGGCGAGGATATTTATGACTACGACTCAAACACAACGTCCTCCGCTAGCACTGCCACCAACCTTGACGATTGAAGTAGGTAAGTTGAGATAAGAGAACTACGTGAGCTTTGATTCCTTAATTTGATTAGAATTAAGGATACGTAGGCAATTTCATTATAAGTTTGGAATTGAATTTCATTTCCAAACTTAGAATGAAACTCAAGCTCTTTCAATTTTTTTCCCCTTCTCTTTAATCTTTAGATAAACTTTTGTAATTGTAATAGATATATTTAGTTTGTAATAGTCTAATAGATTATAATTAAGATTATAAATTCATTAGAATTGCAATCATTAGGTTAGAAACTTAGAAACTGTATAACTTGTAATAATTTTGCAATTTATAATGAAAACATTTGTGCCGGTTCATTTTTGTGTATTCTATTAGTCTATTTCAATCATGAATTATATCGAAACAAACCTTAAAAAACAAATTCGGAGTTGCAAAATCAAAATGAACAAGAAAAATGCAAAAAAAAAAAAGGGAACCGGCCGAACCTCCCGGTTTCGGTTCAACCGGCGGTTCGGAACCGAAACCGGAACCGGCCACCTACTGGTTCGGTTTCGGTTCCACCAATCCGGAACCGCTGAACCGACGGTTCGAACCGGAACCGGAACCGCCGAACCGTTTGAACATCTTTAAAATTATGTTACACTCTCACGTATCTTATAATTTTCTTTATCGATGTTCAGAAAAAATTGCATTGATTCAACAACTAACTGTCTTCATTTGGAAAATATTAGTTGTCTTATTATCCTACCTCACCCCCAAAACTTGTTTTTTTTAATACAGTATCAAAAGATTTCGTTTCAATTAAACCTCCAATTTCAAAGCCTTGCTAGTTATTTACATCTAAAAATCTAAACTGGATACTCATCCCTGTTTTACAGTAGCAGTACTTATAACAATTAATAAAAAAATTGTTTCTCAATATTTTTATTCACCATTTTAATCCTAATAATTTAATTATCTATATACTCTTTCCACAATAATAAAAGTAATACAAACATTCAGTTTTATTTCTTAATTCATGTCCACAAACCTAAAACAAAAGGTATTATGAAAGGGAGACAATATTTAAGATGGGAAAATATCAGAGTAAGAAAATAAGTGTCCCAAAAACAATTAATTCATCCCAAACTCAAAGTAGAAGTCTATAATGGTGAGAAAGAGTGTAAAATGAAGCAAGAAGTTTGAAGCCAAACAACTAATTTTGTAACTGTGAACAGTGTAATCCCACTTAATTTATCAATCCCTGTCAATCCTAACCCGTGTACCGAATGTGCCCAAAAAGATGGAGGGCCCAGATTTTGTCAATTTTTGCAAAAGAAACAGTGCAAAATAGGTAACATTTGATTCAGAATCAATGAATATGTTAGGTAAATTTATAAGAATGTCTGCCTCTCTCTTATTGGGGAAATATGGTAATATAACCATTTTGGTAAGAAATGTCCTTTTTTTAACTATGATTAAAGAAACAACCAATTTCTTTTGTCCTTTGTTCATATATATGTATGGATCACATCTCCATTATCAATGCTTACATGATATATTAATATGTCGTCAAAAAAGTGATTCACCATATAATTGACATATATCAAACATCAAGTTTTTTTAACCCCTTCCCATAAGAGAATATTTTTCTACCACCCATGGTTATACAATAAAAATGTTTCTATATCTGTTGAGGGCAAAAACGCAATTCACTTTCTCACAAAGTACGTATTTACAAAAATGTAATTTTCATACTGATTAGGCTTGACTTTTGTTTGTAACACGAGCAAGATATACATTTGGACTATATCAAATGGAGCAAGTCTTGTTTCGCACTTGTTGCACATGATACACTTGGGTCGGGTAGGATCGAACCGGATCTGACCCATGTCAACATTTTTTACTTTTTTTTTTTTGTCTGGACATTACATTATTTTAGTCATATATTTATGTTATATCAGTCAATACCTTTATGTAATACTCAACTTTAAAAAAACCTTAATTTCGACGATTTGTATATATTTACCTTTTTATAATATTGCTCATACATTTATGTGATACTTGTCATACCTTCAAATAATATATAATGTACGTACAATTAATATAAGTGAAATGTATGGCCAAACATAACTAAAATTTATGAAAGATATTAATGAATGCTTAAGAAAGTGTTAGGTATAGCTAAAACCCAAAAATGCATGACTAACATAACATAAAATTAGAATGTCCGGGAACAAGTTTGAGCGGTTTTGGTGCGCACTCATCCAATCTTTTAGCAGGTTGAATCGATCAGTATGCATGAATTTAAGGTTTCATACACCAATTGAACAAAAGTTTTGGTGAATCAAATATGTAGAAAGTTGTTTAATTAGTATTACCATTGGTAGAAAAAGTAAATCTTTATAGTGAAAGA
The DNA here is from genome assembly GCA_005771605.1 of Scutellaria baicalensis. NCBI lineage: Eukaryota > Viridiplantae > Streptophyta > Magnoliopsida > Lamiales > Lamiaceae > Scutellaria > Scutellaria baicalensis. The sequence continues at coordinate 49,122,415 of CM016721.1, read as the reverse complement.
TATTCTCAGTAAATCGTATATATTATGGATGCATTTTAAGACATTCTATGTTTTGCCGTGAGATGAGGTCATGTTGAGCGACTCACGACATAAGTTGAACAATGTGGTTTTGTCCATTATATATACTTGGTCGTAAAATGAAATATTCACGTCATTAATGATATATATTTTTTTTACATTACAAATGAGAAAAACATAATTTTATAATATATGTATGTAAAAAAAGATGCACACTGTATCTAAAATGACATTTTAATTGTAACCCTTCTCTTATTTGGTAAATGTCTCTTAATGTCAATTTTCTAGGAAAAGAAATTGCAAGAAAGGATTCAAAATTGAACTCAAAATATGCCAATTTTAAGCTTTAAAAGTTTCACATACCAATTACATGTTCCAGGAGTTAATTCACCTTTTTTCTTTAACAAAGAAGTAATAATTCAACCAAATTAGTAGACTGTTTTTAAGAAGTTATATCTATAAGTGATTCAATCATCCATTCATCCCGTCTCACCCTTCTCTTTTCTTTTTTCCTTTTCTTCTCATTTTCTATTATATAGCATTCTTTTTTTTTAATATCTTTTTATCTAACTACATCTTAAACCATTAAATGAACGTTCTTTAACTTTTCCCAAATTAAGAAAAAAAAAACATATATATTTAGTAGTGGGTCGGATCGGACAGGTAGAGGTACATATCTTGAATCCATGTCCTATGAGTACACCAACCATTTTCTGAAAAAAAACTACTGGAGAGTTTGTCTCACATTGGTTAGCCAACTAAAATGACATTGAAGTCATCCACTATAAATGTCGTAAATACCACGTTGGTTTGAAATCAAACTAGCATTGAGGTAAAAAAATTATAGATAATATTAGCGTTTAGAAGTATAATTTTCTAGTGAAATTGTAAAATTCAAAGGATCTGACCAATAATCAGTTTGCGATTGAATCGACATAACTCATCTGTGGAATGAATTTAGAAAATGAAAAAAAAATATTTTCCCCACTAACTTTTGTATATAACCATGGTATATGATAGATTATATTTAGAAGATGAAAGAAAACATATATTTAGGAATCACTTATATATATATATATATATAGGGCGGTATAAATAAATGAGCAAGTCTTGCGTGAGATCGTTTCACGAATCTTTTTTGGTGAGACGGGTCAACCTATAATCCACACTTGATAATTCATATGAAAGTTTGTGAATGTGAATTTAATTCATGGATAATAAAGATTCGTCTCACAAAAACTATTCGTAAAACTGTCTCACGTGAGTTTTTATCTAAATAATTAGGGTAATGTGGTGAATACGCGGCGTGGGGGCATAGCTTTTGTTGCACAGCCAGCCACCGCCATTTATTTAAATAAAATTAAAATAAGGTACCCCTAACCAAATGCCTCCTATATAAACACCCTCACTCCTGCTCCTCCTTCACCTCATATATCTCTCTCTCATCCATCTTCTTGAAGAAGAAGAAGAGGGTTTGAAACATGGCATCTCATCAGCTATGGAGTGTGACATTTGGTGTGTTGATGCTCCTATCCACAGCATTTGGGGCTGCCCCTAAGAAACCTGTGGATGTTCCATTTGGCAGAAACTACGTCCCCACTTGGGCTTTCGACCACATCAAATACAACAATGGTGGCTCTGAGATCCAGCTCGTTCTTGACAAGAACACTGGTATTCTATCTACATTCTCTACTCTCTCTCTCTTCGCTCTCTCTTTCTAACTTGACATTTTGTTACTGACTTATAGGAACTGGATTCCAATCCAAGGGATCTTACTTATTTGGGCATTTCAGTATGCACATCAAGATGGTCGGTGGAGACTCTGCTGGAACTGTTACTGCTTTTTATGTAAGCTAATATATAAAAGCTCCCCCTTTTTCTGAAACTTTTATTGTTGGAGTGAATCTGAATGGGTGAAATGAAATGTGCAGTTGTCTTCCCAAAACTCAGAGCATGATGAAATTGATTTCGAGTTCTTGGGGAACAGAAGTGGACAGCCATACATTTTGCAGACTAATGTTTACACTGGTGGTAAAGGAGACAAAGAACAGAGGATTTTTCTCTGGTTTGATCCTACCAAGGATTTTCACACCTACTCTGTCTTGTGGAATCTCTACCAGATTGTGTATGTCTTTCTTCTTCTTCTTCTTCTTCTTCTTCTCCGTCTCTCTCTCTCTCTCTCTCTCTCTCTCTCTCTCTCCAATTCAATGGCTTGCACTCTTATTTTTTCTGCATCTTGATGGTTAATAATACCTCAGGAAATACTTGGGCATCTTCACTTTGGTGTAAATTTTTTGAGCTATTTTGGTGGTGCTGCATCCCCAAATATTCCTTACTATTCTGTATTATTTTATTTTATCCAATCCATTTTTACTCCACCAAATATCTACTGAAATGCAAATGGTGTCATTAGCATAGTTTCAAGACATTATTTCAAGGTGAGATGCAAATAAGTTAAGCAGCATTTAGCTCCATTAGCTGGAGTCAAAACAAAGTCATGCTAGTTGAAGAATGAGTGGCTATAAATTATAAAGGCCTCTATTCATCAAATTTGGCTTGTCCCTTTTATTGGCAGATAGCTGTTTGATTCTAATTTGTTTGAAGATCCTGCCCCTGATTACTGATATTTCTGTATATCTACTCTTAAAAATCAACACCCTTTTCTTTTGACTTGAGGTGTATGCACGTGAAATTATTTAATTTCACATAATGATCATTTATACATACTATTCTATCTCTATCTACCTCATATAATTTGGTGCTCTCATCATATATTTAACTAACCAGGACCATGTGCACCTTTTGACTTTCATTTACATCTGTCCCCGTTGATGGAGGAGCAAGATGGATTACATGAAATGCTCGAGAAAGTTTTAGACCTAGACGGCATTTTTTTATTTCTTTATCCTGGAAAATGCTAGGTTTATTGGAATTGCCAGCTTCAATATCTTTTGAAAGGAACACGTGAAGTGAATCGCCTTTTGTGTTGGATAATTTAATGCCATCTTTAAGCTAAAAGCATGTGTTTTTAAACAACATAATGATTCTTGATTGGTGTTGGGACCATACAGATTCTTCGTGGACGATGTCCCAATCCGAGTGTTCAAGAACAGCAAAGATTTGGGAGTGAAGTTCCCATTCAACCAGCCGATGAAGCTCTACTCGAGCTTGTGGAATGCTGACGACTGGGCCACGAGGGGTGGGCTCGAGAAGACGGACTGGTCCAAGGCTCCATTTGTGGCCACCTACAGAGGCTTCCACATCGACGGTTGTGAAGCCTCGGTGGAGGCCAAGTTCTGCGCCACTCAGGGCAAGCGTTGGTGGGACCAGAAGGATTTCCAGGACCTCGATGCAGCCCAGTACCGTAGACTCCGTTGGGTTCGTAGCAGGTACACCATTTACAACTACTGCAACGACCGGTCTAGGTTTCCAGTAAGCCCCCCTGAGTGCAAGAGGGACAGAGATGTATAACGTGTTTTGCGCTATTACTCGTTGCCTATCATATATATATATATATATATTGGTTTTCATGGATGTAGAAAGAAGCCTATGATGTTGTTACTAGTAATTGGTTCGTATATGGCTGGCTCTCAAGATCAGATCTGAGTTTACATGGCTGGTGATTTATTCTGATTTGTTGTTTGTGTTTGGATATGAAGCAGCATCTTCTTGATGCTGATTTGAGCTTTTGTTATTACACAGCATGGAGCCATCATTCTCCTTGCTAACCTTGTATCATTTTCTTTTCATATATCTAATCAAAGTATATTTATTTAATCAAAGTGCCTCCTTTCATTCTATGTTTTCCTTCCAAATTATGCCCCTGTTGTGCTTTCACTTTCTTATCAATTTGGTTCCTTTTCATGTTTCATCCTATCTCATCTCTTCATATATGTATTGATAACAGATACCCCATTTAACATCATTGATACATCTATTATTTAGTAAAAGGGGATCCAAAGAGTATATATGTTGTGATCATATTATTATAATTTAGTTAAATAAAAATGTAGTGAATATTCACTAGAGTGGTTGAATCGGTCTCAGTGTTGGTGTAAACATCAATATTGATTCGAATGCCGATGAAGAGTAAGATTATGTAAACATGGTCTATACTAAGTATCAACTAAATTACATTAAAACATGCATAAAGGTGTTGATTGAGAGTTAGGCATCTTAAGGCATACCATTAATGTAAGTTTGAAGAAAGTAACCATAATAGTATAATATCGATCATTGATACCTAAATTTGCCCAAGAAAGCAAGGAATAATTTCTCGAGAATCAATCATATTTCTCTCTCTAAAACATGAAAAAGAAAGTGGAGTAATGTTCCCTTTGAAGAGGAAAGTGGAGACAACATCTGTGTTTACCCCCACTCATCATTCATCTCTCCACGAGACTCATGTGACCCTCCAAAAGCAAACAAGAATTTCTCTAAATTCAGACATAAACCACACCAGTAGTGGCATGTAAGAAAAGAATGTTGAGATCATGAATAGCTTCATCTCTTGGAAAGGCACACAAGAAACAAGCATACACTTTCACCACCATGATCCATATATAGCCCAACAAAACTCCTATGTTTTGGCACAAAAATAGAAATGGGAGAAAAGCAATGGGTGATCAAAATCAACGAAGAGCTGAAGCAATTTCCAGAGGCGTCAATAGAGATGGCACATTGGAGCAAAAGATCCATCTACAAAATCCCAGCCTCAGTCACAGAGATCAACAAGAGAGCCTACAAGCCCCAGATAGTGTCGTTGGGGCCCTACCACCATGGCGTGGAGAGCTTGAAGGCCATGGAAGAACACAAGCATCGAGCCCTCCTTCACTTCCTCAAGCGATCGAAGAAGCCCCTTCAGAGCTTCGTCGATGCCTTGACTCCTTTCGTCAACGATCTCAAAGACGCCTATGATCAGCTGGATCCTATGTGGCAGAATGATGATGACAGGTTTCTTGAGCTCATGATCGTTGATGGCTGCTTTGTGTTGGAAATCCTGCATTCCTCCGCCACCACTGATCACAGTCAGTCTCGACCACCCCCGCCGCCTCCTACACATGATCAGCCTCAACCTCGTGAGCCTGGTCTGCTTCATCAGATTCAGGCTCACGAGGTTGATCACAGTCGAGAAAATGATTACGCGAGTAATGACCCCATCTTCAGCAGCCATGGGAAGCTGTACATAGTTCCGTATCTGCAGCGTGACATGTTGATGCTGGAGAATCAGCTCCCAATGCTGCTTCTTGAAAACCTGGTTGCCATTCAAAAAGACAAGTCACTCAAGGTACCTACCGACCTCATGATTCTAACATTAAAAACAATAAGAATCTAACATAAGTGGTGTCTGAATGAAACAGGACATGAGAGACCTAACAAGACGAATACTCAAATTCTTCAACCCAAACGAGCCACCAAAGCACCTCCACCAATTCAACAAGTGCCTCCACATCCTGGACATATACAGGCACAACCTCCTCCTCGACGAGCCCAAACCCAAACGCAACAAGGCCAAGGGCGGCCGCCACCACCTCCACCAGGGCGGCGACGACATCATCCGCTCCGCCACCGAGCTCAACGAGGCCGGAATCCGCATCGAGAAGAGCCGATCAAGATCCCTCAAAGACATCTCCTTCCACCACGGAGTCCTCAAGCTCCCACTCGTCGTCGTCGACGACGCACTCGAGTCCCTCTACCTCAACCTCATAGCCTTCGAACGGTTCCACGTGGGAGCAGGCAATGAGGTCACTTCTTACATCTTCTTCATGGACAACATCATCGACAGTGCAAGAGATGTGAGCCTGCTGCACTCGTGTGGGATCATACAGAATGCACTGGGCAGTGACAAGGCCGTGGCTAGCCTGTTTAACTCCCTGTCCAAGGATGTGACACTGGACCCGAAGAGCAGCCTGGGTGAGGTTCACAAGGAGGTGAGTGCTTATTGCCAGAAGGCATGGCATCAATGGCGGGCTAATCTCATGCACACCTACTTCACTTCCCCATGGGCTATTCTCTCCGTCATTGCAGCCATTTTTCTCTTCGCGCTTACCATTGTTCAGACCATTTATAGCGTCTTGTCTTACATTAACCGTTGATCCATACCTTCATCTTCCATGTTTGTGGTGATAAACACAAGCTCTGCTGCAGCATGCTTTTGTTTCGTCTCTGTGCGTTTGGTTTTGAATGATTTAAAACTTGTTTTTTTTTTTTTTTTTGTGTGTGTGTTCGTGTTGGGAGAGACAAGTGGAATTATAATGTAGAATCATGGTGTGTAATAACCAAGCTGAATCAAAATATTTGGCATGCTATTTTGTTTATGATTTCGGATTCGATTTTCTTCAAAAGAGAGGTTAAGGTTACAAAGGTTATATTACATTTTCTGTTAGTTGTTACATCTTATATTTTATGTCATTTAATACACATTAATTATTGATGTTATTTAACAAACATAATACATATTTGATTGTTTTGAAATAGAGCATATGATACCAAATATTGTAGAAAATTATATGCGGAGATCGCGCAAATCCCAACTAAAAGAGCCTAAAAACTTATGTCATGAAAAGCTCAAAATTTTGTAGACCAAATCAGTTGACTGTTGACTTTATGCCCTATTAGATTTAGTTCAGTTTCATAAGAAAAATATCAACATTGAAACATGATTTATATCAGTAATACTAAGAGGTAATGACCACACTTAACTAAAATATATAAGGACATATAAGTTTACCGACAAACATAGTTTATGTCAAAAAATACCCAAAAACATAGTTTATGTCAAAAAATACCCAAAAACATTAGGATTGTATGTTTTCTATCCAAGTTTTTATGACTTTGACCATATGATTGCACAATAATTATTAGTAATCATCTGTATCTTCTTTCCTCTAAAATTCTTGTGGACTATTATGCCTTTTTTTAATGGGAAAAATTCAATTTTAGTCCATTTAGAAAGTTATTGTCCAATTTTAGTCCATCATGTTATAAATTCTTATTTATGTGGACATTACTCATTTTAACCATTCGTATTCTGTTGTGACTATTGGAGTCCATTATCATCTATATATAATGTATCCAATTGTATGAAGGATGGTTGATGAATAAAATTTCTCCATTCTCAATCTTTATCTTATGTTACTTTTATTTTGTTACTTTTATATTGTTGATCATATATTTTTTTTATCCAAGAATATGCATTGACAACATATTTTACAACACGTTATCAGCACGAGTCTCTACCGAAACCTGAGTGGTGCCCTAGGAGAGAATCGTATCTTTCCTGCAAGGTATTTTCTCTTTGAATAAATCTGTTAGTATAATTATAATTTGTTATTGTAGCATTAACCTCTAAGGTTTCTCTTTAGAATTAGTTGCACGACCCTAGATATTTAGATGTTTGATTTGTGAAGTGATGAATTGAGGTATCTTTGTTACTGTTTGAAAATGAGTAATACTGATCTTTAAGCCCTTCCATCTTCCAAGTAAAATATATGCAATGACTTTGAGGGTCGGACTACTCTTTACGGTTGATGGATAGCCTTTTTTTTTTTTTTTTTGGATTTTAATAGTACGTGTAAATGATTATAAGATTGTATGATTCTTTGTCATTTAGTATTGATTTGCCTACTGCCAAAAGATATTTTATAACTAGTGGCATATTAGTAATATGAGATGAAAGAAAAATATTAACCAACACTTTAACATAGCAATAAAATGGTAGAAGAAGCTCGACAACAATATGAATACACATTCTAATTCAATTTAACTTTAATTGAGTTTGATTGAGAAGCAATCTTAATGCCTTGTTAATTAAATTATGATGCATGATATGAACTCTAGTCTTCTTATAATAAAATGTTCCGAGTAATATATATGATATCCAACCTTTTATAGTCATGGTGTATTATATCAAATTTAGTACTACTGGATATCTTCAAATATTGATATCAACATTGATTACTTTTAAAGAACAAAACTTCGTTCATTCTGCTGATTATATAGTCATGGCTAGAGTTATAATTTGCAATAATATTGTTATGAGTACTTGATGTATGTATTTTTGGTTAATGCCCTCTTGCACGTATGTGTAATTAATACAACTAGATCTATATTTCCATGTAGATCATTTTGTCAGATTTTATGTACGCGTAAAATTTATAATTATGTGAATACTTAAAATCAAGTTAATAATGAACTGAATATTGTGTTCTATGAGATATACTTTTCCTATTGTTTGGTGTATTGATGCTTATAGTGTGTTTCAAGTGATTTGCTATACTTGGAGTCAATATGCATGAAGGAAATATAAGTATAGAATTCCATTGATTAGAATTGTTGGAATTTCTGTTAAACATGCATATTTTAACGAGTTGTGAGTAAATTGTTATAGTTTTTCTTAATGACGCTTGATTAAAAATAGATTGAATTGCATTGAAGCAAGATCACTATAATATGCTCATTTATATAAATTTCATAGTGATACATTGTTTGATGTCTTACCGACTTCACTTAGTGCGTGTTGATATGTTGAAAAAAAAATTATCTATCAATTTGGGAGAATAATTGCATCAAAGTTATGCTTTAGCTAGCTATCTGCATGTGTAGTCCCTAAATCTTATAAGTGATTTATGTAGATGTGAATTTGTTCACTTGATGTTTTGAAACTACATCACATAAGCTTTTGAGGTTGAAATGTTCTAAATTAAATGAAATAACTATACATGGTTCTCATTTCAATTTCAACATGAAGACAAAAGCCTATATTTTCTCCAAATTTCATATGCTAATTTGCCTTGAGCAAACATGGTCTTGGAGAACAATAATATTTAATGCTTGATAAATAATGAGACCAGTCACACTATATATATTTACAGATAGAAAATCCTTTCAAATTTTGATTGGGAAGAAAATGAGTGTTACTATAATTTTAGATGATGATCTCTTAGTCGTAGGCTCCGGTAGAGCTTTATTAATTTTCTCTATGGGTACTGAATTAAAGATATGTTTATTTACAATTTAAACGTACCCTTTTTGATTTTATGAACATTATATTGGAACAATTAATTTCACATTGAACAAATAATGAGAATAATGTAGAAATCTCTTATAACTCCGTCCACAACATGGTGGAAAGAAGTTCAAGAACTTCATTCTTCCTCCTCTGGAATGTGTTATACATACTTCAGACCTCCTTATCTCCTATTTTTCTTGAAAGAATTCTTAATTGATGCTCTACTAGATTAACTAATGTGTATTTATTATCCACCCAAAATTATGCTTTTGTAAACTTCATTGCCAAAGTATTGAACTTTGGGATCAATTCTCAATGAATGGATACTATCAGTGGATTCATAATGAAAACTTTTGATGACTATTTTATGTTATTATGAATTAAAGTAGAACATTCGATTCCTTGCGTCCACACTCAAAATGGTCTAGAGGTGAATCATTCAAACATATCAAATTAATCGCTAGACCTTTACTACAAAATTCTGACTTATGAATTTCATGTTGGACTCATGCATTTTTGCATGCTACTTCTCTATAATTCAAGTTCGTCCAACTGCATATCTTGAATATTCCCCTTTACAAAATTAGTGTGTGCCCATGATATAGTACAAATTTATAACTATTCATCGGCATTAGGGGGAGACAGATAATAGTCCATAATTAAAAGAATGCCGATAAATTAAATCTATATTATTTAGATTCACGCACTAGTCAAATTGAACTGGAAGTTCAGAAAATAATTATTTTGCAGTATTTTGCAAGTAATCTGCCAGATGTGTTTAATGATCATAAAGGAGTGATTTTGATCTGCGCTTGAAGCGTGAAAGGCCTATGAATGCAAAAGATAAAAATCCGCGGAAACAAAAACTAACAAAAATATTCAGTCACTCCAAATATCTCCTAAAGAGATTCGTCCCGAAGACGAAAAATCCTAGTAATAATGCACGTGCACAAAATAATCACAACACTAGGATTATGGAACGACCAGATCAAAATATTTTGGGAAATGATAAGCATCTGGTTGATATAAATATCAAAGTTGCAACTAATATTATAGATATAGGAGAAACTCAATATATAAATATTATTGTTGTCGACAACATACTTACCTCCAAAATTGTTCTTATCATCTATAAAGATAATCTGGATCCAGAACCCAAGTCAATGACTGAGTGCCAGAAGCGCTCAAATTGGGTAAGATGAAAAGATGCAATTGAGGTCAAACTAGACTCGCTAAACAAAATAAAAGTTTATGAATTTGTCGTACATACCCTTAAGGATGTTATCCCTGTAGGATATTCATGGGTTTTTATACGGAAAATAAATGAAAATAATGAGGTACAAAGCGAGGCTAGTAGTTCAAGGGTTCCTGTAGAGACCCGTTATTGAGTTTGATCAAACACATTCTCCTATTATGAATGATATATAACGTTCCACTACTTAATATCTCTGGCAGCAAATATAAATTGAAAAATGCATCTGATAAATATTGTTACCGGATATCTACACAAACCTTTAGTTATGAATCTCTGATAGTTTTTACTATCTTTTAATGAGGAAAATGAGAATTGTAATATATATCAAGTTATAAAGATCATTAGATGATCTACATTCATCGTGTAGAATTCAATACAAATCGAATAGGTGAATTCTTCTTGAAGAAGGATTATATTCAAATAATGATGCATGTTCTTGAGTGATTATAATGGTGCAAATATTAGATGAATATTATATGCATTTTTATGTGTTAATTATATGAATTTTTATAAGTTAATTGAAGAAGCAAGTTCGAATTTAAAAGTTGACTTTGAAATAAAAACTTTAGGTAAGATCAATTATTGCCTCGACCTGCAGATCGAGTATTTCCTTAATGGAATTTTCATACACTAATCAACCTTTTCGAAGAAGGTTTTGGAAAGATTTTACATGGATATGTCTCATCGACTAAGTAAAACAATCGATATCTCTTGAATTGGGCAAGAATTAAATATGAAGAAAATTTTGAGTATATATAGGACCTGAAGTTCCTCACTTCTAATTTATCCTTCAAAATGGATCAGATTTGATATTATGGTAAATCTACTAGTAAGGGTTTAGTGCTCCTCCAATATATTGAATTATCATTAAATATATTTCGATATTTTCAAAATCATTTTATCTTGTTTACTTTACAATAAGGTTTTGGTGGATTATTCATATGTTGATTCCTATATCTGATCTTTGTGATGTCAAAACACAAAGTAGTTAAGTTTTCTATATGTAGGTATTACATTTTCAAGAAAATATGTTAAACAAAGTTTGATTACCACTTATTATTTTATATGATGTCTTATGACAATGTGTGATTAAAAGTTTTGATAAAACACATTTGTGGTCTTGTGGTATTTGTAAAATTATAGTTTTCTTAGTCATTTATGAGAAAAATGCATCTTTGTAGCGAATATGTAAAATGGGATTTAACAAAACTCATGCACTCTGGAAGAGTTGTGAAATTATACAAAAAGTACCTCTAGTGACAATCTTGCAGATTTGTCTACTAAATCTCTACCTACATCTACTTTAAAAAATATGCTCATGGTATCGAAATATGTGGGCATGAAAGATTGTTGTCTTAAGGGGGAGCGTCAAACAATCCTAAATGTTGAGTCCTGAAGACCATTAGTTTTACATCTTTAACCCTGAAGGTTAGGTCCTGAAGACCAGCGCTGTACTCTTTTTTCCTTGACTAAGTTTTTTCCCACAGGGTTTTCTTAGTTAAAGGTTTCTTAGTGTAACACATTTGAACTTGTATGTCATGTACTATTTTCTCGTCTAGTTTTTTCCCATTGGGTTTTTCTAGCGAGTTTTTAACGAGACATGTACATAAATTCGTAATGTCCAAGGGGGAGTGTTATAAATTCTTATATATGTGGACATTACTCATTTTAACCATTCGTATTCTGTTGTGACTATTGGAGTCCATTATCATCTATATATAATGTATCCAATTGTATGAAGGATGGTTGATGAATAAAATTTCTCCATTCTCAATCTTTATCTTATGTTACTTTTATTTTGTTACTTTTATATTGTTGATCATATATTTTTTTCATCCAAGAATATGCATTGACAACATATTTTACAACAAATTTTAGTCCACTTAGAAAGCTACTGTCCAATTTTAGTCCACCATAAAACCGGTTTTCAATTTTAGTCCAATTAAACAAAAAAATCGTCACTATTTGGTCCATTTTTCGCCGGAATACCTCTTTCTCCGGCGATTGTAATACAATCGCCCCCAATTGTCACCGGATTACACGTGGACTATTATTGACTGCTATTGGCCAATCAAAATTATCCGGATTACACATAGACTGTTTTATATAAATATATTTATTAGATAAGAAAAAAATGTAAATTTTACATTTTAAATCTAAAAACTAGAATCTAAGAATGAAAATGAAAAATGAAAATGTAAAAAACAAAATCTAAAATCTAAAAACTGAATCTAAAATTAAAAAAGGGAATACCAAATCCTAATTCCTAAATTGAAATCGAATGTCCTAACCCTAAAATTAAAATCAACAGCAAGACGATCTATCGAGCCATCCATCGCCGGTGATTGAGGTCTGAGAATGCCTCCCCTAAAGCGCAAGGAAGCCCTAACTCGAAATGATCAACCCTGATGAAAATCAAAACGGGCGAAAGCCCTAACTCCTGAAAAATCCTCAAAACCCATTGAAGCCCCAATTCCACCAAATCCGGAAGAAACCCTAAATGTAGCAGAAAACATAGAGGGTGAGGAGGACAGTCGGTGCTCAAGTCCAAGTTTGGAAGAAATCCCTCTACTAGATGGAGGTGCGGCTGAAAAATTGAAGAAATTGGAGCTTGAGAGGCTGCGGGATGAAATAAAGAGAGGAAAAACAATGAAAGGTGAGTATCAACACTTTCTTCCTATTTATAATAGGGTTTCTAGTTTAATGGGGCTCATTTTGTTAGTTTGTTTTTAATTGTTGGTTGGTGGCCATTGTTGGGTAGCATTGAAATGTGTGGAATATTGTTTTTTATTAACTTTTGGTGTGTGGTCCATATCTGTTTTGAATGCTTTTTAAATAGAATATACACTGTTTGTTTGGCCCCATGTGACTATAGAAAAAGGCACACACATCATCATATGCCCAAACAAAACAAAACAATGTATATTCTATCTTTATTTGTTTTTAAACAGTTGACAATGAAGATTTGTTGAATGTGGTACTTCATTGGGGTGGTGAATTTATACTTTTACCAAAGGCTGAGTATGTTGGGGGTGAAAAACTTGTGTTGGAGAATGTGGAACCCTGTTGTTTGACTTTGATGGCATTGACTGAATATGGCTTAATTAGTAGGGCTTGTGGAGCATTGCACTATAGGTTTTATACAGTGTGCAAAGATGGATTTAAATTGATAGTTAGTAATGAAGAGCTTCTTACTCTGTTGAATGAAAATCTGGAAAATGGGACAATACATGTATATTTTGAACCAGATGTTTTGTGTGATCCTGTGGATGAAAATGAACAATCTGATGATTTGTGTGAAGATGAAGATTTCATAATTGGTGATAATGCTAGAGATAGGGAATCTGACCATGAATTGTTTGATGATTATGAGGAAGAAATATATGAGGTCTATGTAGATAGAAAACATGTCCCTGACTTTGATGATGAGAGTGATGATGATGTGGTAGATGCTAATGGGGTGGGTTTTGATGAAAATTAACCTTGTGTCTGATGATGAGAACATGACTAAAAGATACCCCATATATAATCCCAAAACAGAATGGAACCCCACCTTCCAACTAGGCATGTTGTTTAGTTCTAAGCAAGAGTTTAGGAAAGTCATACAATCTCATGCAATAATGACAAAAAGAAACCTGAAAACAGTGAGGACGAGGGTGTATGTAAGGTGTAATGGGTTGGGTTGTACTTGGAAAATACATTTAAACAAATTTGATGATGTTGAGACTTGGCAAATAAATGTATACCAATTTGTCCATGAGTGTGCACCTACTTGATGATGTTGAGACTTGCCATCATGGCTTTTCTAAGACATAGTGTAATTTGATTGTGGTTGAATGAATTTCAGATGTTATTGCTCCAAATCTTTTCCTCCTGTTTTTATTGAATGAATTTCCAGGTGCATTTTTTCTGTGGTACTTCATTTGTGTTCAAATATGTGTTCAAATTATGTGTTCAAATTTTGCCAGGATTTATTTCCAAGTACATATTATGTGTTCAAATTTTGCAAGGATCAATGAGAATGCATAACTAATAGAAAATACATAAATCTTGCAACATTCATAAATTTTAATACAAAGTGTACTGCAAAATGGCCTAGGCATGGTCTTACATATCAATAACTAACAAAAAACATCCAACAAACTAAACTAATACAATTCAATGTGCAATCCACCAACAAACAAGAAAAAGAAATTGAAGAACTATGAATAGCATTCTCATACTCCTACACTTATTCTTTCACATCCTCTTGTCTTCTCTAAGAGTGTTGTTTTGGTTAACCATACTCCAAAAGTCCTTTTTTAATAGCTTCATATCTCGTTTGAGATCTTTCATTTCTTGTTTCAACAACTCATACGCTTCTCTCAATTTCTTGTACTCGTCATTGTCATCCCATTCTAAATAGTCACACCCTCCACTTTTCTGCAAATGCATTGAATTCATGGCTCACAAATGCATAATCACAGAATCTTGCAAAACCAATTATATGTATAACAATGGATATTTGACAAATACATTTACCACAAAAACAATTACATTTACCTCCAAAAAAAAAAAAAAAAACCAAAATCTATTTGCCAAATACATACAAATATTTGCCAAATACATTTACCCAAAAAACATTTATGAAATCCCAAGAACAGAAATTTCTCACTGTAAACTTCTATCAAATACCTCCATGCTCAAAATTATGTTGAATCCCTTTTATAAACATTTAACAACCTCCAATCCACAAAACCTAAGAACCGAAACCTCCAATCCACATTAACATTCAAAGACACAAACTTACATTATATCTGAGACAACCCCTAAACCTCTTCCCTCGATTTGCATTTGTTTTTGCCGTTCGTACGTAGAACCACTTGTCGTCCACACAGACACTCGTGTGCTGCGGATGATTGGGAGGAAACAGACATTTCTACCCCGATTCGATTTGGAGAAACTAGGGTTCGTAGTTGATTTTGGGAAGAACCACTATTATTTTCCGTTTTTTCTCTTGCTTTTTAATTAGGTTTTTCATTTAAAATATTAGTTAATGATTTAATTATATTAATGTTAAATCCAAGGTGGATATTAAGTTGACAAATCACACGCCACATGTCATAAAATGTGCCACATAAGCACGAGTGGGGAGAATGTTAAAATTGGGGGCTATTGTATTACAATCGCCGGAGAAAGAGGTATTCCGGCGAAAAATGGACCAAATAGTGACGATTTTTTGCTTAATTGGACTAAAATTGGACAATAGCTTTTTAAGTGGACTAAAATTGAATTTTTCCCTTTTTTAATTGTATTTTTTTATATATCGAAATATATTAGTTTATATTCTTTCAAAATTATCATTTACTGTTTATAATTATATTTTCTAATTTGTTTCAAAATACCAATAGTTTACAAACAATTAAATTTAAAGATGATTATAAGCGAAAATTTAAAAAAAAATTGTGTACAAAGGGCTTTAAATGTAATATTTTAAATTTTTTCTTTTCTTTTTTAATATTGAATTTATCTAATTATATTGTCTAAAAAATTCGTTTGGGGGTCATAAATTATATTTTAATTTTTTTTATTGAAATATGAATTCTAAACAATAATTATATTAGAAAAAATTAAAAAAACATGGTAAACGAAATTTTTTAAAAAAATCGTGTATGACTACTTTCTAAATATTTTGTATTTTGAATATCTTATTTTCCTTTTAAATATTGAATTTACTTTATATTCAAACAAAACAATTTTACTACATGTCACAATTTTACTACATAAGGCCACTGTTAAAAAAAAAGGAAAAAAATCAAAAGTTCACGGATTCAACCCGACTTTTTAACGGTGCACTAAATGAATAGAGTTGAAACTCATATACATCCGCTATTTTCTAATACAACTTGGTTCTATTTCATACAACTTGGGTCCGTTTGATACGAAGGTTGGGTTTGGACTGGATATTAATAATTTCGGGCTTTTTACTGTTCATGCAGTATAATTCGGGTGTTTGGTATGAAGGTTTTTGGTATGAATTTAGTTGTATTTTGTGTTTGGTATTAATGATTGAAAGGTGTAATGTTTATAAATTCATGTTTGATATATAGGTTGGGTTTGATAAGGTAAGTTAAATGACAAAAATACCCTTTCCTAATTATTGGAATTAAAAAAATTTAAATTGACCCACTCTTTTTATTTTTACACTTTGTCACTTTATTTGTATTTACATTTACATTTAAATTCTTTTTCAAACACTTTTCTCCACTTCTAATCTAACGACATCCAATAACAACGATACAATTTCATGCTATCACCGCTGCCACTTCAATTGGTTTAAAGCAAAAAACATAGTGAAAGAAACATGGTATTTCATACAACAACTAAGAACAAACAACAAGAATATGAATTTTCAATGGATTAGTTATTTCATGGAAGCACCATGTTTTTCCAAAGAAACATGCTAGCTTCAGCTTCACCAGCAGCCAAATGAATGAGAGGATACAAAGCTTCACCATGCTTAAAATGAATCCTCAAATTGCAAAAGCCATTTTGAAACAGTAGGGGAAAACTTCCAAAAATCTCAAGCTTCCATTTTTGAACAATGAATCCTCAACTGAAATCGATTGTTGCAGCTGTTCTTTTCTAACTTCATCTTCTCAGCATGCTCCTTCTTCGAGCTTCATCCCCAAGTCCTGTGGAAGTCCGGCCATGATGTTCTCTGTTCGGTTTTGAGAAGTTCCCAACATACCAAAGAGTCCTACAACTACAACAAGCAAGCCCCAAATCCTAAATCACTATGGCAAAAACATGATCAAAGAGTCAAGAATATCCACATGCAACATGAATTTGCCAAAACCATAAAAGCTAAGAAATGCATGAACCTGGGAAAGCAACGAATAAATCTTCAAACTGATTGGCAAAATGGCACTACCTACTCCCAATTTGAACTGAAGCACATTTTTGGAATAAACTTCAAGAAGATTGAAATAAATTAAGGTTTCGGTTTTATATCACTACACATACCAAAAATATATTGAAATCACTTTTAAAGTAAGGGTACGATTATTTCTAAACAATCCAGATTAGCTCACATTATGATGGTCATATCTTACCATTCATGAAAAGAAGATGGAGATTGAACAAGCCGGTGATTGATGGCCAAAAACGTGGATTGCACCGTTGGGTTGATTGAGCGATTGATAGAACAATGAAAGTCATTAGTATTCATAACATGTCATTCATAATATGATTTACGTACCATTGACAACATATCAAGCATGCACATAATATGCAAAGAATATAAGAGTGATTATATTTTTTTCAGGTTAAGAGAGACCTCCAAAAAGTCATGGAGCTAAGATATGATATTGAGATAAAAAGCATGGAAGCTGATCAAAGTCGAAATTGGGGGCATAAACACAGCAGAATCATGGCTTGTTACAAAGCAGAAGTCCATAAAAGACAGATACACGATCATTAGAAAACCAACTTTCATATATATGTCTTTTGTAAATATCAAAGATCTCATTATTATTAACCAGAGGGTACCACTCCTTATGTCTGATTTAATCCTCTTCAACCTATTAGAAGCAAAATATCTCCATGGAAGTATATTTTCTGAGTGCAGTAATCCATGGAAGAATTAAATAAACAGATAGTTGGAAATTGTTAGAAATGTATATGGATAAAGATGCTACTTTTACAAGCTTTTTTTGCAAATTCATCTAGTTTGTAATTATGACCATTATTAACTATTCTGGAAAACCCCCTTCCTTTTCTTTCTTAATATTATATATTTATCTTTATAGACCTCCATTTTTACATCAATGAAGTTCTGCAATTTTGTCAACCACCCCAATATATACCAATTGATCAATCTTCAATACCTCCATTATTGTTATACTATTATATACATTTTTGTATCCTATAATTTAGGTTATATCCATCTATATCAGTATTAATTTCTTGAAATTCATAATAGTTCTTTTGCATCTCAACCTGATTTTAATCGAAATATCGATTGATTTTTAAGATTAACTATTGATATGGAGGCATGTAAAAGAATGAAGCATGATAATAAGTAGGTCCCAAAACATATTTCAACACTCCAAATCAAAAATCCTACAGCTAAGCCGAAATCCCAAATCGAAGCCAAAAAAATTAAACACATCCCAAAACGCCTTGATCGAGTGTCAATAGTTTGGAGTATTTGGGTGGAAATAAACGTACAAAAACTGAATGGAGAGTTATCGACCCCTTCCTCCCAAAACAGTTGATGCCTGCGACACGCGATGGTGGAGACGAAACACACAGCTTCTCAGTCGGGTTATGTGCCTAGGGCTTTGTGTTAGAGAGAGGTAGAGATCCGTTGGCAAAGCTAAGTAATTACTGAACAAATAAATGACAAATGGGTCTTTTGAATATCCACAGTTAGGGCCTAGTGTAATTGACAACTTACTATAGAGACACATTTAACCCACCAAAAATGGTGGGTTTAATAATTTGCCCATTTTGTGGAGCCTAAACCGCAGGAGGAAAGCCCAGGCCCACCATCAAACCCGGCCTCAAACCCCACACCAACATATATTTAGAGGCCCGGTTTCTATACCTAAACCATCCAAACCTGTTCCAAAACAGGCCCTAAATGAATAGAGTTGAAACTCATATACATCCGCTATTTTCTAATACAACTTGGTTCTATTTCATATTTTTGTGTCTCGTGATTAGAAAATCTTTTTTTACTTTTTTACATTTATAGAGTCTCGGCTTACATTAGTCATTAGTCGTTGATCCACACCTTCATATATATTTATAATAATAGAATAATTTACTAAATTTTTTTAACTTTAATAGTATAAACTTTTCTATATATGCTTATGGTATAGCAATGGGATAATCTTCAAATATATATTAATATGGAATTAATTGTAATCTAAAATTCAAAATATTTAAAATTATAGAAGAAAAGGAATTATAACATGAAAAGCAATAGCGCATGTGTTTCGCATGGGAACTTGTCTAAATTAAAACATAAGCCAAACAAGAATTGTAGCATGTAAGAAAAGAATATTGAAATTATAAATTGCTTCATCACTTGGAAAGGCACACAAAAAACAAGCATAAACTTCACCACCACAAAACTCACAAATCAAAGAAATGGGAGAAAAGGAATGGGTGATGAATATAAAGAGAAAAGTAGAGGGCTGAATAAAGATGGGAAATTGAAGGGGATGGAAGAACATATATGTACAAGCACCGAAGAAGCCCCTTGAGAGCCCTGTTGCTACCACCCAGACTCCGCCACCACCACGGCCTTCTCAACCTCGTCGACCCCTTGTGGAGCAGGCAACGATCGTGACGAGGCTGTGGCTACCCCAACTTTTATTTTGTGTCTTTTGTTTTTAATACGTGTAAATTACTGATACGCATGTCATGTGTGATGATTATTTTGAAACATTAAATATAACATCAATGTAAAATAGAAGATCTTGTTTCAATAAATAGAAGCTCTCTGTTATATATTATTCATTTTACATAAATATAGTCTACTTATTATTTTAAGTAGGAAGGGCTAACGTAAGTTATATACGTTAAGTCCTAAAACATAATTATGGTGTGTAAATATATAGATGATTTTTTTGGCAAGAACTTAGTGTGTGCACTTGCGTACCCTTAAACCTACATACATACACAATAATGGATCTAATTACCAAACATATAATTTAAAATTTTTATACCTTTCATTTTCAATTAAACACATAATCTAATTGTGTTGGCTTTCAGATGGGATTATGTAGAGAAGAGACACAAAGCGGCGCAGCCAAAAGGCCCAAATATTAATGCCGAAATGAGTTGATTGTTGATTTCATGCCCTATTTATGATTTGGTTCAATAACTAATATTTCAGTTTTCAGTTAGGCAAACTGACCAATGGACAACACTAATATAAACAAAGTGTATTCGAGTAAACCATGTATCCAACAAGAGAAGAAATCATGAGACATTGCAAAATTCTTACTAGGATTAAATTACATCGATATACATCGATTCCATCCACGCTCCACCCCACAAAATGGGTGCAATTTTCTGGATTACACTTCCAGAGACTAGCATGTGGCCTCTATTAACAAGATAATTCGATAATTGAATCCTCAAGCAATGAATATGCTCTCTCTGCCTCTCTCAATGACTCTTTTTGCCTATTCCGATTAACGTTAGCTGCGAAAGACATAAAGAAGAGAGAACATTAACGAAAATGTGTGGGGACAAAAACTCCATGACAGATCTCGGAGGTATACACTTACAATGTTGTTATCAGGATGTCTCCAATAAAATCCTTGTAGAACAAGGGGTACAATGTTGCAGGCAACAAGAATATATATCATCAACGCGTTCCTCCCCATCCATTCGAGCACCATCGTAAACCGCCTGCATCCATACACATCTACCTGCAAGAGTACATGCCGTTGTATGAATGAATATATCAGTGGTTGAATTGAGGTTGTATGTTGAACACAAGCTTATTTATAACACGGGTAAGGCTCCAGAGATTAGGAAGGCTCACCACTAGATAAATTGTAGCAAGCAGAATCCCTGCAACTCCAGCTGTAACACACGTATAGCTGAACGAGTACAGAGCCTTGTTTATATGCATCCCTGCGAAAATAAACAATTAATGTCTTCCATGGTATATTACATTATGAACAGGTATGAATAAGGAAGTGAGTCTTACCACAGATGTCACATAGCAAGCCCAGGAAAATCAAGCCAGTAGATGGTACTAACCACAACAGAAGTCTATTTCTGTGATCCTGAGTATGGTTGACGAAAACAATCAGGCATTCTTCACAAAACGTATATCATGAGGCAAAAACTATGCTGAATAAAACTTCTTTCTACCTTGAAATGGACAATAATATGCCCGAATTGTAGACCTATCAGGCACGTGACAATTGCCATCACTGTACTACAAAATGAGACAGACAACGTGGTTAATGAAAAACTGAAAGCAAAAAAACAAAGCTAAAATGTAAAAGTAAAAGGTTCAGATATAATGCATCCATTTGAACCTGCTCATAAAGTAGCATAATTTGACCAACAATGTTTTAAATGGTATTTTATAACTTCTGCCCTTTTCTTTGCTGGTGATATGTAAGATTCTGAATGTTTGAAATGAAATACAAGTAAAAAGAGGCAAAGAAACCTTAAAATTCCTTCTGGATCGAAGGGGGCTTGACACCATGAAGGAGCATCAGGAGGAAGCGGGCCATAATCTGGTGAGTTAACACTGCATTGCTGTCAAAGACATGTATCATTTAGAACCAAAAGTAAAGATATAACAGAGAGAGAGAGAGAATAGAAGTAAATAAATTTATGGAATAGAAGTAAATAAATTTATGGAGAAAAAAGCTTACTTCTGTTCGGGCATATATTGGCTTGCGATATAAATGTTGAATACCCAATAGCGAACGATCAATCATTCCGACAGCATTGCAAGCAGGGCCAGTGTCACCTCGCTTACCACATCTCACCTTCAAAGCAGTGAACAACATCAAAATGCTTTGCCTCGACAACCACAAAATTAGATTCCATTCCCTAGATTATCTAAATGTGTTAACTCAAGAACCTACCATGAACAACTCAGTGTCAGAAGATGCACCATAGGGAATCTGATACTCCCAGTCAGGAACATATAAACCATATAACATCACAAGATATATTCCGGTGAGCATGAAGGCCATGGCCCTGAAATTATGAAAAGAGAAACCTTTAACTAAAACAAAAAATGATATATATTAATATCTTTAGGAGAATAAGAAAATACACTAACTTCACAAGTTATAACTTTTATTTTATTTCAACAAATTCTCCATATGATACATTGCAAAGTAAAAGGACCAATAAAACATGCATGTGTAAGGACTCACCAGTGCCATTTATATTTCTCAAGCAAAGATAACCCTGAATCAACTTTTTCATCATTTCTAAGCCAAATCTCACAGATTGCTGCCACCAAATATCCTACTGCAATTCTCTAAAGGAGACAACAATTTTTATTTTTTTCCGTCAGTGATTGTTTATGAACCTCAAAAATACAATAATTAAACTATAGACTAATCCACAATGTTTAACGAAAATAGCTCATTCCAATAATTTGGAGCTGATTTCACACACACCTGCAGTATACCCATCCATCTAATCTGGTTCATGTCCACACCGTATGTTAGATTATTGATACCATGTAAATAACCACCTGATACACGAGGAATTGATGATTATAGCACTGAGTATTAAGTAAACAAATGAATGAATGGTAACATCAGCATTATGTTGATTAAGAACTTCCAACATGAGGATGTCCATCATGATGTAATTATCTTTCACAATCTAGAGACTCATCCTTCTTAGAGAGTTCTTATCATCAGAGACATCTCTTGAAAGTACATAACGGAACAAGAGAGCACCTTGGAGGAAAATCCCTAGTATTAGAAGCTTTAGCGCCCGAAGTATTGCTTTCTTCGATGCAGCGGCTTTGCTAGGCATGTTCTAGTAATAAAAAGAAGAAAGAAGAAAGTTAGTGCAAAAGGTCCCACAAGTAGAAGACAAAAGTTCCAGAAGTTAAATACCATCTATAGTGGCATGAAGGTCTCACATACATGAATATATTCTACATTTTGTATGTAAACACAGTTGTGACATAACCAACAATATATGATGCATATCAAATGTACAGAGTATGACGAGCATCATTAGATGCAGAGGACTTATGCAAATGGTAAGACTCATAGAAGTTGCCCATGGTATTTAAAAGATGAGTTCAAGTACATAATACATAGCAACTAAGTACCTTATATACAAGTCCAAGAGACACACCAACCATGAATAGGAAAAACGGCATAACAAAATCTGCCAACGTCAAACCGTTCCATGGTGAGTGATTGATTGCTGGCAGAATCCCACCAGCATTATCAACAATTATCATTAACTGCAATGGAATGAAAGTTATTGAAATTAATAGACAAAGGAATCAAGCAAACTCTCATGTCTGGATTGATAACCCCTCCATTCAATCATACAAATGCATGTAATTAAGCAATAAGCACGGTACAAAACTAAATCAATTGAGATAACTACAACATACTTATTATTATTGAAGTTATTAGTTCATTAGAGTTATTTGCTACACTTGACGGCATCAACCAAAGTTCTCAGTTTCCCTTGCAATTTGTATTCATGTTATCTCAAACCTAGTGTATACAATAGAAAAGATACCATTAAAATATTCTGTACCATGTTACTCAAATTTGCATATTTTGCTCTGCATTTTCTTAGTGTTTTTTCCAGCATCTAGTTAAGATTGATATGTTTCCCTTCAAAGGCACTCAAACATAATTGTTTAACAGTGAAATAACAAGCAAATCTTATAAGGAAACAGTTAATAAATTATAACACTTGAAATAAACAAGATTAAAAACACACACACACACACTCTTTTTGACACTTTCATTATCTCTAAAGTGGCATCTTCACATGCATATTCATATTCATAGTATGATTTCTTCATGATGATTAGTAAACAACACAAACAAGTAGGAATGGAAGTGTTGCAGAGGAGGGTATTAGCATGAAGCAAAAAAAGTTACCACAACAGTGAGCCCTCGAAAAACATCGAGGGACACAAGGCGAGGCGACGATGGAGAAGACTTGATGGAGGAGGCATTGGCAGCGCCACTTCTTAAGCGAGGAGAAGGTGGACTAATTTTGTGCAGAGCAGACTCAATATCGCCGACGTGGCCGCAATCAATGCGCAGAGTACAACTCTTAGCCAGAATATCCAATGTCCCTTCTTCTTTGATCAGTTTGTAGGACGCCATTAACGCTTCCAAACTGCAATATCCCCTCTCACACAAGCCAACAGATTATCATTCCACTCAATACGAATCGATATTTCTCTCTTCCCTCACAATTCAATACTCCAAAATTGAAATTCCGCCACCCAATCAACAACTGCAAAATATGATCAAACAGATGCTTCAGAAGCATGCCAATTCCCACTGAAATTGCCAATTATTATAAAGTAATTTAGAAGGAAGACAGAAGAGAGAGAAAGCTATAGCGACAATCTTCCATGAATAAATAGAAATGAGGAGGGCAATGGATTAACGGAATGTGATTAAGTTACCAAATTGATAGAAAGGCATGAAACGTAAGGGTGGCTTTTTTGGATGGCCAGTGGACAGTGGCCACCCACTCTCTCTCTCTCTCTCTCTCTCTCTCTGTGAAATTGCAAAAAAGATACGTTACCATTGCCTTTTGATGTACTCAAATCTCTCCATCATCCAATTTCAATCAATTTTCGGTTTGCGGATATTTCTCAAAAAACGAACGAAAGGTGGTGCCCTTCTATCCATAATCGGACACGTCCCTAACTATATCTTTTTCTTCTTCTTTTTTTCTCAATAATAATATATTTATATTTATACCATATAATTTATATTTTTCAAATTTAAATAATTGATTTTATGGATACATAATAAAACTAACCGCCAAATCATCAAGCCTGGCTTACATTATTCACCCAAAAAAAGTTTGAATAAGAAAATTAGTCAAGATTTCATAAAATATGAAACCCGATTCAAATAATATCTACTAAGCATATATGATAAGTTTATTATAATAGATCTTGAATATTAGAAGATACGATAAGATATTTTGGGTTACTTCCCAAAACACACGCCTGAATATTTGTAATTTCGAGATTTAATCCTAATCCTTTTTTTTTTTTTACCAATGTTGATATGAAGTTTTACAAAATCACATAATGTCGATTCACACTAGGCCTGTTTTTCTTCCTAATGTGGTTTCCAAAGCTCAGTACCACGTTATACACCACATCACTTTTGATTAAACACTTGTTATATTATTTATTATTCTCTGAACTATATATTTCACATTATTTTAATTAACTTTAGAAAAAAAAGGATATTAAATTTACATATGTTATACTTAGGACAGGACAGCATGATGAAGGAGTCGTGTCCTATGAGTAAACCTTGTATGAGACATTCCACGAATCACTCACACGGGATTTTTTTGAAAATTGTAAATCCCAAAGATTGTTCATAACTTAATGGCTTAATTTGAATGATTTAAGAATATAAAGGAAGAAAAATCAGATGAGATGCGTGACAAACTAAAATGAAATCGTGTAATTGTAAAGCGAATCGTGTCGGACACGAACTCATATAAATCCAAGTGTTAGAAGAGAGAAGAAGAAGGTATGATGGAAGAATATGCTTCTTATCTGCGCCGAAAGAGAGAACAAAAATGGGCACCAACTTTTCATTGTGCTTTTCTAACACTATATATCCAACGTACTATAATGTTTCCAATCCAATTATTAATAATAAATAGGTGGACGGTGAATGAATGAAACGTACCTGTTTGCTAAACCAATTTGGCCTGCAAAAATCCTATCACATGACATAAAGTGTTGTTCCAATTCGCAATAAAGCCATGTATCATGTATATATATAGTGCTTTAATTTAGGACGATATAATTTTCAATTAACAACCCATTCCGTCCACAATTGGGATTTCAATCATACCAAAATTTCCGTTACAAGTTAATTTGATTTTGATTTTCTTAATTGATGCTAATTTCATATGTACGTTACTATCTTTAGGGGCATATGTATGTATATAATAATACCATATATAAAACATATCAAATCTAATGTATGAAGCGGATTTGCTGAAATCTAATTAATACTCACACTATGAACGATTCAAAATATTGCTTATATAAGTAAAGATCAAAAATTTAGTGGTGAAAATTCAATTATATGTATGTTGATTTAGTTTAATTTACTTGATCGAGTATTTTGTTGACCCCACATTAAGTAAACATTGGATTAAGTCAAAAAGAAACATTTCACAACTTTGTATGCACTACATTGTGGTCTCATGATTATTGACCTTATTGAACACCTTACTCGCATTCGAATAATTCCATGATTTTTTCTTATCAAAATCTTCTTACTTTAAAAAAAAGAACAATATTTTTACTTTGTCTCTTCTCAAGATTCGACTCCATACAATATCCTCCAACGTAACATTATCTATCCATAATGACTACTTCATTTTGCATTTAACTATACTTAAGAGATTAAATACTAGTTATATTTATTTAATATACTACTTTTTATGGGGACTTCCCATCACCACCTAACACATGTATCATGGATTTATAATAAGAAATTTCTTAGATAAGCAATAATGGGCCGAAGTCATCGCACTGTATGGTTTAGGATTTAGGTAGTAAAGTTGGCCTAATTTCCTAACTCAAGGTCTTGATGTGATGCTCTACTTTTTTCTTTCATACTTAATATTTTAATTTTTCTTTTTGGCTAATCATAGTTAAAAATATCTATTGTGAATAACTCTTGATATACTAATTGGTACATATAATGATTAATTGTATTATCTAATTATATGAAAAGTGAAATTTATAAGTGTATATTTTGGATATTTGATATATCAACAATGAATACATATTAATATAGAATCGCATGCATTTAATAGTTTATTAAATTATGTTATGTATTTTAAGTTGCTCCTTAAACATATATACACACACATACACAAAAAAAGGTACACGGGACGTACTCTGCAGGTTAATCCTGTTTTCCTTTCAAAAGTTTTGTTTTAATTTAAATTTTAATCAATTCACATAATATTTTAAATTATTATGATGAAATATTATAAAATGATAATGATAATTGGAAAACAAAAGGTTAATAAAGATGATCGCAAACAAAATTGTAACTTATGTAATTTAGGCAAAATATTTTAATGGAAGTTGGTTGTTGCAATTACATTATATGATATATGGACCGTTTTGCATGATTAAGTATAGTTTATATAAGAATTAATGATTTAAAGAGACAATTTAAGAAATATAGTATGACAAAAACTTATATACCCCTGGGGCACATAGGGGCACAGATTTAGGTGTTATATACATGTTCTTCAGGTGTTATATATGTACTCTATATGTGTTATGTTTTGTGATGTTATATATATACTCTTCAAGTATCATATTTATATAAGAGTATAGATGTGATACCTGAAAAGTATATACATGATACCTGTAGAATATGTATTTAACACCAATATGATGATTAATTTGGGGATACCGTGTCCCCGGGGCACACAAGTGTCACTCATGTAGTATTATACACTGGAAATTTGAGAAAATGTGAAACGATCCATATTAAGGAATAATAACGAATAGAATGTTGGTGAATCAAACTCAATAAATTGGACCCATGCATTTTTATTTTTATTTTGAAGGCAAAAAATAAAAGAGCATCTAAGCTGGGCTTTGATCTAATTCTTTCTTATGGCCGGCCCACCCACATTTGATGAATACATATCAAATTCTACACCTAAGCCTTCTACACTACTAATGTTTACTATTAAATTTTGGTTACACATATTTTCTAGAACAAAAAATATTTATAAAGATCTAATTTCTATTTAAATTTAAAAAAATATCGTTAATATGATAGTGAAATTTTTATTTCAACTACATTAACCTAATTTTTTAAATTATTTCAGTCTTAAAAAATGAAAATAAAAGATGTTACGATAATTACTACTAATAATGAATATATTCACATATAAAAATAAATGAATATATTTATGTTTGCAGGAAATAAATTTGTTTTAATAATTGAAAAAAAAACGGTGAGGTTAAAAAAAAAATTGATAAAAGGCATAAATAAATGTGTTAAATGTACAACACTAGTGATGTAATTATACCAATTAAACCTTAATTTGGTTATACTTAATGTTTTTGTATAAATATTTATTTCAGTTATTTGACCCTTTTTTCCAATGTATTTGTGTTTGATCCAAACATAATTTTAATTTCAGTGAGGATTTCACTTTTCAATTTATCTTCATTATACGCAGGGACTAGTTCATCCATACTTAATTGCTTGTAATTGAAGAAAACCACGTGGCAGAGATGGAGCGGCGCACCAATTCAATCTCAACGGTGGTGGTGGCGGCGTTGCTGGTGATAGCGGCGTCGGCAGGTGCTAGTGTTGAGCGGCCAAATAAGTCGGCGTCGGTAGGGGCATTTTGGTCCACCACAAAAGAGGAGGGAGATCTGTTGAGATGGAAAACCGAAGCCGATGATGATTTAAGTGACCGTACTGTCCAGGAGGAGGAGGAGCAACGCCATTTGGACGGCGGCTTCTCTTCCCTGGAAGGAATGTTGCAGTGGTCAATTGGTAATTTTTCATCTCTGTTTCCTATCGCGTTGTCTTTGTCTTTAGTTTTTCGGAATCGGTTTGTTTGATGTTTGCCAATATTTGCTATTAAATTTGATGGTTTAATGGTACACTCACAAGCTACTAGCCTGAAGCTGGTTTCAGATGTCCTAATGACCGAAAGTGATAGAAGTTGTCAAGTGTTTGATAGATTGCTTGATCGGTTATGTCTATATGTTTGTGTGTGTGAGTTATGAAGTATGCTCTGATGCAGACCCGTGCCTGATATAATCTGAATAAATATTATAAAATTTTCTGGGAAACAAATAACAATATCGAGGTAAATCCTGCACTGAAAAAAAATTAAGAGTTTAAGTGTAGAATTTTTTTGGTTTTGTTTTTGATGCATAGGATCCTATAGAAGGCTACTGAAGAGCATACTTAACACACACACACACACATCTAGATAAAGAACTCTGCAGTTTAGCATGCCATTTGGTCATGCTTTAGCATCTTTCTGCGTAGTTTGTATGAACATTTATGGAACTCTCAGGATGCTTTGGTCTTGTGGGATTGTTGGCTGATTGCTGAGTTGCAAGAATGGTTTGTATTGAACGTAGCCATTAGTTGAGCTTTATTTGCTCTCTTTATTTTCTGAATTCCGGAATCAGTAGGTTTCTATGCTAATTGACATTTTTACAAACTTCATACATTGTCTGCATAAAATAAATAGAATCGGAATTTCATTTAAATGTGGAAAGAAAGTTTGTTGCCAAATGGAGTAGCTAAAATATATTCCACTATGGTAAATTTTTGTATGGTGCAGTAATGAAGAGTACTTACAGACGAAATGTGTTGGGAAAGATAATTTGAACAATAATGCCTTGATAAATAATAATAAGATTATTTTTCTTTTTTTTAATTGCGTAGGTCAGTCAGATCCCGAAATGTTAAAAGAAGCTGCTTTAGACATCCAGCGCCTGTCTCCCGAAGAGTTAAAGCAACGCCAGATCGAAATAAAGGTAAGCTGTATAGTTTCTCTGAATGAGTTAATTCTTTGTTATGGAACTATGAAGTTGTGCTATAATTTTCTAGCTCTCTAAAGCATTTCACGCAGGCATTCTGCAGTGCTGTAGTTTCTTTCAGGAACTTTTGGTTCTCCAGATATTACTTTGTAGTTACCTTTTACAGCATCACATGAACATGTTCATTGTACATGTAACAGCTTTAACTTATTAAACTTATTGAGGGTATAGATGCAGTTTATCATATGAAGATCCTAAGTTTGTTCCTTTCCTTATATTAAAACATGAAGATGTGTGGTGGTTGCACCAGTACTCCATAGTCCAGTTGATTAAGTTTTTTATGGAAGGTCTTTTGGTTCTTCTTGAACTTTCATGAGAGTTTTTACGAATTATATCATTATCTTTATTGCAGTATAACATATTTAGCTTATTTAGATGTACTTTTTTATCCATTGTACATAAATCTTTCACCAATCGTGAGGATGTGGTTTGATGTGATGCTTATTGATTCATTAATTGCCTTTTGACCTTGCTTTCGAGCACAATCTAGCTTGTAGTTTACGCTCAACCAATAACCTACAGACCTACTGCAAATTTTTAGTCAAACTAAATCAGTATGGTGTTGCTGTGTCAGTTCTTCTGGTCGGAACCTTCTCTTGTGTTTGTACTTTGGTTAGACCAATCATGTCCTATGCTCGGGTAATAATTCTACAGATTGATACTGTTGCTTTGTGCATGATGGCACAGGAACTGATGGAGAAATTAAAGACGCCCTCAGATGCAGAGTTGATGAAAATTGCTATAAATGATTTAAACAACTTGTCTCTACCTTTGGAGGATCACCATCGTGCACTTCAGGAGCTTCTGATACTTGTTGAGCCAATAGACAATGCAAATGGTACTTCTATTTTACAGCCTTCGGCCACTCATATATCTGGGCATGTTAATTTAGCTCCGTTGTGAGGTTTTAATTTGAGCTGGACATATTTCTTTGCTTTATTTGGACCTACCAAAGGTGAGTTTGCTTGAGAAACTAAATATAAGTGTAAAGTTAGAAGTGTATACTGCTTACTTGCCAAGAGTTTGTACCTCTTTGACCCAATATAAAACTTAAATGGAATTGAACATGTAAAGTTTTAAGCATCTTTACAAATTTGCACCTGCTGAAGGTTAGGGATGCTATATCACTCATTAAATTGAGATGATATTTTTTTGAGCCAAAACTGTTCTAGTCTCACAAGATCAGTGCTGTAACATCTGAAATGTGATGTGGTCCAGTCTCATTTTTTTTTTTTTTTTTGGTATTTTTAATAGTAAAATGAAACTGATAGCATATTTGTTATTGCACAAATTCAAGGCACCATAAGATCTTGTCTTTATCACCAGATTTGCACAAACTTGGGGGACTCACTGCCGTCATAAAGGAACTTAACTACCCAAATCCAGAAATAAGATCTATGTCTGCATGGATTCTTGGCAAAGCCAGCCAAAATAATCCCTTTGTTCAAAACCAGGTTTGTCATTACCTTTTCAATTCAATGTTGAAGAAGTTCATGTATCTTCACATTTTCTATGTTTCCTCCAAAGTCTTGATCATATTCTCTTTATGGAAGGGGTCACTTGACTTGATAGTGCATATTAAAATTTGTCTGTATCAGATTTTAGAGCTTGGGACACTCCCAAAGTTAATGGAGATGGCACGCTCTGAATTCACTGAAGAAGCCTCAAAAGCCTTATATGCTATTTCGGCCTTGATAAGAAATAATCGTGAGGGACAACAGCTATTCTATGTGGAAGCTGGAGACTTGATGCTTCAGGTGATTTGGTGAATGATATTGCACTTTTGAGTTATGATGTGCATCTTGTTGGCCCTAAAATCTGCAATTCATACTTTTCTCGTTTTTTTCTTTCAGAGCATACTAAGGAACTCAAGCATTGATATCAGATTACGCCGGAAATCCGTTCATCTCTTGACTGATCTCGTTGAGTGTCAGTTGGACCACAGAAATGATGGTGAACATGCCTTTCTTCAGCAGTCAAATTTTGTTAAAATCTGTGGTTGATCTATTGGCATCACCGGACCTTGATCTACAGGAAAAGGTCTTTGATTTTTTTTTATTTTTTGTCAGAAAACCTTGAGTTGACTTGATCCAGTGAATTCACTAAGCAGCAGCCTGGATAATCATGTAATTTTGTGCTTTAAGCTATGCAGGCCTTATATGCAGTGAAGTCTCTATTGATGCTAAGATCTACCGATGCTCTTGTCTTCAAGGATGTTTGTGAACTGGATGTGGCATTGGGGAGAATGAGGCAACATTTGCAACAATTGATTCTTGATGATATATCCAAAGAGTATGCTCAAGATATGGAAAATCTCCGTCGAGAAGTTGAGCTCATTTTCCTTGAAAAGCTTGATAAGGTGAGGAGAAATACAGTTTTCACACCAAGTGATTCAAAACTGAATTATGTCTTAACTTGAGACGTGGCAGGTTAAACCAGTTTCTACTTGACAAACAGGCTCGCTGAAGCTTCAGATGCCTGCACTCCTTGTTCAAAGTATGCAGTGCCTCAAACTCATTTCCTTCTTAATCTCACTTTGTAGTAACTGCTTGACAAGGTCTTTTGGTCCTTGTGCAAGTTGCTCGTATCTTTTGGGAGGAAAAAAAAAAAAAGGAATCTTCTGTCTGGAGGAACATGTTGGAGGCTTTTCTGAGGCTTATTTGAAACAGTCACTCATATATTGTCAAAAATATTGTTATACCATACAGTATCAGGGACATGAAATTACTGTGAAACTTAGAAAGTAAAATTGTCCGTGGAGTAGCGCTCTTTGGTAGGTGTCCGACACTTGACACATCCAGTGCCCTCGTAATCGTATACATCCCAATTTCAGAAACTTGGAGAAGCTCAATGGTGTGCATTCTTTGTTCTTGTTTTCAATTTCTAGCTTGCTGCTTGTTCGAAAGAGTAATTAGTTTGGATGAGCTGATATATTGCTAGGCTCGATCAACTCGACTGGAAAAAAACCCGAAGTGTTGAAATCGAATAGTCTAATTTTCTGAGCTTGAACTTAACTCAGTGACAAAGTAGATAAACTCAACATTGGCTCAACTTGATTAATTATATATATAGTTTTGTTTGTAATGTAAATCAAATTAATAAGCCTCGCTTAGTCCGAACCATAACAGTAACATGTTCCCTGCCAGTCTGCAGAGAGTGTGCTGAAATTCTTCCGACATTACTTTTTCTTTCTTTCTTAAGAATGAGTTTATACTTGTATTGTTTGAATATATGATGGCTAACAAAGGAAGTAAAATAAAAGGCGAGGCGGTGGAAAACATCAGACTAAGGTTATGACCTTTTGAGATAAATTAACCGCTCATATTGTTTTTTTCTCATTTTGCAATCTATACTGTTTGAGTAACACTTGTGTGCTCCGGGAGCAAGATGCCCCAAATTAATCATCATATGATGTTAAATATATACTCTATGAGTATCATGTATATACTCTTCAGGCACATGTATACTCTTATATACATATGATACTTATAGAGTATATTTATAATATCAAGAAATATAACACCTATAGAGTATATATATATAACACCTGAAGAGTATGTATATAACACCTAAAAGCATCTCCAACCCATACTCAAATTGGGTGACAAACTCAATTTTTGCTACAAAACACCCTCAACCCAAACTCAAAAATGGACTTAAATTTGCCACAATGAATAGTAAGTGGTAAATTTACCACTTACTATTCACACACTCAAATCTTTTCTTTTTCTTTTGATTTAGTTTTGTATTGTTTATTTATTTCTTTCCTTTTGTTTGATATATATATGTGTAATAATATTGTTTTATTCTTATCATCACAAATCCTTTATAATATTAATTTTGCTGAGAATCATGTGAAATACTTATTTGATTTAGATTTATAAAAATTTAAAAATTCAAAGATGTATAATTTAGTGTTTTGTTATATTTTATTAATACGAATGAAAAAATAACTAATAGAAATATAATAAGATATTATTAAAATGCATTGATTAAACATTTTTGGAAAAAATATTCTAATTCAAAATGTTAGTAGTAATCCTTTTGTAATTTATATTTTTTAATAATATTGCATTTTGTTGCAAATTTTCTTTAGTATTCACATGTAGTTTAGTTTATTAATATGTATTTGTAGATTTATAGTTCTTAAATATTTTTTATAATTGAAATCGATATGATTAATTTTTTTATGAACTTAAATAAACAAATATTTGATATTAAAGAAATTTCAAAAATAAATATTAAGAATATTGTAAGAGAATATTCCAATTTGAGTTTAACGGGTTGGAGATGGTGGCAAATTTGGTGGCAAAAACAAGATTTGAGTCCAAATTTGAGTTATAGTGTTGGAGATGGTCTAAATTAGTGTCCCTATGTGCCTCATGAGGTATATAAGTTTTTACCAAACTATTTTATCCGATTTCAACCTAAATCACTTTTCGATCATTTTTCCAACACATAATTTAATTTTTTCACTTTGGAACCCAGATTTCATTTTTTTATCCATTGTAATCTCAAATTTAGGCTATATTTTGATAAATTTTAGAACTTGAACTTGTAATTAGATAAACATACGAAGTTTAGGTTACAATTAGAAAAAAAAAAAAAAAAAAGACAGGTTAAGGTGCAAAGTGAAAATAAATAAATCACGTGATCACTTTTCTGGAAAATTTACAACTAGATAAATCTTAAGAGATTGGGTTGCAATGAATAAGAAGAAAAAGGTTGCAAATTAAAAAGTTGTTATACCATACCTCAAGATGGGTCAATTCCAATTGGGTGTAAGTGTAACCCAATGTTTTTCTAATGGTTCTTTGGTATACTACCTCCGTCTCGACTCAACTTGTCTATTTTGATCGGGTACGAAGGTTAAGAAAAAATAATTGACTATTGTTTTTTAAGATAATTGGGTGTCATTTTTGTAATAAGGGTGAAATATGAGGATATTAATATTTGACTCTTGTGGCTTTTTGTTTTTTGAGATTGTTTTTTAAGAATTGAGTGACATTTTTGTAATAAAGATGAATATGAGGATATTAATATTTGATTATTGTTGTCATTTATAGGCTGACAAGTTAAGTTGGGACAAAGCGAAATGACAAATAGACAAGTTTAATTGGACGGATGAAATGTCTTTTTAGGGATTATAGAGATGACAATTTGGATCCGACTTGTGGAAACCTTGGCTGAGGCCTTTGGGACGGGTTAGACGCACCTTGTTATAGAAATGTAGTGGGACATATCCAACCCGTGTGCCGTTCGGATACTCTTTAAGCTCCGTCCCAACCCATGTCATGCAGTGTATCATATATATCTATTACCTATATAAAAGTATGAATATTTCTTACAAAATATGGATTGTCTAATATATCCTTATTAAAAATTTTATTTAAGGTTATAATAATAATTTATGATTTTTCATATTTAAATAATTTTACATAAAAAAAAATTTAAACCAAAATCATAGAATTCTATTATGAATATGATTCTAATTTACTATACATTTTTTTGAATTTAATTTAATATAAATTGTATATCTCTAATAAAAAATTATTATTTTAAGGTTAATAGTAATATAATATTTTTGATTTAAAAAAATTTATCATCCACATACAACGCATGTACTGATACTCATATAGATAAAATGACATAAATATATATTCTAAAAAATATATAATTTAATATATTAACAGTTATTTTGAGAAGTATGTATGCGATAGGATTTTAGCCTATCACCCTATCAATCATGCAAGAATTTACTACACCCATCACATGCAACTGTCTTCTTAACCTTTTGTCTCTTTGAACTAGGGTCGATGTAACCTTCTAAGTCAAAGAGATGCATAGTTTTTCTATCTACTTTTTTTTTTTTTTTACAGAGGCACCTTAATTGAACAATGATCACAACATTTGCTAACCCCATGCATTTCTTCAACTTTCTGCTCTACTACCTTAAAAGCTTTGGACCAGAGTTGGAGTCAATCCAGCTTGTGATAACTTCCACAAGGAGATCGATTTCTTTTGAATTTTCTGCTCGAAAAATTCTAGACTCTCCACTGAATGTACTGCCCATTTCTTTGGCGACTGTCTCCCATGGTGTTCCTGCAGTTAGATTTGCCAAAAACTCTCCTCCACGATTCACTGCATCTGCCATTGCCGGAGGAACATCTGGCAGAACCTGCAGGTTGAAAGAGTTCCGATTCTTCTTCAGCAAAGTCATGAATTAGAAATGTTGGTGTGTCTATATATGATTATACTTGGTATAAACACATCCACACTTAGATCGGGGGTAGATTACCTGTTGTAGAGGCAGACCGTGATCCCCCGGTAACTCACGAATCGACATATCCAGCATTGAAGTGATGGCAGATTCTGAGCTAAGGACCTGGGCTAGCCTTGGAGTTTCATCGATAGTATCATCTTTGAACTTTATTAATAGATTCCTTGAGATTCCATAGTAGGACCTGATCTGTTAATATACACAATTGTACAACAATGTCATTTAACTATTGTCTTAGATTGACAAATATCATTATTCATTAACCCTCATAGTGATTCCAAATCTATTATTGAATAATCTTATTCTAACAGAAACAACGTTACTAGGTTTGTACTTCATATCCTCATCGACAAATCATTCCATCAACCAGAACGAAAATTCAGGTAACCAAAAGCCCCCTAACTAGGTAAGGATTCAGTTTTGACCCATTGCCGTCTATCTAGATTTCCCACGTATGCTTTCATCAAAATTGAGCAGAGAAACTCAGGGCTATGCTATGGACAGGCAACAAAACAAAATACACGAGCACAAATAAGGAGTTCCTTTATAACTTAGTAAAGTAATCAGAATTTCCAGATGTCATGGTGCCCAACCATATCATATCAAGGAACACTGAAAATTATGCATGAAGTGGAAGCTAGATGTACCAATCTTTGAGTTTCTTCGGGCTTAGGGGCGAAATCTTCCCTCCCTTTAGCTAAGTCCATGTACAATGGAGGGAGCTGCTCAACCAGAGGAAGAACTTGCTTCAAAATGGAGGGGCTCAGGTTCTCAAACTGTTTCCTTGTCATCTCAGCCTGCAAAATATTTGAAACACCAAAACATACTGTTCAAAACTCTGACATTATATGATAAAAACAGAAAGCACTCTCTCCTTTTTCTGTTTCTTTATTTTTTACCTCTGTAAGAAACAAAAAAATATCATTATTAATTAAAACAGGAGTTCAAAGGAACGAGGGAAACCTATTGCCTTAAAAAAACAACAACTCCACAGTGTACAGCTTTCCTGCCCCATTCTCACTTCTCACAAGCTTCACTCACTTTATCACCATTAGAGAACCTATTTCCTGCTTTTCATGATGTACCTTAAAAAGTCTCCACTGAGCACCATCTCTATCCAACTGCTCTCAAGCATTTTGAGATGGCGCCACACAGCCAACTCTCAACCATAATGGTCCCAATGTTGCAAAATGCAATGTATTTTAAATAGTGTTGAAGAATGTAATTCTAATACCCCATTTTCTTTTTCTCCAATAACCATAAAGATTCTGATAATATCTGAAAAATAATAATTTAAGTACTTCTATCACCTTTGTTTCCTTCTTTTTCACTTAATTTGGTGATCCAACTTCCTGATAAAAGGAGATGCATGCAATTCCCAAATAGGTATGGCCTCCTATCTCCCTTTTGACTATTTTCATTTAGATATAAGAAGTCCTTTCCTAAAATGCATCTATTTGATCATCGGGCTGTCTCAGACACATCAATCTGATTTTAATTTTTCCAATAACAAAAGCACGTGCAGATTGTTATTCCATGACATTCATGTAATCATATATACATGCTTGCAGCATTACATTTATCTTTGGTCGAATTTGACTTCTCCAACTTTTTATGGTCAATCAAGTCTCATTAAGAATGCAAGGGTCTTGGAGAATAAGAGGAGATGTACTATGATGGCATCCTTGAGTCAGTCAAACAAAGAGAATCTTAAAGCACTAACAAATGTTAAATTTCAACTATGAATAATGGATTCTAAACCTAGTAAGAGACAGATATTGATAAAAAAATCGTATGCTAATTGATCTAGATTACCATATCTATTAACCATTTCTATGACCAAGAGGGTGTAAATAAAAATCTCACCCCAAGACGAACAGTTGGTGATGATGCTAGTTGTGACAAAAATGGTCCAATGCTTTGGGCCATTGGCACAAGGACGGGTGAAAAAAGAGGAATAGCCAGGCTCGCTTCCTGAAAGTAGAAAAACAACCACTTTGATAATTTTGAGTAGCACGAAAAGAAAAAAGTACTGCATCAGTGCGATATGGAATAGTTGAAGCTTAGAGACTCCTTGCTTTATAGTGAAAACAGGCATTCCCTTCCCTTGGTTTTAGAATTATACAATGTAAGAGCATTCACACTGGTTTAGTGTTCATTTAATCACCTATCAGGCTATCACCCCTCTCTCCTCCACATCATCATTTCATTAAACACCCCTTCCCTTAACACATCCCCACATTCATTGATTCATTTAATCTACAATTCATGGGTCTCATTATCTACTCATTGATCTTTCTTTTACATTAAATAAAAACATTTATAATCTTATTTAAAATCTCTATTTGTCAATTCTTTTAAATAAATATAATTATTTAAAAAATTAAACAAAAAAACAAATTAAAAGATTATAATAAATTACTGAGTACTACATAGGAAGAAAAAAACTAAAGTAAGATAACTATAAAATTCGAAAATGTAAAATGCTAGAGAATTAAAAGAACATTTTTTTCAAAGGCTGCAACAACCCCATTTGATGGGTTGAGTGGGAATGGGGGTGGGGGGTCATTTAAATGATGTATTGCTTTGGTTTGAACACCAAACTTTTCTTCTAAATGCATTGGTGTTCAAACTAACACATATGCTCAAAGAAATAAAGAATTACAGAGACAAATCATGACAGACTACTGTACAGTTCAGTATCCTGGGTTGGTATTAGCCACATGAAAAGTGGATAACGTATACATTAGACAAATATCTCAGCCTTCATGGACAAAAGCTAACATAATTAATCACACTGTACCTTGTTATTGAATGCCATTAATATATTTCCACTTCTTTGCACAGCATATCTTGAGCCTGATAGTGAGACGAGTTATTGATTGATGCTAGGCATCTCCAATGCTGGCGTAAGAATTAATAAATACAGCATAAATGATAGTCAACCTATGAGAAGATGAATGACAGATCCCAGAGAATGACCAATGCCAAAAGTAGGAAGATCTTCAACCTGCGCAGAAAAGTAACTCAAACATACAAATAGTAAACTATCATGCAGCTAATTCCACAAATTTGACAGTAAGACTTACTGTTTCTTTTAAATACCGTAGACATCGCTCAAATTTAAATTGCACTTCATCTGCAATTAGGAAGTGATCAAAACCACTGGCATAAGGTGTGGCAATGATTAGTGTGCCTCTGTTTCACAAGGTGCAAAGAAAGCAGGTCAATATCTTCTAGTTCCTAATGATGCTAGAAGCAGTGAATTACACTTGTTCTACTGCCCAAATTTTAGCCCAGCTATCCCATAATCCAGACCTCCCAACACAACAATTCCACCCCCCACCCCAAACAAAACTAAGAGATGATCATATAAAGTTAATGAGGAAATTGGGCATCTTGGTCTAAGCTGTGAATCAAAGCTAGGAATTTTTCACCAAACAGTTCAAATTCAAAGCAATACGCGTAGTTACATGAGATATAAGAAAGCGTATTTCTGAAACTAAACGTCACAAATATATATGTAACATGGTGGTAGGATAAGGGTGTCTGAACATGCAATTGATAATCAAATTAACGAATCAACTATATCCTGTTGTAAAATAACTCACTTATCAGCAAGACGTTCCAGGAACAAGCGATAGGTAATCTGTGGGGCAGCACCCACAAATATGCCACCAATAAAATGTACGATTGATGTTATCTTCGAGTTTCTTGGTCTCAATACCCACGCTCCCTAGAAAATTTGCGTATATATTATCAGGAATATGCTTGATTGAAGACTCCAGACACCTTTAACATCATGCAGAGCATCTTTAAATTCTATATGTGCAGCCTCTCGAGTTTAAACACTCTTTCCACCAGAAAGTGAACTCATGATTTCAAATATTTCTATAGAGAAAATTGATAGAGTAACACACATGAAATATCTAAGAAAAATAAGCTGAAAAATGAAATATATTAGACAATAGCCAGCAGCTTTTCATAGAAGCATAGCCTAGACGGACAGAGAAATTGTTTAATTGGTTGCTTTCTCAAACCAAATTTCGAAGACACCAAGTCAGTGAAAGGAAACTTTACCTCAATTTCACTCCAATCTCCAGAACTACCCCAACCATCTTGAGTTTTCTTCACAGTCTCTGTAAGTACTCTAATGATGAAGCAAACGGATAACATTATTTA
This sequence comes from Scutellaria baicalensis, assembly GCA_005771605.1. NCBI lineage: Eukaryota > Viridiplantae > Streptophyta > Magnoliopsida > Lamiales > Lamiaceae > Scutellaria > Scutellaria baicalensis. Next base: position 49,082,322 of record CM016721.1, on the reverse strand, counting down.
TACCATATATAAGGATTCAGAATAGGACAAGCTATACTCTATCTGTCTTGATAGAAATAATGGATTTCGATGCATAAAAACAGATAATGAGCCCAAAAAGAAAGAATCCTTCCAGTTCCTTTAGATTTATGAATTAAAACAGATAGCCTCACAAAGTGAAGTGAATGTCAAAGGTTCCATGAAGCACTCAAGTTTAGCTCTTTATATGCAGCAGATTCAGAAAGTTGGAAGATTATATCATAACTGAAATACAGACAATGTTCACTGAATTTTTGGGATTATTGTTCTACTTTGTAGATAGAAACAAAAATCTATTTTTCACCTGGTTTGTTCCAAATTTCAGAAGGTAAATCTATCATCAATCAATAGCAAAGGTGCAGTTTCTGACTTCTAGATGGTGAGGAAAAGCAGAAAGATATGAATGAAATTCTCCTTCATTTCTCAAATCCCACAATCTCCGTGGGCTAATTTCTGAACACTGTCATCAGCAAATACACTCAAACTTGATTCCTTGAAGAAAGAAACCTCGGTAAAAGAAGCTCACACTCAGAAAAATAGACCCACAAAGAACACTCAACTAAAGGAATACTAGAGCTGATCAGATGGCGCAAGAGAAACAACGATACAAAGAAGAAGCAGTAAAGTTAGGCGTAACCTCTCGATGTCCCTGTAAAGTTGAATTCCAGTTGCATCGCTTTGACTACTGGAGTTGCCTCCGCCCTCTGAGCTGCAATATATTCCGATGCGGCGGTCGGAGCCACGGTTACCAGCAACTGAGTGGCGGAAACGTAGGAAACACGGCGGCGAACCGGAATCGGAGTGCGGCGGAGCAAGTGTGAGACGCGGCGTTGGCGTCCATATAGAGCTCGTCATAGCAGCAGGAAATTCTCGTTTTCCTTAGGAACTGCTGCTATTTTGTTAAACAGATGGTTGTTGCTTCTTATATTATTGGATCAACGCCACTTTATATCTATCTACTCTATACTTTAATTACCAAAGAAAATTTAATAAGATACCACTTTTGTTTTGACTAATTATTATATTTATTCATACCACTTAGACGTCACTTCATTATTTGTGTTCAAAGTTTTAAGTCACCTCTTTATGAGCTTTTTGTTTCATGGTTTTGGATATGTAGTCGTAGAAGAAGAAGAAGAAGGGTATATTATATATACTAGTAGTGCACCCGTGTGATGCGTGTCTTGTTATATAATCTAATAATTTTTATTGTTGATGATATAATGTAATTTATACCGTATCTAAAATGTTAAATCATTTTTTAATATTTTTTATAATCTATACTGTTATAATGCTAAATGATTTTTTTATTTTTTTGTAATGCAATTACTTATCAATGGATTTGAATAATCAAGATGACAATCAAATTAGTATTGGTAATATCTCGTTATGTCTGAAAAGACTTCCATCTCGATTTTTTTCTTTGATATTTATAACCTCCATTTCATGCTAGCTCATTCTCATTAAGTGAGAGTGGATATATATGAATTTCTTATATAGTATAATGGTTTTCATATTGATTTTTCTTCTCATTTCCTCCACTAATTTTTATTTTTTTTTGATAATTCTAACATTCATTTGATGCTAGTTCATCCTAATTAAATAAGAGTTATTATATATACATTGCTTGTATACAATAACTTTCATCTCAAATTTTCTTCTTATTTTCATCACCAACTTTTTTTTTTCTTTTAATATTTCTAATCTTCATTTCATCTAGTTCATTCTCATTAAGTGAGTAGGTATATATACATACATTGTTTAAATGCGAAAATGATTTTCACCTCAATTTTTCATCTTATTTTCATCACTAATTTTTTTCTTCTTTTGATATTTCAAGCTCCATTATTTTTCATTTTGTTTTGATATTTTAAACCTCCATTTCAATAAGCTAGTTCATCCTCATTTAGTGAGACTTCCATCTTCATTCATACATTGCTTATATAGAGGTAGGACAATGACTTGTAGACGAAGTCTAATTCTAATGGCTTGATATGAAAGCTTGATTCAAAACTATTAAATTAATTTAGAAAATCAAAATGAAGGTAAAAAAAAATTACTCAAATTGTCCAATAATTTTTAGGAGCTTGTCCAATAAGATACTCAAAACTTTTTCTATTTTTTTTAGTTTGCTTTTTCCCTTTTTTCTTATTGACTAATAGTTTTGCAATTGAATGTCAATTGGTAATAATCACCAACTATTGTCATTTTAGATATAGTCTAGAAATGAATTTACATAATTACATTTTTCATATTCTTTTATATATATTGTAATATTAAAAAATATCGAATGCTTATACTTTCTTCTTACATTACACATTACGTAGTATATACTTCTAACATAAAATACTTTCGTATTAACTTCTAACTTCATAAAACTTTTACATATTTATATTATCTTAAACATTTATGTTTAAGTACATGAATTTCAAAAATTCTATTAAATATTTTATCACAAATATATATTAAAATAAAAAATACGTTTTAAAAAGAAGACACATGAGTATGTTAATATGAAAAAACAAAATTTCTACAATAAATTATAGTATATAGATTTTATAAACTTTTAACTTAAGTGATCTTTTTTAATTTATAATTATTTAAAAAAATTTAATAATATGCGTAATATAAATACATAAAAAAATATTTTTTCTCTCTCTTTCATTATAATGTATTATTAATCAAAATTATATATATTTTTCTTTTATTTTTTATTATAATATTTGATAGCTTATCAAGAAAGTCATGTAATTTAAAATTATTAAATTAGTTTAGAAAATTAAAATGAAATCTTGAAAAATTAAAAGAAAAAGAAATTATTTTACACATCATCAAATTGATGTGACATTTTTAGAAGGGAAAGTGGCAAATTAGAAATTTTCTCCAACTTGCTTGCTTTTAGTATAATACATAAGTGTTCTTCATCGGGCCCGATCTCCTAGGACTTCCCGTAGGAGCTGTAGCAAGTGAAATTTCTCCATGAAATGGAAAATAATTTGAAACATACAATCATTTTTTTATCTTTTTTTCAATTATTAAAATTAAATTAATAATTATACCTGCAAATTAAAATAATACTTGGATGATTATAATTTCATTTTATCAAATTTAAATACTTCAAATTTATTAAAATTGTATAATTTCATTTTTATGTATATATATATATATTAATCATTTCAAAATTGTTTTGAACATAAATACAAATTATAGTTAGATTTCTTGAATGTTAGAATTAAAAATCAAGATACAAAATTATTTTGGATTATTTCGAAATTATAGTTATATTCCTGGAATGTTTGATTTTAACTTTAGTTATGTTTATGATGGATAACTAAAGGTAAACTAATAAAAACTTATTAACTAAAATTCAAAAAAATTGATAAAGATAAAAGAGTAAATTTAATTTACAAACTTAATTATTGATAATGAGGCTTGCTCGGTAATTTATATGCAAAGTTAGGGTTAAAATAGTTAATTTACACAACAAAAGTGACAAAATAAAAACCATCACGTTTTGCACATCAGGCGTGTGCAGTACACTCTCATTATGTTTAACGATTTTGGGGATAACGAACAGATTTTTGGGTAACACACGTGTATTCCTTACAATTTTGATAACAGAGGGGGAGCAACGCCGATTTTCCTAATCACGAGGGGGTTTGATACAATTTAGTCTTTAATTTATTGATTACGAGTGTAGTTTGATCTCATAGAATGTTATGTATGACTTATAAGATGATCTTATATAAATTTTTGTGGAAATATCTCCCTTTACCCAAATTCATGGGTCAAGGAACTTTTATACCCATTTTTTTAAGAAATAACTTTTTTACCCAATTTGAGTAGTGAAATGTCGTTAATACCCTCAACTTAAGTTTGTATTGTTGTTAATTGCAATACATTGTAATTTAATTCAAATACACAATTTAATACATTATATTCAAATTAAATAATGTAATAAAAGTTCAAAAAGTAATTTGGAACTCCAAAAACACCATAACCCACTTTTTGCAATCACGTTTTCATGTTCTCATCTCCTCCGAAGAATCGTTGCAAGACTTGACCAATTTTCTCATTTTTTCATGATTCTCATCTCCATTGAAACCTTGAAGCACGTCAAAAGCAACTGAAGTTTCATTGCAAATGATAAGTTTCATTTCTATTTCTATGTTCTGAGTATTTAGTGATGTTTCATTGTAAATTCCTCATGAATTTTATTGTTTAAATTTTTATTTGAAGTTAAGTTGATATACACCATATTTAATAGCACAAACTCTTTTGTTTTAGGTTTCAGCATTATCCATATATGTTGATTTTGGGTAGTTCTAACTTTTGAAAATGATTCTTCACGATATGGCTCACTTATGAAGATATGTTGATATGCACGATATTTAATAGAGAGTGAACTCTTTTGTATTACGTTTTAGTTTTTTCACCATTAATGTTGGGTAATTCTCATTTCTGAAAATGAATGTTCACGATTTGAAATGCAATACATATTCGCGATATGAACTGATAATACGTGTTCATGATATGAAAATCTAATATGTGTTCACGATTGTTATTTTCAATTAATTGCTAGCAATATATATGTCTTTTTTTAATGTAATTAATCCATAAAACAAAGATTTGAACTAAATATTACTTTATTATTATTTATTATTAATTATATTTTAATGTGAATTGAAAATTATTAATGTCATAATTAATTAGTCTAATATGACGATTTTGACACTATTAAAAAATGCAACCAATAAATAATTAATTTGAATTGATAATAAATAAATAAATAGAATAAAAATTAGTGGATAATGAGACTCATATGTAATGATTAAAATGGTTTTCAATACTTATTCAGTGTGTTAGAGATGAAAACTTCATTTTTTCAGATGAAAACTTAAGATATGGATGTCACAGCGTGTTCACGATATGAGTAGTCGTGTTCACGATACGAGTAGTCATCTTATTCACGATATGAGTGGTCGTGTGCACGATATGTGTGTATCGTGAACACGATATATTTATATCGTGTTCACGATACACACATGAGTCGCCGCTTTAATAAATTATTACGAGTCCAACTTGACTAGAGTAATATTACTCGAGTCGAGTTTAAATATGAATACGACTACTCATATCGTGAATACGATGACTATTCATATCGTGAACACGACTGCTCATATCGTGAACGTATTGTAAATGCGCAGAACATACAATTATTCACACCAGAAAATTCAGGAGTTTCACTCAACCTTCAAATCATCAAATTCAAAGTCACTCCATAACATTCAACATTTTTCGACCTCCTTCACTCAACTCGGTTTCCATCTTGATCTGATAACCGTAACAAAATACATCTTCAGATTTACCAGCGAGATTCAAACTTTATTCTAAAATTTTCATTTGTCATTAGTGTTGAAGTGGTGAGGATTGCACATGGTGGAGTTTTTTGTATGAGAGTGTATGATTGAAGTGGTTGCTACAATGGAGTTTTGGTGGATTTTTTTTTCTTTTATAGATTCATAATATATCATATTAGAAGTCTCAAATGTCTCGTATCAGTTTAGAAGTCAAACTGGAAAGTATTGGTGTGGGGAAATGAAATTTGGTGTGGAGGTAAATGATAATTGGTGTGGGGGGAAAAAAAATTTCAACTTTTTAAAATAGGGGTAATTTTGTCTTTGGATTTCATTTTAAATTTTGTATTTTGTATTTAGTTAATATATCTTCACTTGTATTTTGTATTTAATATATTTATATTTAATTTTTACATTATGTATATATGTAGTTAAGTTGAGGGTAAATTGGACATATTACTACCTAAATTTGGGTAAAAAAGTTTATTGACATATAAATTTGGATAGTTTGGAAATTGACCCCAAATTTTATAAGGTTTTTCGGTTTTATAAAATAAAAAAATGATGGTTTATTTAGTTGTTTTGAAGGTTAAATAGAGTTGTTAGTACTAACCCAATTAATTTCTTGTTAAAAGAACATATAAAATTTCATCATCATAAAAACTTGCATGTGACAGTTTTACGGATAATTTTTACAACCAATTCAACTTTTTTTTTCATAAATTTAAATGTAAATTGCGGTTCATGAAATGATCTCCCGTAAAACTTATTTTTTAGTCATCATGATAGGTTGAAATTTGGTGCATTTTATTGTGGTTTGATTTGAGATTTTATAATCTTTTATGTGATTGAATGTACTGTTTTCGTATCTATATATGTTTTTGATATCAAAATACTTCATATATCATTTTCACTATTATTCAGGAATTTTGGAGTATATTTTGATCAAGAGATATGTTCATGGGCCGAGAAATGAACACAAATCGAAGTTGGGGTAGTTTGGGCCCAGAAGCCCATCACACTGGACCACCCAGTGTCAGCCCAGTCTGCCAATGTGATCCGTCTGCAGCCCAACCCAACATGATTGTGTACGAGATTTTGGGCCGGAATATGGTTGAGCCCATCTCCAAAGAGCTTAAAAAGATATGTTCACACACATAATTAGGGAGATATCTTTCTTTTATTTCTCTACAAGCTACTCTAGAGAGAATTATTTTAATAGATTAGTTTCTTTTCTTATGAATTATTATTCTACTTTCATGGATTCAATTTCAAGAATGCTTAGATAATTCTTCAATTCCGGTTAGCAGGGATGTTTGAACTCATATATTTAATTATGTTTTAATTAATCTCGTTTCCCCTCCTCGATGTTTGATTGGAATTGATTATGCTATCTGTGTTGAATGATTTTGATTATTAATGCTTGATTTAGACTGATCACCTAGGTTAAATGTTTGATAATTGATTGCTAGAATCTTAAATCATGAATCATAATTGTTGTGGTTTAATTTTTATTGGTAGTAAACTAGAGGTCATGCATCTCTAGGGTAGCATAATCCTAGATTATCAAATCGAGTTTGTGTATTTGGAGTCTAGTTCATCCTATCGTGGTCATTAATGTATTTGATGAATTAAATTTAGAGAACTTATTCTAGGTTGTTCAATTGAATAGGGTTAATTAGTGATCTTATCCTAATTTAACTAATCTTAAGAGACGATTTGGTTTAACAGTGCTTGGTGTTAGACTAGGGGTGATAATTCCATGATAATCTAAGAGAGGGTGTAACATTGATTAAGACATAATTGATATTGGGTAATAACTGAACTGTTAACTGGAATGTTTTCCATCCTTTGATTTCTTGTTTAATTTGTTTTTTAGGTTCTTAGTTAACTTTAGTGTTAGTTACCAATCAATCTAAAACCCCCCATCTTTTTTTATTTCTTGAATTGAACATAGGTGATATAGTTAAATATTCACTTCTCGTAGAATCGACTCCGACTTGCCCTATCTACTAGTTAGGTTAAAAAAGATTTTAATTAATTTTATTGTGTCACGACAGCCGGTCACATCATCTTGATTTCTTCAATATAAAAGGTTGACATATTGGGTCACATTTCGTTGAACATTCTTAACGTGGTCTTTAAGGTTAAGGTTAAATTGAAAAACAAATTCTTTTCAACTTGTGAAAACCCGTTTAACATTTGTAATGTGGCCTTCAAGGTTAAACTAAAAGGTTAATTATTTTCCACATGTAGAAACATTAATTGTTCACATAATGTACCCCCAAGTTTTCTCTTCGTGTGTTTACACAAGTCCTCAAATCTCTATATAAATTCATTATCACCGGTAAAATGTAAGCGAATCAAGTTTTTAAAATAAATACAATTTTGAGTAGGGCGATACACACCCCACATATTCCAAAACATGTCTAATTTATTTTAGGGTAAAATACAAATAACAATCAAAACTATTGCATTTGTACATTTTAAAACCTAATCTTTTTTGTTTTTTTCGATTGCAATTACAGATTTGCTGATTGCAAATTTTTTGGCCTAATGGAGATCACGTGAGAGACACATGACTTAATTTGTTGCATTGTGCAACCTAAACTTTGTTTTTTTTTTTTAACCTAATTGCAACCTGAACTAGGTTTTTTTTTTTTTTAATCAAATTGCAACCAAGAATGAAAATTTCGGTTTCGATAGAAATATATGTATCTTAATTTCATGGAAAAATAGTGAAAATATTGATATCGATGGAAATATGAGTACATATATTTATTGATATTTTCCCTATATTTATCGATTTTTTCCGATATTTATCGATATTTCCACATTATTTTACGGATATTTACCTATATTCCACCAATTTTGACCGATATTTCCTTCAAATTTATTTTTTGAATATCAGTCACACTTATATAAAAAAAAAAGTCACACTCATATAATATACATGTAACAGCCTGAAGCGAAAAGAAAAAAAGATTTGTGATTGGATAAAAAAATAAAAAAATGATTTGTGATTGGATAAAAAAATAAAAAAATGATTTGTGATTGGATAAAAAAATAAAGTTTCGGTCGCAAAGTGAAAAAATTAATTAATTTGCCGGAAAAATGAACGGAAAAATAATTTAGGTTGCAATTGGAAAATCTACAAAAAGACTAGGTTGTAGTCGGAAAAAAAAAAAAAAAGTTTAGGTTATAAAGTGAAAAAGTCAATATTTTTGGTTGTTTTTTTGTATCTTAACCTTTAAATTATACGAAAATTGAATGTATATTAAAAGACAAAATATTTTTATTTTTTGAAAAAAATTATCTCTCATCTTCTTCAACTACAAACCTCCACTGAAGACATATCCAAACCTCCACTACATCCATCCTTTCATACTTTCTTCACTGAAAAACAAGATTTGAAAAGATAAACGTTTTAATCGCAACCGTGTATTACTTTCAATGGTCGATCGATCTTGAATATATGGATGTTTTTTTTTGAACTGTGGGCTGGATTGTGGAAATAATAGGGAGAAAAAGAGATGATAGAGAGAGTAGATTGGGGGAGAGAGATGGTAGAGAAAGGTTTGTGGCAATCTTATGTATATTATGTACTCTTTGAAAGATTATAATTGGCAAACAATATTGTGTGATATTTTGGGGTGCATCACTTAATTAATGTGTTTATGTGTACATTATATATGGTTTGAGAAATTACAATATTAAGAGTAATACTTTTATTCTCATCATGTAATAGTTTTTTTGTGTAACATAAATTTTTCAAAAACTACAATTTATTCAAGAATATTATGTAATATTTTTATGCATATCAGATAATAATTTTACTTTTTGTCTAACTACGTCAAGTGATCAATTATTAATTTGAGAAATTATTTTTGACAAATATTAGTACAATTTTATTCTCATCATGATAATATTCTGATTGTATCATGTTAGGTTTTTGAAAAAATTATATAATTTGATCAATAATGTTATGTAATATATTTGTTGATATCAAATACTACTTTTGGTTCAGTAACTTCAAATCAATGATTAATTTGATAAGTAATACATTCGAAAGTACTACATAATACACATAAAAATATTACTCCCTCCGTCCTAGTCGAATTCGTTTGTCCTAATTCAATTTGCCAGCCCATAAATGGCAAAGAAATTATAAAGCAAAAAGTATAAAAAAAACATTTTTTAATCAACAAGTAAGCAAAATATAAAGCAAAAAGTATAAAAAAACATTTTTTAATCAAAAAGTAACCTAAAACAACAAGTCAACTACATTTTCTTAGGTTCCGTGCCCGGTCTAAGTAGGCAAATTGGATCGGGACGGAGGTAGTACATGATTTTGACTAGATTGATACGATTCTTTTCATGAAATGCAATTCATGTAACAATCTCACACTCCATTAACTCTTATAAAAAAAAAAAAAATCAACAATCTAACTTTTACTACATTAACACAAAAACTCATGTGAGACAGTTTCACGAATAATTTTCGTGAGACGAATCTTTATCATCCATGAATTAAATCTATTTTCATAAATTTACATATGAATTTTTAAGTGGATTATGAGTTGACCCTTCTCACATAAAAAGATCAGTAAAACGGTCTCATGCGAGACCTACTCTTACATTAATAGTAAAAATCGAACGCGTTTCATTGAATGTAATTCATATAGACTCACAGTCACACTAGACACACTCTTAACTAAAAACTTACAGACAACCTAACATTATTAAGTACATTAATATTAGGTAATTAAATAGTATAACTCATATGGGATTTATGTGTATTAATTCTATGAACAACTCATATGCACTCAGTTGCAGATCTAATATGTTGGATTCAATATTACTCATCAAATTTCAAGTTCGAAAACAACTAATTAATATGTATTTATATTGACCCGATTGGACTAGAGCCCTGTTTATGTCCTCTAAAACTATATTAATTTGATGTTTATCACTACCTCGATTCCAAAAAAAGTGTTGTTCTAGTCTTTTACACATAAATTAAGGAATGTGATTAAAAGTTAAATCTACCTCTACTTAACTTTAATTGATAAAGAATTTTTTTCTCTTTCATTTCTTAATAATATTTAATTCGAAAGAAGTAAATAGGGGTATTTTTGATACATTGTATATAAATATGTATTAAAATAAAATAAAAAACATTTATTTTAGGACAAATTTTCCTTGCTACAATGATATTTATTTTGGGACGAAGGTGATATTCAATTGTATGTAAATGATGGTATGCTAAGAAAATAAAATGAAAGTTATGCAATAGATTATAGGAGATAGCATGAGGTTTACATACTGACAAACTTGAGTTTAAAAAAGTACCAGGTTACTAACATTCTAGATTCCTATTTAAGAATGTTTATTAACGGCCAAGAAAATTGACCGACTCTCTCTCTCCTCTCTCTCTCTCTCTCTCTCCACCACCACCACCGTCCACCGGTGGCTTCCAACACCGCCACTAGCTGCCGTTCAACGCTGTAAGTGCTGTAAATGTTCCCATTTTGCAATACTTATTGATGTCATTTTCCTTGCTCAATTTCTTGGAATGTATGTTGGCGGATAAAATGATGCTTCATTTTTTTTTCTTTAAAGAATTTAGGCTGCAGGTTTTGATCTACAGAAAAGATTTAACCGAATGATGTGGGTTCGTAAATTCTGTAGTTATTGTCACTTTGTCAATGTGTAAAGACACATAGAGGGCAAAAAAAATGATTATCTGCAGTGTCTTGGGCAGAGTAGTGGTTAGAAGTGGCCATGGAAGCAATTTGAAGGGCTGTTTTCTGATAATCCCATCATTTGCCCTTCTCTTCATTACCTATTCCATAATTTTATCCTTGTGCTCTGAAAATTTTATGCCCAAGTCCTCCAATGCCACCAAGGTGTTTCAGATTAACAACCTACTGAAATCGAATGAGAGTCTAGCATGTTCGTCTTCTCAAGAACATGGTTGTGATTGCAATCACACGCACCCTTGCTCCGTCTCATCATCTCCCCGATTACAAATCAAGACCAACCCAAGTCCTTATCATAATTGGGAGCTTTTCGATTCGGATTATAATGAGATGTTAGAAAAGTTGAAGATTTTTGTGTATCCTGATGTCTCGACGAGCAATGAGTCATCATCCCCTTTTGCTCGTGTCTTTCTTCCCCATTCCAATCCCCTTGATCCGAAGATAGGGAATTATTACAGTGAACATGCATTTAAGCTTGCTCTTCTACGGAGTTCCTTAGTCACCAAACGTGCTAACGAGGCTCATTTCTTCTTTATGCCCTTTTCGATTAATGCTATGCGTAATCATCCCCTTTTGCACTCTGAGTCCAAGATTTCAAGTTTTGTTGCAAAGTATGTTGTGAGGATCAGCTCTGAGTTCCGCTTTTGGAATGCCTCTGGGGGTGCTGACCACTTCTTTGTATGCTGTCATTCTGTTGGGCGAGAGGCCGCCTCCAAGCATTTTGGTGTTCGTAACAATGCTATTCAGATAACTTGCTCGTCTAGCTATTTTCAGAGGCTTTACAACGCCCACAAAGATATACCGTTGCCTCAAGTTTGGCCCCGTCAGCATGATCAAGCTTTGAGTCCTCCAACTATGAGGTTTGTCTCTGTGGCTAGCTTCTGTACATTCTTACTTTGAGTTTCCTATTACATTGTATCAGTTTGTTCGTTTATTAGAATTATTTTAGTTCCAGAGTCATCAATCAGTTACCATTACCAATGATTAACACGATGCACTCATGTTGTTACAAAGAATCGAGATTTGCTTGTGGCTTGGCTTCAAGATGTCAATTACATGACAAATTACAATTGACATGTTGGACTCAGATTGACCAATGACAAAATTGAAGATGGTGGTCTATGATGTTAGGATCAACAGATCATATTATAATTGGAAAAATGTGATCTGTCATCTAATTGACGCGTCTCAGTTTATATAAGAATTATCAACACATATGCTTCCTCTTAGTAAGGCTACAAAAAGGGTCCTACTTCTCTTACATATTTGTGTGCTAGATAGATTCTAAAATGGAGTATGTTTTTTGGCATGTAATGCAGAACAAAACTCGTCTTCTTTGCTGGTCGAATGCAGAACTCAGGCGTTCGCCAAGAGTTACTAACTTTATGGGGAAACGACTCTTCTTTCAATATATTCTCAGGAAATTCTCAGCCCTATGAGGAAGGTTTCCGAAGAAGCAAATACTGCCTCCACGTAAAAGGTTATGAGGTAAATACAGCTAGAGTAGTTGATGCTATCCACTACAGTTGTATACCCGTTGTGATATCAAATTACTATGACCTTCCGTATGCTAATATCCTCGATTGGACCAAGTTCTCGATTATAGTTCACCAACGGGACATTGCTCTCTTGAAAAACATATTGATGTCGGTGTCTGAGGAGATGTATCTCAACCTCTATCACAACTTATTGATGGTTAGGAAGCATTTCAGATGGCATGTTGTGCCTCAGAATTATGATGCCTTTTATATGACTGCTTATCAGCTATGGCTGAGAAGAGGATTGAGTCGTGTTGTTGAATAATCACAATTTATTGCCATTTCTGTTGTATAATATGTTATCAATGCATCTTTTTGTATGAAACAAATACATGATCAACAATATTGAAAGTAACAAAATAAAAAGAAGATAAGATTGAGGAGGAATTTTATTCATCATCATTATTCAATCCTTTTGAGTATAATTTATGTACAATCGTATGAGCTTCAAAGTTCATGGAACATGAATAGAAGTAATGTCAACATAATTATACGAATTTATAACAATTTCCTTTTTACAAACATTAGTAAACCGAGCACAATTCGAACTCAAGAAAAGCTAATAAATCATGCTATTACTTTAATTGTACGACATGAGTTTTACTTAAAAAATAAAACAGATGGTGATAAATATGGATAATTGGGAAGAATATTATTCATCATTTTAAAACAAAAAGGAATAAATCGTTGAGCCTACATATTCTATAGCTTTTGGTGGCCTTCATCTTTCCTTTCTTAGCTAAACATAATGTAACTTAACAAACATATTGCTTGGATACTTAAACATATGTTGTATTGTCTGTACGTTGAGGCATATATTCTTTTTATCAGATAAATTGTTTAAGGTAGCCTTAAAATTTAATCAACCCAAGTCATAATAATAAATAAATAAATAAATAAATGACAGATTACAATTTACATCCATCATCTAAACAGTTTAGACCACATTTGTAGCAACATCCTTAACAAGGGCACTAGCTTTTTATAGCACTTTCCAACATGTGAGAAACCAAATAGCAAGGCTTATATTACACAACTTGGTTTCATGAGTTCAACTGGTATGAATACGTAGGTAGAATAACATCAATCATCACATTGAGTTTTCAGCATTCTGTGGCTGGTATGTGCGGCGTCTCAACTGCGACTCCGAATTTGGCTGTTGCAAGAAAATTTTCGTTGGGTCATTCGGATCAACATATCTGCAAAAAAACAAAGATAAGAGTTCCTTATTTCATTAGTAGAACAGAATGTAGCGTCAAAATTGATAGAGAATAGAATGATAGTGCAAACACATACGCGTGTCTCATCATCTCATCCACAGGAGTTTGTGCTGCTTGCAGAGGATCCACTCGAGGCTGTGCTGCTGCTGCTGCAGTCATGTGCTGGTTATACTGTCTAACAGAACTGATTAAGTTGAAGAACAATGGGACGAAAGTTCCACAACCACCTTCCTTGAACAGAATCTTGAATGAATGAGTAGAATAGAGAGCCCTATGTTCATGATCAGGTACAACCTAATATGGCCAAAAATAAAAAAATATTATACACCACTCAGTAAAAAGACGAGAGCCGCGAAATATAAATTCTTTGTGCTTACAGGTTCAACACGGCCAGAAATGTTGTTGCAGTAGAAAATCGGCTGGCTGAACTTTTCATTGTGGACATAGAGCTGCATTATGAATTCCATGTCAAAATACGAGCTTAGGACTTGTCAAAGAAATCATAGAGAAAGCTATGAATACTAGTAAATGAGAAGAACAGTTATAAAACCACATCCTTTAGACAGAAGTTTCAAACAACAGATTTTACAAAAAATATTGCCACAAAAGCCAACCTAACCCTTGATTGAAGCACTCATGTATAATCCCGCTATTTCATTATTATCAGATGCACAAGAGCTTAAAAAACACGTATCCCAGTTGAGCATTATTCTCAAAGATATTAGACACAGTAACGGTAATAATCATACTAATTACTACTTCTCATTTCAAAACCAGCATAAGCTGAATTTCTACCAGACTGAAGTACTCAACATTTCCCAACATCATAAAACAGACAAAACATCTCAGTGGTATGAGGGCAAAAAGAAAATGACAGGGAAAATATAACAATCAATATGGTACGCACACACATACAGAGGAAGAAACAAAGAAAAAGTACAAAAAAAAAAAAAAAACACCCAAGTTAACCCTGGATAAGTCACAAGTGTGAGATAAACTTTAAAAAACTGTGAATGATTTAAGACGAGGAATTTAGGACAAGTCATACATACCAGGGGCATATCAAAGGCAAACAGATTCCCAACTGGTTTGTTTGCAACAAAGACCATACGGATATTTGACAAGTAAATAGTTCCTTTTGCTTTAACAGTTCCACCTTGAGTGCTGTCAGAAGAGAACATGAAGGTTAAGTTTTTCTCATAGACATAACCATTAAATTCCATCATTTCTAGCTCTAGGCGTTAATATTAGAACAAGTAACATATGAATGTAGCAGGAGCTTCCTAATAACGAACAAACGCATCAAGAACATGAGAAATGCGACCATATGCAAAACCACAGGATAGAACCAGTGACCATTATAAGAAAAATAAGTTAAGTATAAATATTCAATTGAAAGTTGATATGTCTACATCTGAAGCATGGATATATATTTCAAAACTTTACATTAAGAAACTACAAGATAAATGGCCCATCTTCTATTTCTTTCCTTAATCGACATATTTTTCTGCAGAACCGGCTCTACAATTAAAACCAGAAGCTCAGAAGCAGAACAAAAGCTAGCAGCATCTTTGCTGCATCTAGGTAGATTAAGAGGTCGTAAGGAAATTTAAAAAATTCATACTGTCATCCTACTTTTGTACATGTAAATGGGAAAAAAAAGTTTCTTTTGCTATCAGACAATTCACATAAAAAGATGTCATGCTAATTACCTCAGAAATAAATAAAAAACACGAATATCATAGCCTCCACTAGACCCAAAATAAAAGTAACACAAGTCTATAGCTCATCTAAAAGAAGCCTCGAAAGAGAGACCAATTAGCTAGAAACGAAGTTCTGAAGGATCAAATTTCACGCCCACCATACGTTTCCAATCATGAAAACCATGTATCACCTAAACAGTCTAAAGAAACATAAAGAGGCGAAAGAAAGGATGCAATGATTGGGCCAAAGAACATGATCATTGAAGGAGATGGGACATCACATCTATACATGATCACGAAATTTACATATGAATCCAAACAAAAACCACCATCCACATTAAGGAAAAGTTAGACCAAGAATACTTGGGAATTCAACAAATATGAAACTATAAAACCCCAAAATAAACGCATGCGAATTCAGTTTTCCACACCAAAACAGTAATCAAATGATCAATATGATGCAAACAATCAGGTCTATATTGGTCTTCGATCCAGAATAGACAAGAGAGAAAATGGGATCGGAAACAAACCCAGGGATTTTGTCGATCTCAAATTCGACACCGTCTCTAGCCAAAACAAACATCTCGTTGACGAAGGGCACGGGCATACCGTTGGGGAAAAGCTGAGGATTCAAAGCCATAATTTTCTCTCACTAGAAAATTCCCTCCTTGGATCAACAGATTGATTCAGAGCGATGCTTGCAGAGAAAATCACGAATTGAATTCCGTAATCAAATGATGGCCTCCTATTATAAGCGCGTTGAGAACTTCTCCACTATATTCTGGAACTTCTAGAATTCTGTTGGGCCGAAGAAGAGGAAGCCCATTTACTTTTTTGTCCAGTCCAGATTATAATATCCACGATACATTATCCATTTATATTTTTAAATAACTTAAAAGTTAAAACCTTATATAAAAATAAAATGATTTAACTAATAAATAATATGAGATGGAACCTCTAACCACAAACCAAATGTATCGTGTGCATTATGGGTTTATCATGTAACTAAATTAAGATTCATAAAACTATCTCAGAGAGTTATCACTCTTTGAATATTATTACTTATACAAAAACTTTTATACATCGGTTGCACGGATTTGAAATCCGTGCAACCGGATCGACCCGCTCATGAATTCCAAAACGCGCTCCCACAGTGCGTCTCATGCGTCTGAGACTCGGCTAAAACTCACCCAAAATTCGCTATAATAGACCTACCTTTATGTATAGTTAGACATACCTTTGTGTTATGTTAAACATACCTTATGTAGGTAGATCTAATTATATACAAATGTATGTCTAACTATATACAAAGGTATGTATAACACAACGTAAAGGCATATTTAACATAACGTGATGGTAGGTGCCAAAATTCAAAAATCAAGCGTAAAAAATATAATGTATGAAATCTGGACTGAACGGTATGTTTAACATAGCTTAAAGGTATGTCTAATATAATGTAAAGGTATGTCTAACATAAGCTATTGGTACGTGAACATCTTCAAAAATCATGCGTAAAAAAAAAAAAAAAACGGTGGAAAACATGCATGTAAGTAGTAACAAGGTAATCTCATTGATTTGAAACTAATTTCAAATTAGCAATTTCGTACAACATTAAACGAAACGAAACTAGCCTGAAATCTTTCAAAAATATTCAACCAATCCCGCCTATGGCCAACCCTATCTTTTAGGATTCAAATCACCTGTTATCTTTTAACACAATAACTCATGTGAGACGGTCTCACGACGGATCCTTATCACCATGTGTTGAATTCATTTTCACAAATTTCAATATGAGTTGGTAAGGATGGGTTATGATAGACCCATCTCACACAAAAAGATTCGTGAGATTGTCTCACATATAACCCACTCAATGTTGTGTATTACTATATTTACAAAGTCACATGTACTATTATCATAAATGGTGTTATTTCATGCATGATGATTATTATAGAATAGAAAATGAAACATACATTGGAATAGAAAATCTCATATACTTCTCCAATTTTTCCCCCTTTTCTCTTTCTATTGTTAGGCTTAGTCCTCTAAGTAGAAAATGGTAGGCTGCTTGGGCTCAGTGATCTCAACAGTCCCCTCCAGCATCTTGGCCACCTTCCCCATTGATGGCCTCAACTCCGGCCGATCTTGAAGGCACCACATCGCCGTCTTCACCATCCGATTTATCATATCGAAGTGTGCTCGACTATCATACGTGTGCTTGATACGAGCATCCAGCATGTCCTCCACATTCATCTCCTTGAACACCTTCTCGAACTGCCCACTTTGGCAAGAACCATTGATCACTATCCACCTTCGTGTCTAATTGAGTCGAGCTTCTTGAACCACTCACGATTTCCAGAAGAACGAATCCGTAGCTGTACACATCTGCTTTTGAAGTGATTTGATCAGGCCGGGTCCACTCAGGCGCCATGTACCCGGGCGTCCCTCGCATTCTTGACATACTGATCATGTCCTCTTTCTTCTTCAACTTAGCCAGCCCGAAATCTGATACCTTGGGGCAGTAATCGTCCCCAAGGAGTATATTTTCGGGCTTGATGTCGCAATGTAGAACCCACTCCAAGCACTCCTCATGCAAGTATGCTATAGCCCTTGCCACTCCTAATGCAATTCTATACCTGATATTCCAGTCAAGAATTGGTTTGTTCTTTGAGCCCAGAATCAGTCCCATTTCTTGCTCTGTGTCGTCTAACGATCCAGCCTCGACTGTTTGGAACAAGAACTCGTCTAGTGATCCATTATTGACGTATTCATACACTAATATTCTGCTACCTTTCTCAGCACAGAACCCCCATAGCCTGACCAAGTTAAGGTGGTGCATTCGTGCAATTATGGTGACTTCAGCCCAGAATTCAGCATCACCACCAGTGACATTCTTCAGTGTCTTCACAGCCACCACTCGGCCATCACTCAATTTTCCCAAGTAAACAATGCCAAAGCCACCTTTCCCAATTTGGTTCGAGAAATTGTTAGTTGCATCCTTGAGCTCAGCGTAGCTGAACCGTTTAGGCCCACCGAAAGGCATAACCTCCAGCCCAAATATCCTAGCCATGTCCCTATACTTGATGTACTTCTTGAGGAACATCCAAAAGAAGAAGGCACCAGTAAGTAGCTCAGCTAAAAAGACAGTCAATATAATCACAATGTTCCTAGTGATCTTCGACTCTTGTGGAGGTGGAGGCAGTCTTATTCTCACAGGACACATAGTTTCCATCAAAGTCATCATACCAGTGAAGTTCGATACATCACTCTCCGCCTCATCAACCCTCAAAAACATGGCGGTCTCAGTTCCCGGAGACCAATATCCATCAAGCATCTGTCCCAACTGCAGAACACAGTAATTCGAACCATCATACTTAAACATAAACCCCAAGCAATTCGACTTAGCCACACAATGCGCTTCACAAGTCGTAAAATTGGTTGTCTTGATATCACTTTGGTTCAATCCCCCACTAAACGTAACAAAATCCAGTTTCAGAAACTTAGTTCTAGCTACATTGCTGAACGGGATCTTCAACCGGCAAGAATCACCAACCCCTTTTCTATACCCCGGAGGACACACACACGAAGTCGACAAATTCAAGGCATCATACATACATATAGAGTTTTCACCACAAGTACCATGAATTGAACATAATTGAAAGACGGCTTGCCATCCAACAATCCATTGATTCAAGCTGTATCATAGCTATAAAGCCTAAGATTGCCATCATCATCAAGGCTCAATCTTCGTAGCTTTTGAACCCCAAAATCAGATGCATAGTAAATATTGTTATCACCATACACAATTTGGCCCAAAACATTCAAACTCATGACCGTTAAATTACCCAAACCTACCCAATAACTATCATTCCTACCAATGAAAACAAGCTCTCTTGAATCAAACATAAATTTCCCATTCTTCGAAACAAGTCTCGTCTCATTCATTTGTTGATCAGGAAGAAACGTATCAGTTGGAATTGAAAAGCTTTTGAAATTACCGTATACAAGATTACCCGAGGGAAGTAGCGAGAGCGCGCTTCCGTTCACACTTCCGACAGCCTGAGACGGCCAGATATTTGGGCCGTTGACTGAAGAGTTGACCAGCCGGAGCTCACCGGAGGAGGAAATGAGCAAAGAAGCGGCGGCGGAAACAGGGGCGCGGGGGTTGGCTGACCAGACGACGTCGTTGGAGGAGACGTTGTGGTACCACACTGAGAATGTGTAAAGGTTCGAAAAATTCGAGGTGGGTAGAAATCCGGCCGCGAAGATGGAGTTGGGAGACAGGAGAATTTGGTTTTGGGCAGAACGCCATGGCGAGTTGGAGGAGGAAAAGGCAGAGATGTTAGTTTGTCGTTGAGAAGAAGAGAATTCGAAAAACGAAGCACTGAAGAACAAGAAGAATAGCAGGTGGAGATGGAGAGAATGGTAGGGAGAAGACATATTTGAGCAATGGTTTCAAGCTCGAGTTGGAGTATTTCAATGGCGGATTATTGTGAGTGGCGTGTGTTTTGGGGCGGCTGGTCTGCGTTGACACTTCACAGTGGGGTCCACATAAAAACAGTGATATTGTCGTTGGAATTTTTGATTGGAAGTTAGTAGGAATGTATCTAGAATAGTATAAAATCCGTGAAATAAACGGGATTACAAAAATTAAATTAAATATAGTAATTTTATAAAGAAAATTAATTATTAATTATATAAGAAAATATATTAATTTTGTATTAGTTTTCTAATGTGAATGATATATAGTTATAGTTCTAAAAGAATATGGTTATTTGTTTCTCTATTATTTAGAAAATAGAAATATTTTTGTATCCATTATTCAAACCCTCAATTTTTTTTAATGAATTGATAAAAAATTAAATTCAAATATTTTTAAATAAATTTCATATATTATTTTAAAACACATATTTGAAAAACTATATAATTTTAATAATTAATTAGTTTGAAACGTCTGAATAATTTCTTTTCAATCAACCCACATTTATTTTATTTTTTCATTATTTATTGATTTATATTTTATTCTAAATTTTTTAAATTAACAAAATTTGAAATTTATAAATCATTTTTGTAGTATGTGCTAGTTTAACAAATTTAATTAAAATTTTATATTATTTACTAAAGTATATTATCAATATTAATCTTGATAGCATTTAATAGCAACATTAATTAGGTTTTAAATAAATTTAATTTGTAAAAAGATAAATTAAAATGAGAAAATTTGTGGGATTGACAAGTGTCCTTTATGGTTATTTCTTTAGTATATATAAAGATATTTACTAATGTATATTATCAATATTAATCTTGATAGCATTTAATAGCAACATTAATTAGGTTTTAAATAGATTTAATTTGTAAAAAGATAAATTAAAATGAGAAAATTTGTGGGATTGACAAGTGTCCTTTATGGTTATTCCTTTAGTATATATAAAGATTATTTTAAAACACATATTTGAAAAAACTATATAATTTTAATAATTAATTAGTTTGAAACATCTGAATAATTTCTTTTCAATCAACCCACATTTATTTTATTTTTTCATTATTTATTGATTTATATTTTATTCTAAATTTTTTAAATTAACAAAATTTGAATTTTATAAATCATTTTTTTTGTATGTGTTAGTTTAACAAATTTAATTGAAATTTTATATTATTTACTAATGTATATTATCAATATTAATTTTGATAGCATTTAATAGCAACATTAATTAGGTTTTAAATAGATTTAATTTGTAAAAAGATAAATTAAAATGAGAAAATTTGTGGGATTGACAAGTGTCATTTATGGTTATTCCTTTAGTATATATAAAGATAAAGATAAAGATACCCCAATTTAGCACCTTCACTATATTTTATGTAAAAAATGACCCCAACTAAATTCATATTCACATTCGGCAAATGTTGATGTGCACCAGGTGCACGGATCTGGATTAGTGCAATTGGGGCGACCCGACCTGGATCCGCGCACCTGGATTTTCTTTTTTTTTTTCTTTTTTTTTTTGCTTCATGTTGTTACCTTTATGTAGTAAGGATGTGACATTTACGTTATATAAGTGTGACATTTATATATAAATATTATGACCTTTATGTTCAGTAACTTAGGAAAAAATGAAGATTTTCAAGTTTTTTCACTACAAATTAAGACCTTTATGTTGTATTGTTGTAACATTTATGTACAATTCTTGTGACCTTTATGTACAAATATTATGACCTTTATAATCCATAACTTTGAAAAAAAATTGAAATTTTCAAAATTCAGTGCATTTTAAGGATGGATATATGTGCTGCTAATATTACATAAACGTAAATATGTAAAAATTTTGCTAAAATTCTTCATTTTTTTCTAAGTTAGAGTATATAAAGGTCATTACATTTATACATAAAGGTCACACTTATATAACATAAATGTCATATGCATATAACATAATGGTAACAACTTAAAGTGAAAAAATAAAATAAATAAAAGTGCGCGGATCCGGGTCGACCCGGACCCGACCCGAATTGTATGTGCACAAGTTGCACAGGAGACTAACTCTTCACATTTTAACCTAATAACTATAATATTTACCCAAAATAGCCATTGATTTGACATAAAGTGAATAAAAGTCAAATGACAATTTTTTTATCAATCTTGTCAGGGAATTGTTGTAGAGATAGATATTCTTTTTAACTTTTGACTATTTTGGGTATTCTCGTGTAGCATATTTAAGTGCTCTCAGATGAATTAATCGTGACATTTAAAAATCACGAAAATCCACATCCAACTTTTTCCTTTTTTTTTTTGTCTGACATAATTTATAGTATAGTTTTTGCATGTATTAAATTTAACACGAAAACACCAAAAATTAAGGGTTAAATTGTACACAAAAATGTTGACATAGGGTTACACGAAAATGTGTTGAAGGGCTACACGAAAATGATTAAGGTTACACGAAAATGTTGTGTAAGGTTACACGAAAATGTGAAGTTTTAAATATTTAATTTTTCGAATTATATATTCGAATTATGTGAACAAGCATTAAATTTTTGGTGCTTATTCGAATTTTAGGTGTGCTTATACGAAAATATGCATGTGAACAAGAATATTAAATTTTTGGTGCTTATTCGAATTTTTGGTGTGCTTATTCGAAAATATGTGAACAAGAATTATGTGCTCATTCGAATTTTATATACATTATTCGAATAAGCATTAAATATTGGGGTTATTCGAATAATAAGTGTATTGTTCGAATAACCCTATTATTCGAACAAACATTAAATATTGGGGTTATTCGAACAATAAATGTATTCTTCGAATAACCCTATTTTTTTAGGGTTATTCGAAAATTATCACTCTTATTTATAGGGTTATTCGAAAATAAGGGTGATAATTTTAGAATAACTCTATTTTTTTAATTTTTTAGGGTTATTCGAAAATTATATGTAATTTCCGAATAAAAGTAATTTTCGTATAACCTTACATTAACATTTTCGTGTAACCCTCAACATTTTTGTGTAACCCTACAATCTACATTTTTGTGTACAATTGACCACCTAATTTTTGGTATTTTCGTGTCCCATGAAGATAAGAATACATGCAACCCTAATTTTGACCTTAAATAACATACTCTTCGTGTACAAATTCAAACCAACTTATATAAATTATGGTTTGGAAGAGAGAGGAAATTGATTTTCAAGCCAAGTATTTGAAATGAGAGATACACGAAAATCATGTCTATTTGTTGCTACATTTTAGTCAAAAGTTGGACAAGATTCCTGCCATTTTACTGACAATATTCGCTGCAATTTTCAACTTTACTTTATGTCAATCAATGGCTATTTTTTGGATTTTAATTTAGTAGTGGTTATTTTTATCTCATATTATAGTGATTGGACTATTTTGGGCGACTCACCCTTGTATCTAACACATATCAAAGTCTTTGCGTTGAGTGGAATTATTTCATCTTTTAGAAAACTAGTACTCGCACCCGCACGATGCGCGTTTTCTAATATAATATTAGTAAATATTAATTATTTCATATAAGTAATTTTAGTATATAAAAGACAATATAATATTTAATAACTAAGAATGTATAAATTTGCTTAAAATAATTCAATTCACAACAATATATTGATATTATACACATCCAATTCACTAATCTATGATTAATACTAAAAACAAAAGTATCAATATCATTATCTTCAAATCAAAATTGGAAATTCTACCTGTAATATATAAAGTTTGTAAGTTTTTTAAAAACTTCTTTATACACAACAATTATAGTCGAAACATTTTTTTTATCATCTGTGTTACAAACTAATATCTTCAGTCACTTAAATTAAGGGTAAAATCCTGAACACCCCCTGGTGTTATACGAAATTTGCATCGGTCCCCCTTGTGTTACGATAATTGCGTGGTAAACACCTGTGATTTCAAAAACTCTGCGCGAAACCCCCAAAGTCGTCAGACTTCACGGGTTTGCGGGCGACGCGCCTGAAGTGCGATGCTGCCTCTTTTTTGACCGTTATATGGGGTGGAAAGTACATTATTACCCCTGCTTTTGTATTATATATGTATGTGTATGCCCTACACATTAAACCCCACACTTTTGCAATTGAAAAAAATTTCTCCCCCAGCCACGCACTTCCATCAGGTTCGAATTTTTTTTTTTTGGCAAATTATTTAATTTATTTTGATAATTTTACATAGTCAATTTTATTAATATTTAATTTGGTAAATTTGCATTTAATGTATTAATTGTAATTTTTTGTAGGATAAATGTCTTCCACATTTAGGCCATCGATGTCTAAAAACGAAGAACACTTGGATTTAAGATATAGTTATAAGAAGTGTTATTGTCGTAAAATTGCGGAAATTAAAGTGGTTGGTCCATCCAAAGCTACCGTAGGTAAATTGTTTTGCACGTGTCGGTCGTCTCAATGTGGGTATTTTGCTTGGCTTGAACCCACATCGATTGGAAGGAAGAATTATTCGACTGAAATGCAAATGCCGGATTTGGACGAAGAAGTGGACTCTCCCAACAACAATAATTCTAAAGAGTTGCTTTCCAAATGTGATGATCTGTCAATGAAGATTGAAAAGCTTGACAAAAACCAAGCAAATATCAAAGTTTTCATTTTCATTGTGTTGGTGCTTCTTATCATTGTAATTCTCAAGTAGTTGTATTGGCCTTATTTTCTGTAATTTTCCACCTATGAATATGAATATTATCATTTTCCATTTTTACTTTGATGAATATATTGAAGATGTGGTGAATCGAATCTGTTTACAAGTGAAAATAATTGAGAAAAGAAAACAACAATTGATAAATAAAATGTACTGCCAAAACATCTGTTTTCAAGGACTTGCAGCTAACAACATATATGCCAAAATATAAAAACAGTCATAATTACCCAAAATATATGCCAAAAAACAGTCATAATATACCAAATGCTAACAACATCTAGGCTGCACAAATGTACCAATGCCTATTTACCAAAATACTTTCCAAAATTCCTCACATACCACCCTCTCATCCATTCTTTGTTGTTCTTCTCTTGGGTTTTGTTTGCTTTCTAAGGTTCTTTACTCCAGATCGATGAACCTGTGAAAACAATTAAGAACAATGCATTAATATAAGTTGAAATTGTTATAAAAAGTAAGTTAAAATGCACTGGGTACTTCTGCTACCTGATTTTCTGCATTTGAGGATTGGGTAGGATTTTCAACTGCTGAGGCTTGAGTGGACTGTTGTGGTGTGGGGTTTACAGGTGGATGATCTTCATGGACAGCCCAACCAAACAATGCCTCAAAATCTTGATCAAAGACATCTTCTTGTACATCTGCCTGGTCCTATTGAATAGAAGGAATCAAACACATTCAAACACAAGAAATTTCAATTAAAGCAAGGGTAAAGAAATTTCTGCTACCTCATCTTGATGTTGCTGATCTCCTCTTTTTGGATTGTTTGGACACCCCCTTTTGTTGTGTCCCAAAGTCTTGCAAATTGAGCATGTATGGGTAAGCCCCTTCCTTGTTGCTTTCACCCTTTCTTGTTGTTTATCATTCCCATCAGCCCTTCTCTTCTTCTTTGGTCTGCCCCTTTTGACCCTCACATCAGGAGGTGCTATTGGCCCCAAACTGGACTCCTCAAAGTCATGCATACCCGGGACTGGATTGACACTATGGCTATACACTCTCATATAAACTTCCTTTTTGAAACAAGTGTCTATATACTCAGACAGGTTCAGCCTATGGAAGGCTATGCAAGCTATGGCATGACAGCAGGGGTACCCACACATTTGAAAAAATCCACAGGTGCAGTGTTTATCTTGTAAGTTGACTATATGGTTTTCTAAGAAATGCATGACTTCATATTTGCCCTCCCCTGCCCAGCTAGGAAAACAATTCCTACTTAATTTTCTCTGATTTTCAATCTTCTTGATTATGTTTGGACAGATTTCTTCCCCATACCCCATCATCCCAACCCTCTTGACTTGTATCCTAGTCATGCACCTCTTCCTAATCCATTCAAACATATCAATTATAGGAAGATCTCTAGAGGGTAAAATAAAACTGTTGAAGGACTCTGACAGGTTATTAACTATGACATCACACTTAGCATGAGTGGAAAAGTAACATCTAGCCCAGTGCTTAGACTCTACCCCATTTAACCACTCAAATGCAGTCTGCTCATCCCCTTGTTTGACACTCAACCTCTGAATTTCAGACATGACTCTTTTATGACTCTTTACACTATAAGAAGATGCAGCTTTCCAAAACAACCTTTTGATTTCAAGACCCCTGAATTTACACTTGAAATTGTTATACATATGTTTCAAGCAGAACCTATAAAACAGAAAGTACAAAACAACAAAAAAAAGTATGCTTACAATCAATCCTAAATACAAAAAGTATGCATATAACAAATTACACAAAAATATAATGCTATTGTACCTGTGCTCAGAGTTTGGAGCCAGCACATTCACAGCCTCTAACAGCCCCTTTTGTCTGTCAGAGACAAAAGTCCAACCCTTCTCCTCTGCAGACCCAATATCATCCAGCAACAACTTGAGGAACCACTCCCAGCTCTCCTGCTTTTCTATCTCAACATAGGCAACAGCTATAGGATACATGTTGTCATTCCCATCCCTCCCCACAGCTGACAACAACTGCCCAGCATGCAATCCTTTCAAAAAACACCCATCCAGTCCTATTATAGGCCTACAACCACCCAAAAAACCCTCCCTAATTGGTGCCAAACAGCAATACATTCTTTGGAATTTAGGGGGACTCAAATTCCTATCAACCTTAACTACAAGAGTACTGCCAGGGTTATGCTTAACTACTGTTTCACAGTAGTCATACAATCTTTTGTATTGCATTGACACATCCACACTCAACAGACTCAAGGCATGTTTTTTGGCCCTATAAACCTTGTGCATACTACACTCTATACCACAATCTCTTTTTATCCTATTCTTCAAAGTCAGTAAAGACTCATTTGGATTATCCTTCATTGCAGCAAGGATTCTTTTAGCTAAGTACTTATAGTCAGCCTGATTATTCACAACCCTATAGGCACAAGTATGTTTACCCTTAAGAGTTTTAATCTGAAAAGTAGTTGTCCCCTGGATTACAGAAGCCCTCAAGGCCCAATCACATTTGTCCTTACACCTAGCAGTTATGATTCTTGATTCATTTTTTATGTATTTCAATTCATAACCCTTCCTAATGGCCCAATCCTGCAAGACACCCTTAAAGACCTCCCTATTCTGAAATTTCATCCCAATGACTAACTCAAATTGATCCATATCCACCCCTTCTACCCACTCTTGATCTCCCTCTCCTAGATGACTAGCTTCCCCCTCTTCTGCACTATACCAATCTGCCTCCCCACTACCCAAATCTGCCCCCTCTTGATCTGGTTGGTCATCAGCCCTTTTCCTCTTCTTTCTTTCCCTTAACAACTGTCTACATTTCCTAAACACACTCCTAGGATGTGTTGGAGACCTAATTTCAAAGATGTCATCATCTTCAGGCCCCTCAAAGTCCTCTAGGACCCAAGAGGGACATGAAGATGATACATCACTCTGGCTACCCACATTGTATGACTCATCAGATGAGTCATACACATCAGTTTCCACACCCTCACCCTGAGGTTCAACTCCCACACCCTCTCCAGTATTCCCATCAGCCTGAGGTTCAACTCCCACACCCTCTCCAGTTTCTCCATCACCCTCACCCTGAGGTTCAACTCCCACACCCTCTCCAGTTTCTCCATCACCCTCTCCAGTTTCTCCATCACCCTCACCCTCACCCTGAGGTTCAACTCCCACACCCTCTCCAGCCACACCCTCACCCTCTCCCAACTCAGGCTCTCCTACACCCTCACCAGTTTCCTCCCCAAAACAGATAGATGGGACTGACTCTTGGGTGGAAAACACATTACCATCAGCATCTACAGCTAGAAGAGGACCTGGATGGTCTTCAAAATAAAATGGGATAACTGGTAAACCCTTATACTCATGGAAAAGTTCCATAAGGCTATGGTCATCTCTAATCAGTTTCAGCCCCTTATCTAGTTCTACCCCAGGTGAACAGGAATATACTTCAACATTTGAACTCTTCCCATTACACTGTTTATAAATTTCAAGTACATTGTCAAAGAAAAACCTATCTGCACTCACAGGTGGTATGTATACCCTCAACCCTCCCACATATCTTAGCTTTGATAACATCCTAAAACTACCCCCCACCCATGCATCAATTACAAAATAATCCCCATCATCATCCATAATCTGAAAATACAATAACAAACAACCAAACATAATCAGAAACTAAACAATCAGGACTAAGCATTTACCATAAAGTCCTAAGCATGAATTTGATATATTCCAGAAATTGATATAAAGTACTAAACATGAAATTCAGAATTTAAAACAGAAATTGATAAAGTACTTTATCAGAATTTATAAAGTCCTAAACCCTAATTCTGGAAATTAGAAATCCCTAAAATTAAGCAAGGAAACCCTAAATCCCTAATTCGCAAAACCCTAAATCCCTAATTCCCAAAACCCTAATTCATGAAATTTGAAAACCCTAAATCAGCAAGAAACCCTAAATCCGTACTTGCAAAAACCCTAAATCCCTAATTCCCAAAACCCTAATTCATGAAATTTAAAAACCCTAAATCAGCAAGAAACCCTAAATCCGTACTTGCAAAAACCCTAAATCCCTAATTCCCAAAACCCTAATTCATGAAATTTAAAAACCCTAAATCAGCAAAAAAAACCCTAAATCCCTAAACCGAAACCCCAAATCCCTACAAATTACTCGCAAACCCGAAAATAAAACATAACAAACAAACATCGTCTACTACATTCACATAAATTCGAAGCAGAAACAAAAAAGACAACTACGAGAAGAAATCGTAAAAGACAACTATGGAGAAGAAATCGTAAAATAATCTACACAATATCCTCTAAACATTAACCCATTAACAGACCCATGCATTCAATCGCATATAAAAACCCAAAAATCCCAAAATCGTGAGCGAAAATCAAAAAATAAAACCTACCTTGGTCTGAATAGCAAAAACGGATCCCGAATACCCCCCACTCACTCACTCCACTCACAGCCACTACAAACAGTCGAAAAAAGGGTGGAAGATTTGGATTTACGGTGAAATTTGGTCTGAGACGACGAGAATTTCTATCTCTAGCCCTAAACTCTCTAATTTTTGCGATGGTTCAGTCAGAATATTCGATCTAGGTATATGAGGGACATAACGGGCAAGAGGGTGGAAAAATATGACGGCGTTAACACCTGTTAAATGTTGTGGGACGTGGGTTGAATTTCTGTTATCACAGGTGTTTAAGTTGCAATTTCCCTAACACGGGGGGGACCGACGCCGATTTTTTAAAACACGGGGGGGTTTGGCGCAATAAACCCCTTAAATTAAATATACTAAAAAAACTAAAAAAATTATGAATTAAAAATCGAATTCAATTATTTAAATTAAATACATGTGTGTGTGAGTATGTATATATAGAAACATTACACAATAAAATTAGAAATTTTACGTAGGAACTTGATGTAAGCACTGTCAATTATGTATTTTCAACTTTTTATCTCAAAATAAATTGAATTATAATTTTTTTTTATTAATATCGCTTAACAGATAGTTATTCCTTTATAAGTATCACGTAAATTAATTGATATAGCAAGACATTGATCATTACGATTTAAGCTCAACACAGAATCAAAATGTAGTAGTAGTCTACGATCATGATGATGACAATATAATTATAAACTAAGCATATAATTTAAATAATCAGGTGAGCCATATAAATTCAAAACGTGCACTTTCATATAAAAATATACGAAGACCTAAGTGTAAAGTAAAAAGCTAAAATTTTATTTGATTATGAAATATTTATAATTTAAAAAATATTTAAAATGACATATAATTCAGACTAAATACATATTATATATACATATATATATATACACACATCTTTAATAGTGTTATATTTATTTATTAATTTATATTACTATGGTATAAATTATTCTCATGCAAATTAATATTTATTATTGAAATTATTGTTTGGATATCTATTGTTGATTTTTAATAAATTCTTCAATAAAAATTAATTTAATTAAGATCGATAAAATGAGAATAAATTAATACAATATTTATATTATTAGATCAAATTGATTAAATAGTAAAAAATGCAAAATAAAAAAAATTGTTGATGGGACACTTACAAATATTAATTTAAAAAATACTTAGAATGATATATAATTTCACACTAAATACATTATATATATACATATATGTATATATACGCATCTTTAATAGTGTTACACTTATTTATAAATTATATTTACATTAAAATGATACAATTATCCCCAAACAAATTAATATTTATTATTGAAATTATTATTTGAACATATTGTTGGTGTATAAGAAATTATTCAATAAAAAATAACTTAATTAGTATTAATAAAATAAGAATAAACTAATACAATATATATATATATATATATTATAAATTGAATGGATTAAATAATAAAAAATGCAAAATAAAAATATTATTGATATGACACTTTTTTGTTGAGAAAATAATATTTTTGTAAATATCTCAAACTTTTCCTCTATTATTATAATATAGAAATATGTAGATAAATTTATCTATTTACCTTTTCTTTTGATTTTTCATACAATAAATATAAATTTAAATGTATTAAATATCAATATTTATGTATTTGTTTATTAATAAATTTAAAATAAAAGTTATTAATGATTTCTTAAAATGGAAATATTTAATAAATGAGACATTTATTGTAGCTATTTTTGGCAGAATATTCTGCTTTTATATATACTAGTAGTGTACCCGTGCATTGCACGGTATGTTATATATATAATTATTAAAAAAATATAATAACATATAAAATGTAATGATTATTATTTTAACAAAAATATATTGATACTTTTTTAATTTGTATTAGTATAAAACTAGGTATTTTAACTTTAAATTTATGTCATTATAAATAATTATATTCAAAAATATTAGAAATTTGAAATATATAAAGTAATATATTAATCTATGGATTAAACAAACAAATAAAAAAAATTGTGTCAGAACATTACATGAGTAGTGAAATTTTAAAAAATAAATTTAATATCTAAAAATAAGTTATATGTATTAGAAACGTTATGATTTAAGTATTGAGATAAATAAATTTATATTTTATTGGCATTTATAACTATAAATACACATGTATTTTAATAATTTTTTTGGTTCAACGCCACATATAACTCATTTATTCTAAATCAAATAAAAAATTATATCAGCTTATCAAATACATGAAAATCTCTCTTGCTATCTATTTAAATGAAACAATTCAAAATTGGACTTAATCTACACATTTTGAATAAAAAAATTATGAATAATAATTATAAAATTGATAAGTCAATATATCAGAGACTAAGAATGATGAAATTTTAATTTGTGAAAAACCAGAAAAATTACATCTGTCCAATCCCTTATGTCACCTCAATTAATTAGAATATAAATATAAATAAAAGTTGACAACAAATACGTATAAAATAAGAAAGATAAAATAAAATATTTGTATATTTCAAATGAATAAGTTGGTTATCTTGCAATAATAATTATAATCTAATTTTTTCTATTTGATATGTTTTATATGTGTAATCTATTAGGTACACCTATAATATTTTTTTATTTCTACATTTTAATATCAATTTACAATAAATTAATACTATATATCATACAAACGTTTAAAAATGAAAAATCATTGAAGCCCACACACATACATTTCCATATTTCAGTTTGATAAATTTTATATGAATATTAAATTTGAGATCATTAAATAATGATTGATTTTATATATTATATATTTAAAATTGATTTAAAATAGGGTAAATTACAAAAAACAACCCCAACTATCGACTTTTTAAAAATTGCAACCTAATCTGTTTTTTTTTTAAGATTGCCTCCCAATCTTTTTGTGGTTTTGCCGATTGCAAAATTTTCGATCATTTTTATGGCAAATGAATTAATTTTTTTCACTTTGCAACCCAAACTTTTATTTTTTTGTTCAATCTCAAATCATGATTTTTTTCGCTGCACATTGATACCTTTATGTTATATATATGAGTGTGACATTTATATTATATAAGTGTGATCGATATTCATAAAATAAATATCAAGGAAATATTGGTCAAAATTGGTGAAATATATGTAACATCGGTAAAAAATCGATGAAATACCAATAAATATCGAGAAAATATCGGAATATATTGGTAATATAGGAAAAATAACAATAAATATATGTAACCATATAATTTCCATCGATATCGATATTTTCATGATATTTCCGTGAATTTAAGTTACTTATATTTCCATCGGAATCGAAATTTTCATGCTTGGTTGCAATCTGATAAAAACACAAAGTTCAGGTTACAATTAGATAAAAACAACAACAACAACAACAAAGTTTAGGTTGCAAAGTGAACAAATTAATCTCCATTTCGCCGGAAAATTTGCAATCGACAAAACTATAGAAAGACTGGGTGGCAATCTGAAAAAAAAAAAAAAAAGATTAGGTTGCAATTTGAAAAAAGTCGATAGGTGGAGTTGATTTTTTGTAATTTATCATTTAAAATAAGTACTTAAAAATAAGATGAGAGATAATAAATATATAATCTCTTATTTCATCTTATTTATCTAGTTATTTATTTTATTTGAAATTTCTATACAATAAATAATAAATTGAGTATCATAACTGATTTCTTAAATTAAATACTTATTTATTTGTATTGAATTTCTTAAAATACAATAAATAGGTTTATTTATTTTTATTTTTATTGAGTTTCTTAAAATACAATAAATAGGTTTATTTGTATTTATTTATTTGTATTGAGTTTCTTACAATAAATACAATATGAAAGCAATTAATAGGTTATTTTTGGCAGAATATCCTGCTTTTATATAGTAGTATATATAGATAGATATAGATAATAATAATTTTAATTATGCACATTAAATGTGTATATTGATTTTGTTGTTTTATATTAACATAATAATAACAACTTGAACATAGAAGATACGCAAAAATCGTATGAGACCGTCTCACGGATCCTCTTCCGTGAGACGGATCTTTTTGACCCACTTTGACCCAGCCCATACATCAAGCCCAGCCCATACCTAAAAGCCCAGCCCACACCTCATAGTCAAAGCCCAACCCACAGCTAGATTTGTCAAAGCCAATAGCTGGAAGAAAAGGGGGAAAACCGTCGCACAAGCAAGCACCGTCGCACAAGCAAGCTTAGAGAGAACCGTCGCACCATACACCTTCGCCACCAGCAAGCTTAGAGAGAACCGTCGCACCATACACCTTCGCCACCTTCATCGTCTTCGTCGGCCATCATTTTTCTCTACGAAATAACAGTAAGTAGTGCTATATTAGTTGGGGTTTTTCAGTTTGATTTTTTTTATCTTAGATGCAATTTCATGGGTTTTTTTATTAGTTATGGTTTTTTCATGGTGTTTCCTGTTAAAATTATGGAATCATGCAAACATGGTTGTATTTGCTAAAAACAATGTAAGGATGCAAACATGGTTTCGAGAATGCTTGAAATTTCATATCTATGGTGGATTTTTTCCGAAACAGTTTAGTGGCCTTATTTATTAAGCCCAAATTAAAGTCCAGCCAGTTGAGTGGTGTTAATGGGTTTAATGTTTCATCTCTTTTTCTGTGTTTTGAGAATGTGATTAGGTTTCTGAAACTCTTTTTTGTTGAAATTGTAATTTGCTTAGGTCGAAATTCTTTGTTGAAGTTATTATGGGGAAGAAAGCTATCATTGTTTATTCGAAGGAAGGAGGTCGGAGAGGAAGTTTTGAGGAAAAAGAGGTTGCAGAAACAAAGAGTATCAAGAGAAAAGAGTTGGAAGGAGAAAAAGGAGATATCCATGATGAAAAAAAAAGGAAGGTAAGTGTTGAAGATCAAGAAGAAAAAATTGAAAAGAGGGTGAAAAAAGGTGTTGAGAAGAAGAAATGTGTGGAGAAAGCAGTTGAGAAAAAGAAATGTTTGGAGAAAGCAGTTGAGAAGAAGAAATCTGTGGAGAGAGCAGTTGAGAAGAAGAAATGTGCAGAGAAAGCAGTTGAGAGGTATGCTTTTTTAATATATAAGTATGTCTTTTAAAACATGTGAGCATGTGTTTTTAGTTTATGTATGTTGCTGAATATATTCTACAAAATAGAATCAGAATGATTGCAGTTAATCCTCGTACTATGAAAATGCCTTGAATAAATGGCACCTCGAATAAATGGCAGGCATACTTGTTTTATAGCATTTGAATCACATGACTATTATTGTTTGTATATATTTAACTATTATGTAGTTTGGACTTAATTGTTTTTTGCTGTTGTTTTGTCATATTTTTTGTTCAAGGATGACTTTCATGTACATAAGTATATCTTTTATGCACATAGGTGCTGAAATCAGACATCTAGGATGACTGTTTTCAAGTCTTTTTGACATAAGTATGCTTTTTCTATACATAAGTATTTGAATTCTCACTTTACTGTTTTTCATTTGTTTGTAGAGAATTTATTATCCAAAAGAGGGTGAAAAAAGGTGTTAAGAAAGAAAAAGGTGTGGAGAAAGGAGTTGACAGGTATGCCTTTATAATATATAAGTATGTCTTTTTATTATATAAGTATGTCTTGTAAAACATATGAGCATGTGTCTTGTAAAACATATAAACAAGTATGCCTTTTTTTTGCCCATAAGTATCTATTCTGATTTCTAGCATTTGAATCACATGGCTATTATGCACATAAGTGCTGAAATCTGACTTTACTGTTTTCAAGTCTTTTTGATATAACCATATCTTTTTATTCTGATTCTGGAAATGAGTATTAATCAGTATGTTTTTGTCCAAGTATGCAATTTATTCACATAAGTATGCCTTTTTATTTTTGTTATCATTATACATTGCCTCATAAGTATGTCTTTTAGGCACATAAGTATGACTTTTATTCTGATAAGTATTGATTCTGAAAATGAGTATTAATCAGTATGTTTTTGGTCCAAGTATGTAATTTTTTCACACAAGTATGCCTTTTTTGCCCATAAGTATGCCTTTTATTTGTGAAAAGTATTGATTCTTAAAATGAGTATTAATCAGTATGTTTTTGGTCCAAGTATGCAATTTATTCACACAAGTATGCCTTTTAGGCACTTAAGTATGTCTTTTATTCTGATAAGTATTGATTCTGAAAATGAGTATTAACCAGTATGTTTTTGGTCCAAGTATGTAATTTATTCACACAAGTATGCCTTTTTTGCCCATAAGTATGCCTTTTATTCTGAAAAGTATTGATTTTTAAAATGAGTATTAATCAGTATGTTTTTGGTCCAAGTATGCAATTTATTCACACAAGTATGCCTTTTTTGCCCATAAGTATTTATTCTGATTTTTCTGTTTCTAATTTGTTTGTTCAAGTTTGCCTTTCAATTTGAGCATTCTTGTTTTATAGCATTTGAGAAGTGCTGAAATCTGACTTTACTTTTACTGTATTCATTTGTTTGTAGAGAATTTATTGTCCACTGTCGTCCACAAGGTGTTTATCAAGTTTTGCAAAGCCTGAATGAGAAGCAAAAGGACGATGTAAGGTCAATAGGCTTTGGTGGATTACTAACATTGGAGCTGGGTAAGTATATTCCAGTTCATTTGATGAGATGGTTAACTTCCAACTTCAATGGGATTAGTAGGATGTTAACCATTGGTCCGCAAAAGAGTTTTGTTGTCACGGCTAATGATATATGTGACATATTTCTTTTGCCGAGGACGGGTGAAAGAGTGGTGGAAGTAGGTAAAAATCAGAAGTCTATAGTTTTAGGGTCATTGAGTCGTTTGAACATTGATTTGAAAACTTCTGTAAGTAAATTGGGTAGTTTGTTGATTGATTCTTTGAAAGAGGGTGGGGCTGATTTTAAACGTGTTTTTACGTTGTATAGTTTATCTATGTTCTTGACCCCAACAACAAATGGGTTAGTAGACTTTAATGCTTATAATTCTATAGTTGATGTAGATAAAATTTGTGAGTTCGATTGGTGTAGTTATATTTTGAAAAAGCTTTGTACAGCTGTTGATAGTTACAATAGAAATATGTCTCAAAAGAATGTGAGTGGGTGCGTTTTATGCCTTCAAATTCTCTACTTCCACCGGATGAAATGGCAAGGTGAAGTTGAGCCATGTACACTGCCATTGCTTCAACATTGGATGACCGAGAAGCTCAGAAAAAGGATGAAGGAGGAAGCAATGGCAGGGAGATATGGCCAAGGAGAATGGGTTGATGGATACCCAATTTCAGATGGTAAAAATGTGGGTGAGAAAGAGCACTCTGCTCATGTTCATGAGGACAAGATGGCTGCTGAAAAGGAGGAAGAAATTGTGGAAGAAGTGGATGAGGAAATAAAGTTCAATGTTCCAAAGGGGGAGCTAACAGCTTCAAAGATAAAAGAGATGTGCAAAGATGTAAGTTATTTCTATTTTTACTATAAGTATTTCTTTTAGGCAGATAAGTATATGTTGTAAAAATGTGGAAAGATGGCTGCTGAAAAGGAGGAAGAAATTGTGGAAGAAGTGGATGAGGAAATAAAGTTCAATGTTCCAAAGGGGGAGCTAACAGCTTCAAAGATAAAAGAGATGTGTAAAGATGTAAGTTATTTCTATTTTTACTATAAGTATTTCTTTTAGGCAGATAAGTATATGTTGTAAGCAGAAAATTATTTAATTCTGAGTATACATTTTGTTTATTCTGAGTAGGCAAATAAGTACTTTGCTTATACTGTTTTGAACTTTCTTTCATATTCTAATCAAGTGTGTCCTTTTTTGTAGGATGTTGTGCAAATGACTTTACTTCTTTTGAAGAGAGACATCTCCATTGTCTCAAATTTCCATATGAGCACATTGTTGAAGTTCATGGACAAATCATCATCTAAAGAATCTGACCCAATTTGTTCAGATTCATCTGCTTCTGATAGCCAACAATTTTTTGAAGATCCGAAGGTGCAGAAATGCATTGATGAAATTGTTGACAACTTCTTGGCAATGAAGAAGAAGAAGGTGGTAGATGATATGCCTTCTTTTGAGTTATTAACTCCATCACCAATCAAAGATGATGATGATGATGATGATGAACATTTGAAGGATGAGGAAATTGAGAAGGTTATATCATCTAGCTCGAAAAAGAATCATGAAGACAAAGAGACAACTACTGAAGCAGATGATATGATCCTTTTAGGGGAGGATGTTGGTTTCTTTTGCACATTTCTGAAAAAGAACAAAACTTTATTTTCTACGGTGGAAAGAGAAAAGAAAGAAGTGATTGATTATTGCTTCTATTACACAGAAAAAAGTTTGAAAAGGCAAGTTAATCGTAATTTTCATTTCTTTAAAATTACATGTTTATTTTCGTTTCTTCTATTCTTATGTTTTTTTTCCTTATTGTAGTGAGCTACTGTTCAGAAATGGTAATACTACCATTTCATATGAAGAAGTGCAGTCCTTAAATTCTTTTGAACAAATATATACGTGTGTTATCGATGCATGGGCGAAGATACTAAATGTTTCAGATTGCCTGGGAAATCAACAAAAGTGCTTCTTTTTTGATACTGGACATAGTGTAAGTGTTTCATAGTGTTTTTTGTTCCAAGTCTGAAAATCAGTATGTATCTCTCATATTTTTTTGTCCAAATATGCCTTTTATACAAATAAGTATGTCTTTTATGTGCATAAGTATTGGTTCTGTTTTTATTATTTCTTATTTGTTTGTTCAAGTTTTGTTTGTTCAAATTATGTCTTCTATGCACAAATGTTTTTCTGTTATACACATAAATATTTATTCTTGTTATCAGTATACATTGCCTCATTGTTTTGGTTCAAGTATGACTTTTAGGGATATAAGTATGACTTTTATTCTGAAAAGTATTGATTCTGAAAATGAGTATTGATTTGTCACTATTGTTTTCTGTTTTTTTTTTTTTGTTCAAGTTTTATTTGAAGAGAATTCTTGATGATTTGAGGATTGAATGCAATGAAAAAAGTGTGAGAGATTGCTGGAAAAGGTGGTGCACCTTTAACAATGTCATTTTAGATAAATTTGATATGGTAAGAATGATCACAATTATTTTATTTCAATTAATATATGTAAATATTCTAACTTTGCTATTTTTGTATTTGCATTTGTTTTAGTTTTTTGTGTCAATTCAGATTCAGAATCATTACATTGGCGCAGTTCTGAATTTGTTGGATCTAAAAATGCATTATCTTGACAATAGAAAACATGTGGATCCAGAAATATACATTTATGTTGTAGAAGAAGTGGTATGCAATTTTTAAATTTTATTCGTTTAAGTATATATGTATGTGTTATATCCTTTAGTGATATACTTTCGTTTCATACAGCAAAAACAACTGTCCGTGTTTCTTGAAGAAATGAACCACCCAAAGGCTGATCTTGTTGTCAAATGTGTTCTTGAGAACATTGAGTTTAGTTGGCAAAAGAAAAACAGCAAAGATCAAGATTGTGGTGTTTTTCTCATGAATCACATGGAATGTTTTGATGGAAAAGTATACAAATGTCCGGACTTGGAGAAGGTATGAATTATTAGGCATTGATGTATAATTTTGCTGCAATTAAATTTTATTATTTATATTAATTGTTTAATTCTTTGAAGGCATTGATACGACTGTTGTTGAGAGGTGAATATTTGGTACGAATTCTGCTACAGGATATTAATGAGTTGAAGGCTGATGTGATCAAAAAAGTAAGTGAATTCTCGTTGAAGAAACCGGAACTTGTGGAGATTTGTGGAAAGAAGAAAAAAGATTGAAGTGGTCCTTGAGAAGAAAAAGGGCTAAGAACTTTGTTGAGGTTTTTAATGGATTGAGATTTGGTATTAGCAGTTAGTTGAATTTTCTTAATGTATTCATGGATAATAGTTATAGATGGAGTATTTTTCTGAATGTTGATTGTTTACTTTGAATTTCTTATTGGTTTGAATCGTTTGGAATTAAATTCATTGTGGCTGATGAGCAATTGAAGATGTTGGATGAGCTATGGAAGCTTGTTTTTGTGAAAATGTATGGCTATGGAGCCAAGATTCTGTTGATGAAACTAATCTTGTTCATTTTGAAATATTTGATTCTGAAATGAGTATGTATTTGCCTCATATTTTGTCCAAGTATTTCTTTTATACGAATAAGTATGTCTTTTATCTACATAAGTATTGGTTCTGAGGTTATATTTTATATATTTTTTGGTCCAAGTATGCCTTTTAGGCACATAAGTATGACTTTTTGGATAATAAGTATTGATTTTTAATATACTTTTTCACATAAGTATTGATTTTTTCTTATGCATATAATATTAATTCTGGAAATCAAGTAACTCATTTAATTATATAATATTTAAATGTGGATCGTTTATATTTCACAATTAGTAGAAATGGGATCTGAAACGGTCAAACAGAACGCGGCACGGACGGATCCAAATGTCCCAGCCCATACCAAACCACAAAAACATAAATTTGACACATGACTCGGGTGGGTTACCGGCGACCCGGGTCGGGTCAGTGCTTCGAATTTCGCTGTTTTTACTGAGCTTGTGCATTGAGACTCGACTTCACTCGGTTTATGACTTTCAGACTCTTTTTTGACCTTTTTTGTGCTCGAATTTGACTTTCATGTCTTTACGAAAGTTGTAGCCCTTGACATTAGCTATCCAATGACTCTACTTTCAGCCATAGATCAGTTTTCTACACCAAGATATACCTATTTTACTAGAATCCTGTCAAGATGAAAATCAGGACATTCTTGCACGACTTTCAGCTTAGTGTGATATTCTGTTTTCTTGGAGGTCGAATTGAAGAAAACTTTCAACATAAAAGGTGTAGAACTTTCTCTTAGATTTTCAACAAGACAATAATATTCGGTATTGGACTTCTAGAGATCAAGATATGATTTTTCTCCCTATCTCATATTTTTTGTCCAAGTATGCCTTTTATACAAATAATTATGTCTTTTATGTGCATAAGTATTGGTTCTGGTTTTATTATTTCTTATTTGTTTGTTTAAGTTTGTTTGTTCAAATTATGTCTTCTATGCAAAAATGTTTCTCTTATGCACATAAATATTTATTTTTTAAATTAGTATTCATTGCTTCATAT
Organism: Scutellaria baicalensis; assembly: GCA_005771605.1. Classification (NCBI taxonomy): domain Eukaryota; kingdom Viridiplantae; phylum Streptophyta; class Magnoliopsida; order Lamiales; family Lamiaceae; genus Scutellaria; species Scutellaria baicalensis. The sequence continues at coordinate 49,041,973 of CM016721.1, read as the reverse complement.
TGTTTTGGTCCAGTATGCAATTTATGCACATAAGTATGCCTTTTATCAACAAAAGTATTGATTATGAAAATGAGTATATGAGTATATAAATCTGAAAAATAAATTGATATAAGTACTAAGTATGTCTTTTGAACAGAACTCAAAACTCTAAAATAAGAAGAATTAACAAATCATTAAAATAAATGCAAATTAGGAGTCTTGCTTCCAAACTCCTTTTGTTGAATTGATGCATCGGTAGTCTTCTTTTTCTTTGAATGCCCTTTTATTCTTTGTCTTCTCCCCTTTGTACTAGATCGTGTAGGATCCAAAACAATATTAGTTGCTGAACAACTTGAATCAGTAAAAGTATTGCATTGATTTATAGAATCTCTTGAACTCAATACTCCATGAATAATAGAACAATCTCTATCATATCCGTCTTCAAGAGTCTTTCTTGCTTCTTCACAGTGTTCACTTTTCAAAACAAGATTATAATACTTGCGTGTCATCTCATGACGCCAAAGTATGGACCCTGTTCTATTGGTAGACAATTGTTGTTCTTTGCTCAAATTCTCCCAAATCTCTGACTTTGCATATCTTGTCCATCTCTTTAGTATGTAAGAGTCAGGTATCTTTTGTATAGAATGCATATGAAGCACTCTTAAACAGTGACAACACAAGAACCCACATTCTTCAAATTTTTTGCAATCACAGGTGATCAACAAATTTTTACCATCGAATGTAACATGATAAGATCCTTCACCCTCACAAGAAATATCATAGACCATCATATTTTCATTAAGAAAGATAATAGTAGAACTGGTTGATATAGATTTCAGAAATTCAGCCTCAAAATTTTTGAAATGAGATGGTGTGTATACCTCAGAAGCGTGTTTCAACAATCCGGTTAATGGAAGTATAGATGCTGGCCTTGATTTTGAACATTGAAATTCATCTAGTTGCTCTCTTGTCCGCCAACGTTTTATAGTGTCCTTGTAAATGCCAAAAAATTCTGTCAAGCTTGTTGTTTTTCTCGCGTTGAAACCAATGGCATTATTAGTGCTTTCACTTCGTTGAGAAGATAACAATCCGGCTGAAAAAAAATCTTTACTCAGTCCAGTTGCCCACTTTTCCTTCAAAGAGTACAACCGTGTGAACCATGTATGTTCTTCCAATCCATATTTTGAGACTATTGATTGCCAACATGCTTCAAATTCATTCGGATCTGCACATCCTGTCAAGCATTTGTTAAATGCTTCTTTGAATGTCCTATCACGTTTAAATTCCCCAAATCGACTGATAGCATTTTGATAAAGGTGCCAAAGACATAGTCTATGTCTTGTTCCAGGGAACACCTGCAGAAGACATACTTAAATGGTTAAAAGACATACTTATACGTATAAAACATATACCTTTACTGTACAGAAAAATAATTTTGTAACACCTTTTCTATTTTATTTGATATTGCTTGATCTTGATCTGTGAAGATTGTAATTGGACATTTACCACCCATAGATTTCTTAAATGCTTCAAAAAGCCACTCAAAACTTTCAATTTTCTCATTAGATAAAAATGCACACCCAAACATTGTGTTTTTCCAATGATTGTTGATGCCTACAAACGGTGCACAAATCAAATTATATCGATTAGTTCGATACGTTGTGTCAAAAACCACAACATCTCCATAAATGTTGTAATCTTCCTTCATCATTGAGTCCCTCTAGAAAACATTACTCAACCTGCTGTTTTCATCCAATTTGACTCTAAAATAGAAGTTATCCTCATTAGCAACTTGTTGATACAACATTTCAATCATTGTTTGAGCATCACCGCCTTCTATTGTCTTCACCTTGAATCTATTAATAAAGTTCAGATGATCTTTCAAAGTATGCCCAACATTTTCCTCTCCACCCGCATTATGTGACATATAACGGTATGTATCAGTTGGTCTTATTCTTGAAGAGATCATCTCTTCAATTGTTTTACCTTTTTCAGCACCCATTTTCCTTTCTGAGCGATGAAAGTGGCTCCACTCCTTTCGAGTTAATTCATGGTTGTGCAATAGTACATGATGTATAACTTCGTAAACTCCATCATCATTCATTTTTGCTCTTAATGAAGCTTGACATCCTGTTCGTAAAACAGGAACTCTCCTTTTCATTGTTGATGATATTGCAACATTCTCTTCCATGTTCTCTGAATAAGATTTGTCATTCCTTTTGAATCCAGCACAAGAACAAACATAATATTTCTCCAAAATAATATTGTCATTATCATTTGACATCCTACTAGTTGATTTACGTACGCTAAATCCAATTGCTCGAGCATGACTGCAATATAGCTCATACATTTCATTGATGGTGTTTGTTGTCATACCTAATAGATTTCCAGTTATATCAGGACCATCACTGTTGCCTGAAAAACACATATATATTACTAAATATTTCTAATACTTGAATTCAATAAAATAAAATAGCAAAATAGTTTTCGTATTGTATTGAGATGTGTCCAAGTATTCCTTTTAAGCACATTAGTAAGCCTTTTTAGCATATGAGTACTGATTCTACTTGTATACCTATTGTCTGCTTGTTTTTTTATTTGTTTGTTTGCACTCTATTTCGGTCCAGGTCCAGGTATGTCTTTTAAGCACATAAGTATCACTTTTAAGCACATAAGTATCACATTGTAAGCACATGAGTTTCTATCTGGTTTTTACAGATTAGCTTATCTTCAACAAATAATTCATACATCCAATAATCACAGAGCCTTATTGATAATTTAGCAAGCAAAGAATCACAGATATGTTGTAGGCTAATATGCCTATGGAAATTAATGAAAATTAGCAAAATAAGAAGAAATTAGAAATACCTCCCAAGTTTGATACAACTTCTTGAACAATTTCAGATTCTAATGCATCTCCTTCAAATATTTCACAATCGTTTTCCTCCATTCGATCTAAATAGTTAAAAAAAAAAAGGATTAATAAAGGTTTTCACAGTTTGATGAGGCCGATGAAAAAGAGCAGAGAAACATACCTGGAAATTCTGAGAAGACGGCGGCGACAGTGCGATGTCTGAGAAGACGGCGGCGACGTTCTAAGTGCGGCGAGGTGCGACGGCTTCAACTCGTGCGACGACAGTTTCCTTCTCCTTGCATGCGACGGTGGGTGCAACAGATTTCTTCCAGCTATGGGCTTTGACAAATCTGTCATATGAGCTGTGGGTTGGGCTTTGACTATGAGGTGTGGGTTTTTAGGTATGGGCTGGGCTTGAGGTATGGGCTGGGTCAAAGCGGGTCAAAAAGATCCGTCTCACGGAAAGAGATCCGTGAGACGGTCTCACAAGAGTCATACTCTAGAAGATAATCCTATCAACTTTTTTATTTGAGTGACATTTGTGTGCTCCATGGGATTGGTATCCCAAATTAATTTATCATATGATTTTAAATATATATTTTACAGGTATCATGTATATACTCTTCAGGTATCACATGTATATTCTTATATATATATATATATATGATACATGTAGGATATATTTATAACACCAAGAAACATAACACCTATAGAGTATATATATAACACCTAAAGAGCATATATATAACACATAGATTCGTCTCCTATATGTCTCACGGGTATATAAGTTTTTTGTCTTTTTATTTTATTTTGTGTGGGATGTTTAACACTTTTCTTTCTATATAAGTTTTTGCCTTTTTATTTTATTTTGTGTGGGATGTTTAACACTTTTCTTTCTTTCTTTTTTATAGGTCCTTTTTATTTATTTATTGTGAGCACAACCTTATAATCATGCATTGTCTAAATATTATATCCATATACATATTCCTATCTGATTAAAATTACATAGAATTTAAATTAGAGTGACATATAAATTGACTTAGGTCGTACTAGTGGACACAAAATAAAATAGTGAGTAGATATGGTTTTAGTAAATTCCATGAACACTAAAATACTTTTTAAGCGGATGATTTATTTGCTGTCGAAGTTTTCCAGCGTTGACTTATAAAATTAAATTAATTATTAACTAATTAAATTAAGGGTAATTCTATACACACCTCATCAATACTAAACACACCCCATCTATACACACATTCTTAAAATAAAAAAAAAAAAAAGAATGTGTGTATAAATGGGGTGTGTTTAGAATTTGATGGGGTGTGTATAGAATTGCCCTTAAATTAATTAAACAACTATCAAAAACTGTGTTGATCTCTTGTGAAACTGTTTAATATGAAACAAGATTAAAGTATATCTTTTACAAGTATAAGTATGGGTTTTTCAATTATAACGTGGTTTTTAACTATATTTTTACATTATATTTCAAGTATATTTTTTACACCTACAAATATAATTTTTATTGCTATAAATGTCACATGAGTTGTGGTGCCAAAAACAATAATATACTACCTCCGTCCCGATAAAATTTGTCTACTTTGACCGGCACGGAGGTTAAGAAAAAACAGTTGACTATTGTTTTTTAAGATAATTGAGTGGTATTTTTGTAATAAATTGAAATATGAGAATATTAATGTTTGATTTTGACTTTTTTATTTTTTAACATTGCTTTTTAAGATAATTGAGTGGTATTTTTGTAATAACGATGAAATATGAAGATATTCATATTTGACTTTTGTTTCCATTTATGAGCTGACAAATCGAGTTGGAACAAACCGAAATGGCAAGTAGACAAGTTGAGTTGGGACGGAGGGAGTATGACTTATAATGGTTTCAATAATTATTTAAACATAGGTAAATAACCTGTTTTTATTTATACTTCGTCATTTTAATGTTGTTTCCAAACTTAATCTTGATTTCAATTATTTGTACACAAAAACTTGCATTAGACGATCTTACGGAGAGTTTTTGTGAGATGGGTCTTTTTAACCTATTTATCAAACTCATTTCCACTAATTTATACATAAATTGTGGAATGTGGGCGTGAATCTCTCTCGTATAAGACTCACTTTTATTTGTATTATTAGTTTTTTTATACAACATTATTAAAATAATACATGTATCATCATTTCATTAAAATATGTTAATTTTCAACGTAACAAATAAACTTTTAGCTAAAATCTAAAAATATGATAGGAGGTACCTGTTTTTTTTCTTTTTTCGAATTTATTTGACTCCATTACAAAATTCGAGTAATAAATTATTTGATTAGTTAATGTTATATCAATTAAAATCTTATTTTCCTTAATAATTTTGACAAAATTCTAAAATGTCATATAAATTAGGATTACGTCTTAAATGAGATGGACATTATGTAAAATGAAGTTCATATGGATAAATAAAAATGATCGACCCATTCAACATGTCATTATCAGTCTCACATAACACTTAACAAGACTTCGTCTCACGTAAGACCTTATTGCAAAATTCATCTCGGATAAGTTTTTACTATTGGAAGTATCAGTACGTAATAAATTCATCAGGTGAGTGTTTCTAAGATAATAACATTGTGTTTCCAAGAATTTAATAGGATCAAATTCAATTGAAAAAATGAATTTATTTAGTATAAATTTTGTTCCAGTCATGACTAGAGATGAGATTGGTATGAAATTAATGTCCACAATTTGGACATGCTTCCAACTATGCATGATTCATCATGTGTAGTACTATGAATTTATTACAATATACTAAAGATTAAGAATGTGCATGTGGTTGGTATATATAGACAATTAGGGATATCAAAGTGTCCATGTCTAAGCTATAGGAAGGCCAAAAACTTTTCCACCAAAAAAGAACAACTTCTCTACCTAATAGCCAGTTGATCTAGCAAAGAAAAAACAGTCTCTACACCTTTGCACTCCTCTGAATTTTTCGGAAGCTTTCTCTGCCTCCAAGATAGCACGACGTAACAGCCTGTAATACGAAAGAGGATGAGTCAGCGATATTCACAATTGTGGAAAACACCTGATTAAGAAAACTTAGATTCAACAACCCAAGTTTTTTTTGTTTCAATGTTCCAGTATAATACTTGATTTGTTTGTTGATCAAAACAGAACATAAGAATCTGGGAAATGAGTATCTTCATCACTAACAAGTAACAAGAACTTACCTCACAAAGAATTATAAGACGACTATAACTTGAGCTTCCAATGCTAGCTCCTAGAGGAAAAAAGAGAGCAATCGAGTATCAGGATTAACTGAAGCAGCATATGGTGGTCCTTCGGTAATGTCAGGTCTCTCACCTCAAGGATTGAACAAACCCGAGCTACCCATGTTCAAGGCTATGAGGACTGTGATACTTGTAACTAAGGCAAGCCAAAACAACGTTGATCCTGCAAATTAGACGCCCTCAGTGGACAGATGAATAAACAATATCTTCTCAAGTGGACCAACAAAACGAGTCCAAAGAAGAATACCTCGAGAACTACTGGAATCAGTAGCAGAAATTGGTTGCCCCGATCCAACATTAGGCTCATTTGACTCTGATGCACTGGTATTGGTTCCAGCATCAAAGGACTTGGTGGTATTCACTGCTTCGGATGTTACTATACCTCGGAATTCCTCGCTTACCAACAAGGCTGCTAGAACATCCATGAAAGATTCCTTATCTGATGCCATAATATAATCCGTTGCACGCTTCTCGGAAATTGCAACATCTGATTCATCGGAATCAGACAGCTCATCCTCAGATACCTCTGTATCTGAGGATACTTTCACTGACCTTTCATCTTCTTCATCCTCAACATATGCCTTGTATGTCAAACGCAGTAGGATTTCTCCAGCTGATGCATTTCCAATCGGTGTCCAACCTCCTCGAAGTACAACTATCCTGTCCACTGGAACTGTATCTGTCAGAGATCCAAGATCAACCTGAAAAAAGCATTTCCGAACAAATTATCTCAACTTTCACCATAGTGCTATTGAAAGACAAATAAGGTTCCCATCAACTTCCCAGCCAGTTCATATTCACATGAAGGTAGATGGTCATGATGTCACTACTTTGTATGGTATGCTTATAAATTATGGTAAGAAAGCAGATTGGGCCTAGATAGTCAAGTCCTTTCCACACGGCCAGTTGCACTCTAGAGTCTAGATGCTGTGCTTACAACTCAACCGAAAAGCATGATGTCAGTCTAGGTACTCAAAAACCAGAAGTAATGGTAAACTTGTGAACACATAACTAAACTACTTTTTTTTACCTTAAATACTAAAACAAACTAATTACAAGAGAAACAAGGAAAGATCCACTATGATGACCTATATCGGTGGTGTTTTACATCTAATTTCTAATGTGCCAATTTCCAAGTGGAAACTGGAATTGCCTTAAGTATTCACGTCAGGTAGGTACAAGATTAATGAGTGCTTAATAGAGATTGCCTTGCCTATACCTTTGTTACATGGATATTACTGAATCTATCTGATTGATAAATGAAAACAAGGTGGTGTTTAGCTAATTACCACCTTGTTATATAACTGAGTTCCCTTTGTTTTCAAGTGTATTCTTTCAAGCTTGTTACCTGTACCGGAGCTTTGTTGGTGATGCACATGACAAGATTGCGGTTACAAATGATGATATTAGACTCTAGAACAGTGGGGTATTCATGGAACCTCCACTATCAAGCTCATCAAGTAGAAAATCGATCAACTTTGTTGCTCTATCACTAAGGGATGTAATGCTATTAAACATAGCGATGCAGCTGCGAGTACAAGTGCAATGTGTGTCCAGTGTGGAGGTGGAAAATAGGATTGCATCTATTAGCCTGCCAGGTACTGCCCAACAAACTGAGGGTTGGCTCTACCAAGATTTATAGGGTGTGGAGAGTATGAATTAATAAGCTCTATAATATAACAATTTATGTTGCCCTGATTTCACAGTGAAAGGTTAAATTATCAGTTGATTGATAGATTTTACTTGGTCCCAATGTGATTAACTTTTAGAGGTTTTGCTGTATACTAAACGATGTGAAACAAAGAAGCGAATAACAATGAAGAAATATTTAAAGTTTTCATATAAGAAAAAAGTTATATTACTATGCAATTCTAGTCTCTAAGATGCCATACCTCTGCAGTTCCTACAGTCAAGTCTGTGAATCCAAGAGAATCCTTTACTTCAATGCATAATTTTTCTTTCCTAGGGTCAGAAACCAACATGTGAAAATCCTGCAAGATATAAATGCCTTAATAAGTGTGATATGTTCAGAACTTCTCATAAAACCACAACATCAAATGCAGAACAGTCAAAGAACTCACCTGATTCCAGATTGGCTGACCAGGAGGTCCGATGACTGTAGTTTGGCTATTTTTTTTACTGCGTATAACTTGATCTCCCAATCTAAAAATAACGTATGGATCTGTCTTGCCTGTAAATGGTGGGACAAAATTGTTTATTGTATTACATACAGAAGAATGGGTGGCAAACTAGATGATCATTACTTTTTTCCAAGAATTCTCCAAACACGGGTAGGAAACTTCAATCCAAAGTGTATCAAGTAAAATTCATACCATAGAAAATATAACTGAGTTTCCGAGCATCTAGAAGCGTCACAGACAATTCTCCTGTATAGTCGTTATTTCCCTCTTGAGTTTCTCCAGATTTGGTATCATTTGGAACAGGCCCAACAGCTTTTCCCTTTTGAAAATCTAGAACTATTTTTTTTGGACGCACAAATAGCTTTGGTAGGTCCTCGGTGAGAAGCTTTGTCAAAAACCTGCACGCAGAAGTATTTAGAACAGCATCCAAAACGACAGGTGATGTTGAAATTAATTTTGAAAAAAATGTAACCGAAACCCAAGGTATCAATTAAATTGCAGAGTGAAAGACGATAGGAAGGTGAATGATATACAACCACTGCTAGAAAAAGTAGAGCACGTAAATAGAAGGCAGACCAAGAAATACTATAACTCAAAAATAAAATATAAAACGGAGCGGATACAGGAAAGTCAACAGCAAAGGAAAGGTTTATTTCACAGGAAGCAACTTCAGACAATTTATCTTTTGAAGAATACTGAAACAGCATAAAGACATGAGTGTCGAGTATCATATATATCAAATCAACAACAATAATTTGGCAAACAATCTGCTAATGAGCAGGGCCAAGAATATTTATTTATCACATAAGAGTACAGGAAGAAGAATAGATATGAGGAAGCATATGGGGGGAAATGTTGGTTTGCCTCTGGGTTATATATAGTGTAGAAGAAAAATGCAATTAAAGTCTCCATTTAAAGGTCGGGTGCTCACAAAACTTATCATAAAAAACAGAAAAATAAAAGAAGCGTTAAATGACATCCAGAAAACAGAAATAAAGCAAAAAAAGAAAAAAAATGCAAAAGGCTAGACATCACTTACATTGACAGGACAGGTATTGCTGAGATGTTCGCGTAGACCAAAAAATTGGACAACATAAGATACAAAAGTTAGTAGGATATCTTGACATATAAAATAAAAATAGATTCAATTACCTAAATAAGACCAAACATTCTACAATGAGAGCTTAAAGAAATGAGAAAGTAATCATATGGAAGCAAGCTTCATTTAACATCAAGACTGAAAGCTTGAAACTGCAGTGTACACCCCCCCACTCATACTTTCATTATCGAGAAGTTAATTTATACATTTCAATTTTTATCCAGTTAATACGGGCTGAACTAGACTTTTCTCTGCTCACTAATAATCATGTAATGGTCCCAAAGGACCCACAAAACAAAAAAAAAAAAAAAAAAATTCAAGTGTATGACAAGATATACCAATTAATAAAATTAATGTGCAAATTAAGTTCTCACATAACACTTTCATGACTCATGTCACTGTGAACTATTGATATCAAAATGCAACCAAGGACCCATTCTAAAGAACTAGGTATTTTGATATAACTTACCTGATTTTTAGTTGACTCTATTGATTATTCCTCTAATTTCTATTTACAATAATGTTTTTTCAAATAGAGACCAACAATGAAAATTCTCTTTCCACTTTTATCAATTTTGCAGGATCTAACAGAGTCTGGAAATTGATTTCAGGAATTAATGGTGAATATTTGTCAGTAATTATAAAGCAAAGTTGATCCCAGAGCAATCTCAAATTATCTACCTAGCTTTTTTTTTGAATAATTTCTCAAGTTTCCATTTGCTCCTCCCATATCGGTCTTTTTGACTTTCAATTTCAGTAGACTAGAACTAATAACTGGATAAATGTCATGATCAAGAGAGAACAAATTCAGAAAGTGAGAATATAACATACCCATTAGATTGAATAAGCGAAATGGCGATAACTCAAACTTTATCTTTGGAAGAGAAACGAAGGCCCAAGAAACAGCTCCCACCCATGGCTCTGTCGGTATCAGCCGCAGTTTGACCCATAGCTCCCCATCAATGTCAAAGTCCCGTACACCAACTGGCACAACGATGGGAAGGACACCGAATTTAAGAGACAAAAGTAGAAGCATACGTGCACCACCAGTGTAGCGAAGGCCTATCTGGTATCTTGGTACCAGGAGAATAAAATATCATTAACTCAAAGTCATAACCACAACTCACATTAATCGATCAACATAATTCAAGAGTGAGATTTATTTTTATCACGCAAAATAGCAATTTATGTTCTGGATAGATATTTTCTGAGAGTACATTGTTGTAATTGAACCATTCCTATTACCACACCATTTTTAGTAAACTGCACAAACAAAACCAATGACATTCTGTTACTCCTCAGAGTTGAGAGGGATAGATGTCAAGCATGACTCCAACCAAACAATTGGCACAAAGAACTAATGTAATGTCCATAATTGGTCTGAAACGACATGAAATTGAAAGAAAACAAAACATTTTGCCACTTCAAATTATCTCTGCTAAAGGAGAAGTACAGGAACACCCTGCGCCATATTTTAACATTAAGCGCTCCAATCAAGTTTAAAGCCACAAATTGGTACTTTATAAAACTTTTGTCCAGTAGCAAATACTGTTTTGCATGGATTTCGTTCGGATTGATATGCACCTGAATCATCACAACTAACCTGGTTTTCTAATCCTTTAGAAATTGGATTAAAAAGAGAGTGCAGAAAATCCAGATTTCATGACTGCTACAAGTTCAAATTTATAAGGACAAATTACAGCAAATACTGCTTGACCAATGTTACACTTGATGCTTGTACTGTCAATTGAGTTTCATCTTTGTATGTGCTTTACAAAGACTTGAAATATTGTATAATGTGCATACACGTTTATTGAACTTGAAGAAGATAGGATCCCACAAGCGAAGTTCTTACACCTGTTCCCTCACAACAAAAAGGTATGGAGTGCGGTTTTTTAAAAAGTCCTTGCTCTATCTATCTTAAGATTGTGGTGAAAACACATCAGGCCTTCCAATTTCAGAAAGCACGTGAAGTTTATGTGGTTATTAGTTATAGTCCGAGTCAATATTTAATTACACATACCAACATTTTCTTTCTTGATGAGATAACAACTGATTCTATGCTAGTCGCATGAACAGGTCACCTACTTCTAATCACCTTATAGCTAGCATTCTAAGGGCTTGATGAAATGCGAACATTGATTCAAAGAAATGTGAATTAACAAGTATTGCAATAGGGAAAATACTCACTGCAAGTCATTGGCACGACGAGATGTTCTGCGTTCAACGCTCCTAACAGACAATGGCTCGTCCCCTAGAGAAAACTGCTTGATCTCTACCCTCTGCACATAATCTGGTTTCTTTAGATTGTCAATGACAGGTTGCAGCAATCCAATGATCCAATTCTCAATCCCACCCCTATAAACCTTCCACAGCTTCCCCAACACCATGTTTACCCACTCCACCGACTCTTTCCTTTGCAAATCCTTCTCAAGCAACAAGGAGAGGGCAGCGGGTACTGATGGCCAACCCCCTGGCTTACTGTTACCACTTCTTGCATCCGGTTTCCTCCACGTCCAAAGCTTGTCGAAAACCACGCCCACGAAAAAGAAGAAAGCAAAAAGACCAAAAACGTTGCGGTTTATCGGAGGAGAGGGGATGGGATGGATAACCCCAAGCTGATTCCTCAGTTTATCTACAATAGGGTCTTGACCAAAATTTGTACTGTAATAGTTACTAGCGCTAGTATTGAATTCAGTTGAAGATGAAGACGAAGAAGGATAATCGAACTGTTCTTCTTCATCGGAAAATCGCTTCAAAACCATGTTTCTGGCGCCCCTTCCTGCGGCAGCACTGAAATTCTGCTGCGGATTTCCACCATTGATGCAAGCTTTTACTTGAAACAGAGCCCATCTCACATTTTCCAAACCTCCTCCTCTATTTCTGCGGCGGAACCGACGAAGGGGAAAATTAGTCGCACAAGGGCAAAAGCTGAAAGGAGGCGGCTGAGAGAGATTGCTCCTCTGTGAGAAATCACAGCACAGGGGTGAAGTATTGGAAGTCAACTGCAAAACCATTAAATTTAGGGCAGCCAATTTGGATAAAGAGACGAACAATTACGGAGAAACATGAATGAGTTCAGCAGCAGCAGAAAGCAGCAATTGAAGTTGTTTATAGTTCTTCTTCAATTCCTCGTTTGCGAGCTGGATTACTGGTTGAATTGGAGCTGAAGAAAATCCCTGGAAAGCTCTCAATGGTGGTGGTGATGATGACGACGATGATGGAGAAGGAGAAGAGGACAAAGGAGATGTAGGGTAGGAAATAAAAATAGTTTTGATTCTACTTCACCAATTTGAATTGTGTTGTGATTTTGGGATGGAAAAAGTGATCAAATCCAAGGACTTAGTTTCAACTTCACAAATACTGGGGACACAAATATAAATATATAAATCTCACCTATATATATATATATATATATATAGAGAGAGAGAGAGAGATAATACACACGAAAAATATGGTTCATATATTTGACGTGTCTCTTTCACATATTTACACGTATGACCACCTCCCCACCCATGTTCACATACTTTATAACTAGATTAACGATTAAAGTTAAGTTCCTGTTAAATGTTATATTGGAATTGATAGTATCTCCGGTGTAATAAATGTAAAACTGTCACATGTTTGGTTCAAAACTACCATTTTAATACGTTCTATAAATTGTTAGTTGAAAAATATCACGCATCGTCAAAGCCAGTTATTCGTTTTTTTATTTTATAGAAGATCTAGAATTTACTCATATTTTAGTGAATAAATGAGACTTCCTCACTCGTGTGATAAACATTCAATCAGGTAAAATGTAATTCGAAAAATATGTTAGAGTTACAGACGCTTATAAGAGACCGTGAATAGGATTTGAACCCTATAACAAACATATCTCAAAGAAGCAATATGATTCTATCCACAAAATTTTGTACATCAATTTATGGGTCAGATTTTGTATGATCATATTGTAACTCATTTAGTTTGAAGATAATAATTTATAGTAATGTTGGTGGAATATATGGATAGCTTTTTTTTTTTCTTTTACATCGTGTGATAGTACTTATTTTGGAAAAATATTTAGCTTGGTTTAAATGATTCTAGTGCTTATTTTAGGAGTGAAAGAAGAATTATAGATGTAAGATGAAATTGTTTATAGAGAAAATATCTCAATTTAACACCTTCACTATATTTTATGTAAAAAATGACTCCAACTAAATTCATATTCACATTTTAACTTAATAATTATAATATTTACCCAAAATAGTCATTGATTTGACATAAAGTGAATAAAAGTCAAATGACAAAATTTTTTATCAGTCTTGTCAAGGAATTGTTGCAGAGACAGAGATTCTTTTTAACTTTTGACTATTTTGGGTATTCTTGTGTAGCATATTTAAGTGCTCCCAGATGAATTATTCGTGACATTTAAAAATCACAAAAATCCACATCCAACTTTTTCCTTTTTTTCTTTTTTTTTTGTCTGGCATAATTTATAGTATAGCTTTTGCATGTATTAAATTTAACACGAAAACACCAAAAATTAAGGGTTTAATTGTACACAAAAATGTTGACATATGGTTACACGAAAATGTGTTGAAGGGCTACACGAAAATGTTGTGTAGGATTACACGAAAATGTGAAGTTTTAAATATTTAATTTTTCGAATTATGTGAACAATAAGTTTTAAATATGAGCTTATTCGAATGCATTGTATTGTTCGAATAAGCATTGTATTATTCAATTAAGCATGCATTGTGCATTGTTCGAATAAGTGCATTTTAATTTTAAATATGTGCTTATTGAAATTTTATATGCATTGTTTGAATAATTCGAATAACCCTATTTTTTTAGGGTTATTCGAAATTATCACCCTTATTTTCGAATAACCCTAAAAAATAAGGTTATTCAAAAATTATATATAATTTTCGAATAAAAGTAATTTTCGTGTAACCCTATAAGAACATTTTCGTGTAACCCTCAAAAAAATTCAAAAATTATTTTCGAATTTTTTTTTAGGGTTATTCGAAAATTATATGTAATTTTCGAATAAGAGTAATTTTCGTGTAACCCTACAAGAACATTTTCGTGTAACCCTAAAAAAGATTTCGAAAATTATTTTCGAATTTTTTTAGGGTTATTCGAAAATTATCACTCTTATTTTCGAATAACCCTAAAAAAATAGGGTTATTCGAAAATAAGGGTGATAATTTTCGAATAATCCTATTTTTTAGTCAAAAAGTTAGACAAAATTCATGCCATTTTACTGCCAACCAATTTACTGTTATGTTGACTTCAACTTTACTTTATGTCAATCAATAACTATTTTTCGGATTTCAACTTAGTAGTGACTATTTTTATCTCATATTATAGTGATTGAACTATTTTGAACCACTCACCCTTGTTTCTAATCACGTAGGTGGCGTTAGGCAAAAGTAGGCGACATAGTTAATGTAGTGATTATGATTATTAAGAAATAGAGCACTTATTACCAATTTTCCACGTGGGTCGGAAACTTAAAAAATACACGGCCTTGACTATTTCAACTTAAATTAGTCAACATTTTCCTCTTTGCTTCTTTGAATTGAAGTCGGTTTTGATATCTATCAACTTTGACTAAATTTTCTATTTTTATTCAAAAAAATTATAATTAATAATTAGAAATGAGAAAAATGAATAATAAATTTTTAGTAGGCCAAACAATCATCAATGTGTTTTGCTACTTATATCCCAAAATACAAAATATGAAATTTTTAGATTTATTCCAGATTAATACATATGTAGAAGAAGGATGAAACTATAAAAGTAGAGACAACTATAAAAATAGAGACTGGAAGTGTAGAATTAGGAATTGAAATATATGGAATAAAAGTAGAAGCGTAGAATTAGAATTTGAAATATCTTTATAATAATTTATAACTGAAAATTGAAAAAATGAAATGAATATGTAAGCTTGAGAGTTGAGATAGATGCAAAGAACTGATATGCACATCACAAATGGAACATAGATATTTATAAATTTCAAAATAATGATGATTCGCTTCGAACCGTCAGTCCATTTTGGTTGAACTAGCAGCTTGAACGATCTTGGATGTCCATCATCAACAGTCAATCAATCTAGAGTGTGCGATTAAAAGTTAGAAAAAGAAAACGGCGGTTCAATGGCTATGTCCTCCTAACGTTGATCTTCAACGACTACTTTGCATTAAATGTTTGCCGCCCACATAACATCCTTAATTAAAAAATACAAAAATTGAACAAACCATTGGTTCAGACATAGTTTGAGAATTGGGGAACCAAAACTGAACCGTTGAACCGAAGTTTTACCAAAATTGAACCATTGACTCGGTTGGGTTCCAATTTTCCAAACCCGTGGACATCACTGGTCTAGATATCCGACTTATTGAGTTTGGAATTAACATAACAAACCCTATCATCTAAATACATAATTAATGCTTTGGGTAATTATATACACACCCCATCAATACTAAACACACCCCATCTATACACACATTATTAAAATAATAAAAAAAAAGAATGTGTGTATAAATGGGGTGTGTTTAGAATTTGATGGGGTGTGTATAGAATTGCCCTAATGCTTTATGTGCCCTAAGTTAAAAAATATAAATCCAGTTAGAATGTTGAAGAGTGTAATGGTTCGTTTCATGGAGATGCACTAGAACCGTTGAGAAGCTTCAACTCGATAGACATATTTAAAATTCTTAAACATTTTTATAATCTCATCAAACCAAGAAATATCATTTATTATCGTGTAACAAAATTATCAATTTTAAGATAGCAAAAACTTGTATACCCCAGGAGCAAGGATCTCAGATCCGTGCACCCTGACCCTGATCCGGCGTGTGGGCAACCTCCACGCGCGTTCATAGCAAATCTCACGCCCACGGGCCGTCATGCGCACCCATAGCAAATCTGGTGTGCACCCACGCACACCTGATTCCGTAGTTAATGATTCAGTTATGAGTATTACATGTATACCCTATAGGTATTACACTTATATTTCTTGAGATTTAATGATAGATATCATGTGTTTCCCTATAGGTATTACACTTATATTTCTTGAGATTTAATGATAGGTATCATGTGTTTACTCTATAGGTATTACATGTATACCCTATATATATTACACTTATATTTCTTGAGATTCAATGATTACACTTATATTTCTTGAGATTCAATGATATTCAATGATAGGTTTCATGTGTTTACTTTATAGGTGTTACATGTATACCCTATGGGTATTACATTTATATTTCTTGAGATTCAATGATAAATATCATGTGTATTGATTTTTTGTTGTACAGTTATTACATGTAAACTCTTAGGCTCCATTTGGATAAAGTGATTTGAATTGAGTGGATTTGAAATCCTCCAAAGTTAGCTCAAAATGAAAATCATGGATTTCACATCCACATCCATCCAAACACTACCGGTGGATTTGCTACCATGAATTTCAAATTCCTCCTCAAATCCGCTCATCCAAATGGACCCTTAAGATATTACATGTATATTCTTAAGGTATCATGTGTTCATTCAATAAAGGTATGAATTATTTGTTTGAACTTTTGTTCTATAGGTATCACATGTACACTCTATAGGTATTACATATGTACTCTATAGGTATTACATTACTGTATAATGAGTTTAAAATTTCTAAATTCCAAAATAGCGATTTATATCATATTCTTCCTCATTTTTTTCTGCAAAAATTTACAGAATTGCAGAATTCATATGAATTATTATCACCGAAGCATTGGCAAAGAAACCCTAGAGCAAATCTATTTAATTCGATCAATTAAACAAATCTCGTCTATTTAATCAATTAAATATATTTTGCAAACCAAATTCTTCCATAACTTAGTCAATGCAAAGAGTGAATTAGAGACTCCCTCATCGGAGAAGAACACAACAAAAAAGAAGAAGAAGAAGAAAGAAGAAAGGAAGAAAGAAAGAGATGGAGAAAGAAGAAGTAAAGATGGTGAATCGACGACAGCACTTGCAGAAAGAAGTAATGAAGAAAGAGATGGATAAAGAAGGAGTGGCGAATCGGCGGCGACTGCAGAAAGAAGAAAGGAAGAAAGAGATGGAGAAAGGAGCGGTGAATTGGCGGTGGCTGCGTTGCAGAAAAAAGAAGGAGAATGAAAAAAGGATTAGGGCACGCTGGAGCAAGAATAAGAACAAAAATTAGGGAAAAAATTTATATATATTTATTGGAGCGGGTTGGGGGCGTGGATCCTAAATCCGTAATCAGGGGCACCCAAGACTAACCCTTTTAAGATCAAAGTCATATAAATTAGGAAATGTTTATTATCTCATCAAACTAAGAAATATTCTATATTATTTTCTATAATAAATATCAACAAAGAAATATTGTATATTATCTTATCTAATAACATTATCTTAAGAAATTTTAATATAAAGTCATAATGTTGGGAAATTTATATGAGGAAAATGAATTTTCAATCAATCTTCAACAATCCTCAATAAATTCAACATTGAAATTTTACTGCGGGACTGTGGGTATATAAAAGAATGCATTAGTCAGAGTCAATTATACTTGATTAGATTAATTTCAAGTGTTCAATAAAGGGGCACCTTTCAGTTATTTTCTAGATGATTCAAACAATAGAAAATCAGACTCGTTACTAATTTGAATGTGGTTCAATTAATTCATCCAAACATATAGATAGACATAGGTAAAGGAACATCAGCAAATCATTTTTTTATCTCAAGGATCAGTTATAGGTAAAAGTTCAAAAAATATGTAAGCTTGGAATCCACATTTTAGATACATAGGCATCAATTCCAAATAATCATCAAAGCAGAACTGTTTGCAAATGCATTATCATAAGTATGGTTCTCAAAATGTAACATTCAAATCTCAAGCTAAAATCAATATGACTGAAACATGAAAACCAAATCAAAGAGGAAATACTATTGCAAAAATGAGGGACTCATTCAATAAAGTGCATTACCAATTTCAGAAGGTTGTTTTATTTATACAATAAATTAAACTTCTAATATACTTTCAATTAGGGACCACAAAGAAACAATTAACTTACTAGAGTGCACTTGGTGAAGGCAAAGAGCAAGAAAAATTGATTTCTCTAGAGAAAAAGTAAGAAAACAAGAATAATTGATAACTTTGCACTTGGTAAAGGCAAATAGCAAGAAAACAATTAGAATACCTTTTGTGAAGTGGCATTCAAACACCTTACCAATAAATCCTCCTTATTCAGTTATATTAGAATAGATCCTATTACTATATTCTAAAGTGTGATCTGATGAATGAATATAGAATAACAAGGTAGAATGTATTCACATAAGCTTTTCAAAACCCTGTTCTTGATCATCCACATTCCAACTCTCTCCTGTGAGCTAGGCATAAATCCGTACTTCCTTAGAACACACAAATTCATCCTCACAACATTTCCCACAAACACAAACAATGAAGTGTAATAAATCCTGGAGAATATCAAAAATTGTAATAAATATCAAACTGTGAAGACATAAATCGGTGGGTTTCACCCTAAACAACACATATAAATGAGATTATCTATAGAAGTTTTGGACAATGCAAAACCTCATACCCAACACAAAACAAACACTAGTTTTGCACCAAACAGACACCAATTTTTGAAAGACGAGCTACAGTAAGGTTACCTTCGTTAGGGTTCCAACTGGAGGGTCGCCGCCGCTCGAGTAAGTGGGGGAACACCGATTCCTAAATAGATGCACCAGTGAAAGATTAAAACTTTTTTGTGTTTCATGTACTAGGAAGGTATTTAGAAGAGTTAAATTGTGTTACAAATCTGCCAGGAAGATAAAACAGATTGCGCGATAGAAGAAACAAGAACGAAATCGATAGGGGAAGGGAAATGCATGTTGAATCTGACCTTCGTCGGTGTTCTGATTGGGAGTGACTGTCGTCGCCGCGCCGCTCAGCAGTCGAGGGAGAAGAAGAATTCCTAGGGCAAAATTGGGGAAGAAGAAACAAATATATCAAATGGCATTTTTGAAATAACTTGGCCTTGGAAGGGCAAAATTGGAAATACATTATGAATAGTAAGGGTAGAAAAGTAACAAAAATAGTGTTACTGTACAAACTAGGCTAAACCCACCTTCTTTGGTGGGTTTAGAATCCTAAACATTAAACACCATAAACCCAAGTTTTTAAACCCGGGTTGGAAGCTAAACCCGGACTTTACACACACTTACCAAACACATGATAAGATTAGTTAACAAACCATATAAAGCCTAAACTAGCTTACCAAACACAGCCTTATAGATTAAGTTTATTGATTTTTTGAAAGAAAAAAAAAAAAAGAGTTAATCTCACTAAACAGCTTAAACCATTGGGCGTGGCTATCCGCACCCCACCCTTTCCTAAACACACCCCAAATTCTAAACACACCCCATATTAAATAATTAATACAACTAAATTTCTAAACACACCCCTTAAATTACCAATTCTACCCTTTATTTATCAAAAAATCTAAAAACCCACATATACTAAACCCACCCCAAAAAATAACCCTACCCCACCATCCCACTGTTGCTCATCTTCTCCCTCCCTCCCTGCGAAAATTCGACCTCCATTGAGGCCAAGATTTCAGCGAAAATTCGACCTCCATTGAGGCCAAGAATTCAACCAAAGTTCGACCACTTGTTTTCGAGATCGATGGACGGGGAAGAACATGCTCAAAATCAACCAAATCCTCCAAGACAAATATTGTTTGGTAAGTTTCTAATTTTTTTGTTGAGAAATCATAAAATTGTTGGCATTTTAGGTTTAAAACTTGAAATTTATGTACATTATAAGTTTAGAAGTGTTTGGGGGTTGTATTTCGTATAGATTTGTGTTGAAATAGGCTGAAATTGGATGGAACGGGAATGGGCTTTCTCGAATTCGAACCTGGTTTTTCGAAACTGAAATGTGAATTTCGACCACAATGTGTCGAATTTTTGGCGAAATTTCGACCACAAGTTGTCGAAAATTTTAATAACTTTCGACTGCAAGTGGTCGAAAAATTTATAAACTTTCGCAAACTAGTGGCCGAAAGTTTGAGAAATTTTCGGCCTTTAGTGGTCGAATTTTGCACTGATTTTCGACTAGTAGTGGTCGGAAGTTGGATTTCAGTTTAAGTTGAATTTTTTCTAACTTTTACATATTATGTCTTCAATAACTTACTTGAATGTTCTTAATTGATTTGTTGATTATAGGAGGCCAGTGCTATACGAGGGTGACACTGACTGCTTCGAATATGAGGCGTCGATTCTTGGAGGAGGAGGCAACCACTGAGATGCCGGTTGTAGTTCCACCCCTGGAGTGGAATGTACCATTGGAAGCTGGGCCATCAGCTGCTCCTGAAGTTGAAGAGCCTCCTCAATCATATGCTGAAAACGAGGGTCAGGAGGATGATGAAGAAGAAGCTGATGAAGACGAGGGTCCGGAGGTAGACAACGTATTGACTGGCCCCTGCCTTGGTGGACCCCTAGAGCCACAACTTATCCCAAGCTTTAGAACACATGTGGCCTACAACATTTGGGAGGGCGAGGAGAGGAATGTGTTGAAGTGTTGGTGTCACACCACCAAGATGGATACGTGGACATTCGACCCTGTTAACCCTCCCGAGTTCAGAAATCTGCTTGGACACGCTGCTGGTATACCGGATCTGAGGTATATTTCTTACAAGACCCCTAATAAAAACCTCATCTGTGCGTTTGTTGAGCGATGGCAGCCGGAAACCAATACCTTTCACATGCCGTGGGGGGAGATGACAATCACATTGGACGATGTGTTTTGTCTGACGGGGCTGCCTGTAAGTGGGCTACCGATTGTCATACCACAGTCACGATTGGGCCCCGAGAGACCTGCTCAGTTGTTGAGTCGATTGTTGGGTCTTTCAATTGTGGAGGCAAATACAGCGATATTTGGGAAGCGAGGCACCTCTGTAAAGCTTGAGTGGCTTCGCAGTCGATTCATGCAGGACGTCCACAGTCCAGATGAGCCAACACGTACATGTGCGGCTCGTGCATACTTATGGTTTGTGCTTGGATGCACAATCTTTGCCGATAAAAGTGGGACATGAGTAGACACCAAAATACTCCGATTATTGGAGAGGGTGGATCGTGTCGGCCAATACGCATGGGGAGCAGCTGCTCTTGCTTACCTGTACCGGCAGCTGGGACTTGCATCCAGGAGTGGGGTGCGTCAGATCTGTGGCTACTTGACATTATTGGAGGTTAGTTCATCCAATTTTCATACTTTACATGCATCACATTTTGCGTACGACTTAAAACTGCATCATACTTTACCAATTTTTTTTATTCACATAGGCCTGGATCTATGAATATTTTCCATTTACAAGGCCAACCCATAATGTTAGATATGAGCAAGGTGACCCACTTGCACTGAGGTGGATCCAAAGAGCTCGAAGTGGAGGAACCACAGATCGGGTCTCAGGCCTTCGTGAGCTCCTAGACAAACTACCTGCGCACAACGTAAGTTTAAATTGGTAACTGGCCGTTAATTTGAAGAGCCCATAGTTTGCATTTATAATAAGTGGTGTGCATGTATAGGTTAATTGGATGCCATACTCGGAATTACGGAGTGCATATCCCCGGGACGAGGTTGCTTTTTACCACGGTTGTATTCGTGCATTCGATGTGGTGGAGCCATACCATCCCGATCGGGTGCTTCGTCAATTCGGCCATCTTCAGACTATTCCTGACTGGCCGCTCGTGCCAAGTTATGTTCGGCGTGGAAAAACAGGGGCAAAATACAAGGTTACGTGGGACGTAATGGGACAGTATTTCAGATACTGGAGGAGTCACGTGCTATCCCCAGAAGCACGTGGACGATTAGCAAGACCACCTTGGGAGACAGTGCCAGGTTACATGGAATGGTTTTTGAGGTACTCTCACCCTGTGGTCCAAAATCCCGCCCATAACTCGATGGCAATCGGCACTACGAGTGCACGATCTGGACCCTAATCTTGGGATATGATCAATACAGCCCTTGGTCATATGGAGCCGGTCTACCAGCATTACGAAGCAGGTGACGAAGCTCCGGACATCACGGAGGTGTGGCCGACGTTTGTTGCTTCCTACCGTACGCTGAAGATTGATGACGATCCACCTGAGCCATCTGCACGAGCCACGACTCACCGTCCTCGTCGTCAGCATAGAGGATAGATTCCTTTCACATGTCTTATGTTGCTCTTACTGATTGTAAATGTTATTAGGTTAGCAAGTACAATTGTTATTGGATGTTTGTTCAAGCTCGTGTTTACGGATATTGAACTTTTATGGATATTAGGTTCAATTATTATCATGCATGAAGTTGTATTCCTATCGTCTTAAGTTAAACATCTGAACGTTCCAGAAAACTTAATTGTAAAAAAAACCCATGTCAATGTCTCTGGTCAACCTGAAAGGGCCGAAAATTCCATACATTTTCGGCCACTAGTGGTCGAAAAATAGGTTAATTTTCGACCACTAGTGGTCGAACAATAGGTCAATTTTCGGCCCATAGTGGTCGAACAAGAGGTCAATTTTTGGCCACTAGTGGTCGAACAATAGGTTAATTTTCAGCCACTAGTGGTCGAACAGTAGAAAATCGAAATCTTGGACATCAAAATTCCATAACCTAAAGCAGGTGAAAACTTTCATTGATTCATTTTCACAAGTATTTACACAAAATATTCAAGTTCTCACCCAACGAGATACAAAATATGATCATTTTGAACGATATTTACACAAAATATGCACAGCTGCAACCAAATCTAATCATCTAATCATCCAAATGAATTGTCTTGTCACCAACTGAAGAGCTTCCACTTAGACTTTGAAGACGAGCATAATCCATGATGCGTTGTCTGTACACTTCAGACCATCCAGCTGCAACCGGCAAGCGTTGACCAAACCACCCTTCAATTATTGGAGGTAACAGTGCTCTCTCATCCAAATCCACCTGCCAAGTTAAGAAAATGAATAAGAAATTGAGCAACCGATGACAACCACTAGTTAGTACAATATTCCAAAAACTGACCACAATGTAATGATCATTTCCAACTAAGGCCATGCAAACAAGTTGGGGCTTGGGGGGGACTTGTGTCCTCATTGGTAGAACGGTGACACACAATTGGGGGGACAAGTGCACAAGTGCTATGTCATAAGCATTTGCCGCCAAGTACGTCATCTCTGGAAATGCCCACCAATGATGAACATCGTATGTGCACTTGTCGAAGCAATTCAAATTGTCCATTATCTTATGAAGCTGATCTGACAGTCCATTTATTTGATTGTACAACCCATGAAATTCTTGGAGTTCTTCACGAAGGTCACAACGGACTTGAGGCCACGAGTTCTCACCCAATCCTATTGCATGAGCTATGCAACGGAAACCACAATGACCATCTCCGAGAGGATTTTTGATACCTACGACATGGGGTTGCACATGTTTTGGAAGTTGAACGACGAAGATCTCATCACCTGTATTGCGTGCGGAACGACGTCTAACTGGTGTAAGCTTTTTCCTTTTCAAGGATGTAAAACAAGGTGTGGCCACTGTTGTCTCAGTCACTATCACATTTTCCTCCGTCGGGGTAGAACAACTATCGATCAATGATTCAACAATTTCAAACTTACTTGGATTGTGTTTGGTGGAGGTAGATGCCCTGACCTTTGTTTTGCTTGGTCTACCACGAGGACGTGTAACCACCAATGGTTCTTGCAACGAGCTTGTGGACGGAATTGATATTTCTTGAAGTCTTTTAAGCAACAACAATTTTTGGGCTTCGGAAGCTGATCCAAAGATCTCATTAATTGCATTTGAGGTCTCCACCCATCGATTCCCAACATCAACATTGGGAACACTTTCACAACCTGAAGGCTCACAATCCAATTTTCTCCAAAAGTTATCCACCATCTCTAGTTGGATGACTTGACGATCCCTTTTCAGAATTGCAAGCTCGTGTGCACAAGACAATCCACATGTTTTCCTCAACACACATCCACAAAGCAAAGGGTCAACACCTGTACCATCTATTCGCCTCATCTTCTCAAAGAGCAACCCAAGTGCATGATGGGACACCAATCCTCGAATGAGCTTGAAAAGGGGCGAGGAAAAACGATGCGGGGTCATAGTCATACTCTGCTCAAATGAGGCCTTCACGTGAGTTATTGACGTGATATGTAGATGGTGTATGCGTGCCCAAGACATCTCAAAGTTTGATTGAGATGAGCCCAATTATCTTTTGAGCTTTGCGTGCATGGCTTCGGCCCTGAGAGTGGATACAGAGCGTAAGTATTCGACGATTGTTTGTCATAACTTAAAAAATATAAAGCCCAAATGAGGTTTCAAGAATCATACCTCGAACTTGTTGTGTTATCATAATGCATAACATTGTTTGTCCAACATGAGACAAACCTCTTCTTGTATGGCTCGATCCACGTCCTCATAGCATACGCTACAGCTTCAGGATGATCGGCGTAGTCAGCTTGAAATCTCCTCACTAACTCATTGAATCGATGTTCATCCTGAGCCAACGCTAGCAAATTCCATGAGCTATTGAAGGACTCCCATATCTCGGCTCTACCAATCAGTGGTTTACATTTGGCTAGGATGTTCTTGTTGATGTGCCACCGACAGAGCAAGTGAGTGGCATTCGGAAAGACTACACTTATCGCATTCATAAGTGCAAGCTCACGGTCGGTTACTATCACATTAGGATAACATCCTTCGATCATCAAACCTTTCAACACAGTAAGAGCCCATCTGTAATTCTCCTCCTTCTCAGCCAATAAGTACACACAAGCCACAGAAAACGTGATATTTGTTGACGTGACACCGACGATTTCCAAAAGTGGCATCCTATACCTATTCGTCTTGTAGGTACAGTCCATCAAGACTACATTCGGAAACGCACGCAACAACTCAACGTTTGTGGGATGAGCATAAAACAGGTCAGTAACCCTTTCAGTTTGCTTGCATCTCCTGTCCAGGTAGTAGTACTTCTCCAACGTCAACTTCTCCAGCAAGTATTGCATTTGGGTTCGACCACCATGCTCAACAACTCTGTGCTTCTGCCGAGCATTGTAGATGGTTTTCATAGTCGACTGATTCCCCACGGAAGAGAGCTTAAGTGTGCTCAAGATGTCTTTTGGCCTTGTGTTATTCATAGAAAGATCACGCACAAGTGCATCTTCAGAAGGAGTTAATCTACCTGCAAATGAGTGGCCTACCAAATGGCGACCCATTGGGTGATTGTGCGATCCACACACTACCATCAAGGCCCATTGTCCTTGCTCATTGACTTGCAATCCTTTCAACATAAAAGGACACTCACACTTCTTAGTGCTTGTACACCGTTCCTTAATCTTTTTTCCGGATTCAATGGAAGGGACTTGAGCAAGTTTTTTCTTTGTCGGACGATACTTGCCACCTCGTTCACACCCCAAAAATACACGAGCTCAGCGGCCACTTTCACCACTGTCGGATCTCCTAACCAACACAACCATATTTAAACGAGTTCCAACTCTATACACCCAATTGACCATGTCTTCCCGAGTATCAAATAACTCATCAATTTGAAACTCATGAGAAAAGTCTATATACTCGTACATGGGGCTGATGACATTTGAATTTCCCACCTCGTTGTAAGTGCTCAATTGAGTTTCAAGTGAATTGTCTTCCTATAGAAATAATAGATGAATACAATTAAATTAAATAAATTCAAGCACAAGGAAATAAAAAAGGTACGTTTGTTCGACACTTATAGTAGAAAAAAAACTGTTCAAAAACAACTTTGTGAAAATTCATCCTAAAGTCGACACCTATTAGTCGAAAAAAGGTACAACTTTCGGTCACTATTGGCCGAATTATAGTAGAAATTTCGACCACTAGTGGTCGAAAATACAGTTAAGTTTCGACCACTAGTGGTCGAAATTTAACAACATTTTCAGTCTGTACTTTCCGATCGTGTTTTCGCGATTTTGTAGCAGAAATTTTTTTTTCTTCACAACACAGAGAAACGAAACCGTAAACTAAGTATAGAAACTTACATTGTCAACCTCAAGTGCTTTATTATACTCCATAATGTCTTCTTTTTCCTTTTTCAACTTTTTTGAAGATTTTTGAGAAGCAAATGAAGTTATATGGAGAGAAGGAGAGAAGAAGAGAAGAAGATGATGGTAGGAAGAGTGAAGAAGATGATGTATATATATATATGTTGTATGGAATGGGGTGCATATAGTAATGTTTAAAGGTGGGGTGTTGACAAATTGTATTATGTAATATTTAATATTATTATATTTTTATTAATAAGGGTATAATTGTCTTTTGATATATCATTTAATTTGTATTTATTTTACTGGGGTGTGTTTAGGAAAGGGTGGTGCGGATAGCCGCGCCCTAAACCATTTTAGTTCACCATGTCCATAAATCCAAGTGAAAAGAGAGATTATGATTCCGGCTAACCATTAAGACCAATGTCCGGAACGTCGCTGAAATCCCTCTCTCTACCGGAGTGGGATTCGCTAATCGACGACTATAACCTCGGCGGCGCCGCTCGCCTTCACCGCTGGACCGGCGGCACTCCTGTACTGGACCTCTCTCTCTCCTTCCTCCTCCGCAAAGACATCTCCCTCCATCTCAAACTCCAAATCCTTACTTTCCTCGAACACCTCTCCCTCGACGATTCGCCTCCGCCGCCGTCTTTTCTTCTCCGTCT
Source organism: Scutellaria baicalensis (assembly GCA_005771605.1). Lineage (NCBI taxonomy): Eukaryota > Viridiplantae > Streptophyta > Magnoliopsida > Lamiales > Lamiaceae > Scutellaria > Scutellaria baicalensis. The sequence continues at coordinate 49,014,876 of CM016721.1, read as the reverse complement.
CCTCGACGCCCTCCGCTCCGTCATTCAGTCGCCCAATGATCCGTTCGCTCTCAAGGACCAATTCCTCATCTCCACCACCGTCGTTTTCATCACTTCGCTGTTGGGTAACGATGAATTGAGCAGCGGTTCTCCGTTTTCTGGACTCGTTGAGCTGCTGTTGACTATTATCAATCGGCCCAATCATGGCGTCGATCGCCATTCGCGCGGCGTCGCGTGCGAGTGTTTGCGGCAATTGGAACTGGCGTTCCCTTGTTTGCTCTCTGAAATCGTTCCACATGTGTGGTCTTTGTGCCATAGCGAGCGCACTCACGTTGCCCAATGGTATGTTCTGTTACTATCCACAGCCATGCTCAATATTGTCAAGCTGAAGCCGAGTGAGACTAGTATAGCGTCTCTTAGTAATGCTACGATCCCTTTGATCCCATTCAATGTCCCTCAGTTTTTGATCGATGGTGTTGGAGTTGATTTTGTGTGGAAGGAGAAGGAGCATTATTACAAAGAGCTGAGGAGAGTGGTTTCATTTTTGCTAGAGTGCCCTCAATATTTAACTCCATTTGGATTGGTGGAGTTTATGGTTGCTATAATTCCATTAGCTGAAGAACTGGAGCTTCAAGCTTCTTTGTTGAGGGTGCAGTTTTCATGGCTGCTATACACATTCGAGCCATTGCTTTGCCATGTTTATTTGGGAATGTATTTGGAGTTTTTGGATTCTTTTGATAGACAAGAGTTTGAAGTATCTTCTCGCTTATTGTTATTGTCAAATGGAACCCAACATCATTTGGTTTTTAGGTTGTTGGGACTTCACTGGATTTTGGGCTTCTTTGCTCTGATAGTTGGAAAAGATGTGGTGAGAAAGAGAAGCGTAGTAGATATGAGCTTACGCTTTTATCCTACCATTTTTGATTCGCTGGCCATGAAAGCCTTGAAGCTTGACCTGCTTGCGTATTGCTCAAGTTTGGTCTCTAATCCTGGCGATGCAAAAGTTGTGAAGAGTGTGGAAGTGGGTAAGGAGACGTATGAAGTGAAGCTACTCAAAGAAGGCCTTGTTTCTGTATCTGCTTTTAAATGGCTGCCTCCATGGAGCACAGAAACTGCCGTGGCATTTCGCACCTTCCATAAGTTTCTGATTGGCGGATCACCACATTCTGATGGTGCTACTTCTTCCATTGCTGATCTTATTGAGTCCAACATCTTTTACTCCTTACAGGTATGTAAATGCTGTCATCTTTGTTTCAGAATGTTTAGTCCCCTATCCAATATATTTAGCTTTCAGGGCTGGGCTAGCCAATTATCTAGTTTTTGTTAGTTTTATATGTTTAAGTCACTTTGAAAATGGTAAAACTGAGGTCATGATGCTATTGGCATATCTGCTGTGAAGCATTGACCAGTAGACAGCCTTTTAGTAATGGAATTATGAGTTCAGAACCTGTGCATATTTTGGTGTATTTCTTGGTATGTAGTTGATGTGTAGAGAAAACAATTATTATAGAATAGTATCTGCATGGACTATGTGGGGTATTTCAATCAATGAAAAGTGGAAGCCTGAAATATTCTGGAATTGTATATTTATATATGCCTGTAAAATTTCATAACCAGCTTTATGCTAGAGATATTGCCATAAATGGAGTAGAACCATTTGCTTTTACAAGTGAAGATTTTTCACTATGATGCAAATGCAATAATCCCTTTTTCACTTTTATATATCAAAGAAAGGTTGTGCATATGATTCTACTTTTGAGCTGCAAATTTAAGAGGGCAATTTATGCTCACACCTTTCTATGTGCTTCACTTTTTTTGTAGTTATAAATATTCTTAGTTAATGTCTTCATGTGAGTCGGGTGATCAGTAATTGCTATCCTTAAGTACTGAAAAGTGAAACCTGGACCAGAATGTTCCTGATCAATATTAGTGATGAAATGATGAGGGCTTGTGTAGCCACTTAATGGGTCTTTAAAATCTTGGGGTTCTCTACGTCAATATATTGAACACTATATCTTACTTCAGTTGGTCTTAAGATTAACCAAAATTCTTTTGCTGTTTTCTCCAATGCTAGACTTCCATGCTTTAAATATGGATAAGGAGATCTATGAAGACCTAGAACACACAATGCCAGATATGTGATCAACTTACAAATGCTCCATAGCCCCTTTTCAGCTGTACAATATTTGATCATTTTGGAGTTTGGAGGTCATATCCTAGACCCGTGTAGACTGCAATTCTATAGCTACCAAACTAAACTTAGCCCCTTTTGAACTGAATACCATGCACCTTATTGTGACCTAATTTACATTGCATTCAGTTGCTTCTTTTGGGAGGTAAATGCTGTTCAATTATAGAACTTCTAACTTTTACATTAGCCTAGTATAAAAGTGTTGGAAATAAATACTACGTAACCAACTGAAGGAAAGTTACATTCTGACATCGTCAAAACATTGAAAGAAGACTAAGTGAATGATGTTATTGAGCAATTTAGATCCAATCCATACAGATTTCAAACTAGAAAATTGATATTAGCAGGTTGTCACATCCCTTACACTACTGAACTGATATGCACTCATGCATGTGTAGATAGAGAGCAGGGGCATGTAGAATGAGTCGAAAACACATGGAATACTTGGTAAAATCAAGCTTAGATGGGATAATAGTAAGGTGACAGTTGTTGATTTTGTCTCTTAATATTGTTGTAGGAGATTTAATGTCTCAGTCTCATTAAGCTGCAATAATGTGCTTCAAGTGGTTTTAGAATGTTTTGGACCTGTTAACTGTTCTTTTGCTTGCCACACATTGTAACAAGAACAAGGATAAACACATGTCCAATAAATCAAAACATATAGTTTTCATTCACTTGGGTAGAAGAATTGACTACTATCAATGCATGTTAGCTTAATGTATACAAAAGTTAACACTCCAATACAGATAATCTTCATGCGTTTTTGCCTAAAATTTTGATATTTTAGTACGGGGCATACACCTAAGTTTTTCTATTGGTTCTTGTTTACATTTTTCATAGTGATGCAATATAGTGCTGTTTATGTTGTAACCTGCAGAAGATGCTGGTGGAGTCAACTTCAGAATTTAAGGGATTGGTTCCAGTAGTTGTTGCTTCCATTGATCGTTTGTTGGGATGCCACAAACACCGCTGGTTGGGAGAACATCTTCTTGAAACACTAGATAAGCATCTGCTTCCGAAACTCAAAGAAGACTACAGTCTGGGTTCTTACTTCCCTATATTTGAGAGAATTTCTCGAAATGATAAAGTCTCACCTAGTGGGTTATTAAACCTCCTCTTGAGATTCACGATTTTCCTTGTAGAGAAACACGGTCCTGATACAGGATTGAGATCTTGGCATCATGGTAGTAAAATTCTTGGCATTTGTCGGACAATGCTGGTCCACCACCAAAGCTCAAGCTTATTTACTGAACTATCTCATCTTTTGGCATCCACTTGTGTCTTTTTTCCTGATTTGGAGGTTCGAGACAGTGCAAGGTAAACATCACATTTTCCTCCCCCAGCCCAACATCACCTTCTGCATATTCCAATATATAAAACTCTTTATTTAATGAAGAATATTATGATATGATTCGTATACATTTAGAAACAGTTAGCATGCCTCTTTATTTTGTTTATCATGTTGGCGCTATGAAATATTTTCTCATTGAAGGTGGTTTATTGCAGATTTTATCTGCGAATGCTCATCTGTATACCAGGAAAGAAGCTCAAACACATACTTAACATTGGGATATCTCCATCTTCTCATTCTGGCTCATTTTTTAGTTTTCAGTCTCCTCAATCATTACCTGACCTTAAGAGATCCAGCAGTATCGCTTCTTGTATCCATATTGAACGGATGAGGCCTTTATTGGTAAAGCAGTCATGGTCCTTGTCCCTGCAAAATTTTGGCACCAATCTTGACAAACCTGGTTTTTTTCAAGGCATCAGGGATCACGAAACTGCAAGTGAGGAACAGGACTCTGACATAACTATGAGCGACAATATTATCTGTGAAAGTGAAATGCCTCGTCAAGTAAAAGGACCTTTATGTGTTATGGATGCAAAAATTTCTGAGATTGTCAGTCAACTGAGAAGACATTTTTCATCTATCCCTGATTATAGACACATGCCAGGGCTCAAGATTAAGATTCCCTGTAGTTTGAGATTTGATTCAGAGCTATTTATTGGTGAAGGTGAAGTAAATGCAGCAGCTAATGCCTTCAATGAAGTAGACCAACTTCCTGCATTGTACGCTGTTGTTCTTAAATTCACTTCTTCTGCATCATATGGACCTATTTCATCATTTCAAATTCCTTTCCTGCTTGGCTCACCACCTAAAATTGACAAACCTTTGAGCCAAACTGATTCATTAGCTATTGTTCCTGTGGAGAATGGTCATGTAGAGGAAGACAACTTCAAAGCTCATGTATGTATAGAACTGGAGCCACGAGAACCGATGCCTGGTTTGGTTGATGTTTTCATTGAAAGTAATGCAGACAATGGTCAAATAATTCAGGGACAGCTTCACAGTATTTCTGTGGGGATTGAGGATATGTTTCTCAGAGCCATTCTTCCAGATGACATTGCTGAACATGATGTACCAAGCTATTATGTGAACCTATTCAATGCTTTATGGGAGGCCTGTGAAACATCATCTAGCACTGGTAGAGAAACCTTTATTTTGAAAGGAGGAAAAGGGGTTGCTGCAGTAAGTGGGACTCGATCAGTAAAACTTCTTGAAGTTCCACTGACAAGGTTGGTTCAAGCTGTTGAACAGAACCTTGCACCTTTTGTTGTAGGTGTTATTGGTGACACACTTGTTGATTTGGTAAAAGCTGGAGGTATGATCAAGGATGTATTGTGGAAGGATTCCACTTCGGAATCTTCATTTGATGTAGTTTGTTCGCCAACTAGTTCTGGAGGGCCCCTTTATCTCAAGTACTTTGGTGATGAAGACGAAGGAGTTGCTCCAATTGCAACTAGTAGGAATAATATTGGTTATTTTCACATTTTGATATTTCTTCCACCAAGATTCCATTTGCTTTTCCGAATGGAGCTTCATGATTCTTCAACTCTTGTTCGGATTAGAACTGATCACTGGCCATGCTTAGCCTATGTTGATGACTATTTAGAAGCTTTATTTCTGGACTGAAGTTTGTTTTAGGACCCTACATGTGGTTTATCCATTCTTGACACTGCGTTAGACTATAAAATGTGGCTTCAAATTCTCATATCCTTGTTTACCTCAAGAGAGAAGACATTATTGTGCTTGAAGTATGGAAAAGGTACAGGAACTTTCTTTTTTCTATTTATTTCTATATGGTTGCTATTCATGGTGTTTTTTATTCCCTCCGGGGGCTAGTTTATATTTAGTTTTTTTGTTCATAGCTACTCAAGTTGCACGAGTGTCTTATTTGTGTCTACAATGTAATGGCCAAGATAACTTCTGATCATTAAATTAATTATTTTCACTTGGTTTTACTGCTTTGATATCTGTAAATATATATACAGATACTAAATCCCGCTATATAGCTGTTTGAATGGATAGTCATGCACATGATCTTAGCTATTGAACTAGCTACATGAGAACATGGTCTCGTATGGCTTTATATTCGTATGTACCTGGATTAGCTCGATATGTTTAAGTAGTCAAAATGGTTTTCATGCTATACTTTGCATAGCAGGGTGTAGGTAAATACTTGATCTGCTGATGCATCGATCTCCTGAAATTGTATTGGTTGCCCTGTCAGAAATACTGATTTTTTTCCAAGATGGTGGCATGCTTGTTGTTACATTTCCCTGACACTTAATCCTGTGTGCTTGACTCCTTCCAGCTTGGTGTGCTAAATTATTGGGTTTTATTGAAGCTCACTGTACAATCTCCTCAAACAAGTGTCAAGGACGTTGACAATGTCGGATTTTATGGAAGTTTAGGATTGGGGAAAGACATCTTGGTCAGAGCCAAAACTCTGATCCAACGAAACTATTTCTTTTCCTGAGAGCCCTTTGATTCACTGTTGCATCGAACATAATGTTCACCACAACTGCAGGTTAGATAATGAAGAATGTGATGAGGACGGAATCCAGATCAATCTATGGTTTTCAGCTGCAGTTGTTTGCACATCACGAGTTCAGTGTGTAGGAATGAGACGACAAAGAGTTATGTATGGGACGAGATGATAACATGAGATGAAGACATTGGAAACGAATACAAGCTTGGTATTCAGGGCGATGCAAATTCCTACAAGATAGGACACTGGGAACTCAGTTAATTGTTTATATCTAGTGAGTAAAGTTTCAGCTTTTCCGTGCACAACCTTGTGCTTCCTTATTTTCTGTTGTGTTTTGCAAAAAAGGTTACAAGTTTACTAAAACAATATTATAGAATTACATTATCTACTTGTTATTGTTATGCTATAAATTTTTTTTATGAACAGAAAAGACAAATTGAATATGAATTGTTCGGTTTGGTTTATAATCAAATGGTTCGTCTGCAAATCGTGAACGCCCTTTCCTTTCGTGGTTGAGGATGAAACAAGAAAAGATAATTTGACTTTAAAAAAAAATTATGTACATTTGTTAAAACACTATAATATTATATTTGTACCCACCAACTACTTGAATAATTGAACAAATGATTGAAGTATCGTTATAATAAACTAGTAGTGTACCCGTGCGTTGCACAGTATGTTATATATATAATTATTAAAAAAAATGTAATAACATATAAAATGTAATGATTATTATTTTAACAAAAATATATTGATACTTTTTTAATTTGTATTAGTATAAAGCTAGGTATTTTAACTTTAAATTTATGTCATTATAAATAATTATATTCAAAAATATTAGAAATTTGAAATATATAAAGTAATATATTAATCTATGGATTAAACAAACAAATAAAAAAAATTGTGTCAGAACATTACATGGATAGTGAAATTTTAAAAATAAATTTAATATCTAAAAATAAATTATATTTTATTGGCATTTATAACTATAAATACACACGTATTTTAATAAGTTTTTTTTTGGTTCAACGCCACATATAACTCATTTATTCTAAATCAAATAAAAAATTATATTAGCTTATCAAATATATGAAATTCTCCCTTGCTATCTATTTAAATGAACCAATTCAAATTGGACTTAATCTACACATTTTGAATAAAAAATTTATGAATAATAATTATAAGATTGATAAGTCAATATATCAGAGACTAAGAATGATGAAATTTTAATTTGTGAAAAACCAGAAAAATTACTTCTGTCCAATCCCTTATGCCACCTCAATTAATCAGAATATCAATATAAATAAAATTTGACAACAAATACATATAAAATAAAAAAGATAAAATAAAATATTTGTATATTTCAAATGAATAAGTTGGTTAACTTGCAATAATAACTTTAATATAATTTTTTCTATTTGATATGTTTTATATGTGTAATCTATTAGGTACACCTATAATATTTTTTTTATTTCTACATTTTAATATCAATTTACAATAAATTAATATTATATATCATAAAAACGTTTAAAAATAAAAAATCATTGAAGCCCACACACATACATTTCCATATTTCAATTTGATAAATTTTATATGAATATTAAATTTAAGATCATTAAATAATGATTGATTTTATATATTATATATTTAAAATTGATTTAAAATAGGGTAAATTACAAAAAACAACCTCAGCTATCGACTTTTTAAAAATTGCAACCTAATCTGTTTTTTTTTTTAAGATTGCCACTCAGTCTTTCTGTGGTTATGTCGATTGCAAAATTTCCTGTCATTTTTCTGGAAAATGAATTAATTTTTTTCACTTTGCAACCCAAACTTTTTCTCTCAATCCAATTGCAACCCAAACTTTAATTTTTTTGTCCAATCGCAAATCATGAATATTTTTTTTTCGCTTCACACTGATACATTTATGTTATATATATGAGTGTGACATTTATGTTATATAAGTGTGATCGATATTCATAAAATAAATATCAAGGAAATATTGGTCAAAATTGGTGAAATATATGTAATATCGGTAAAAAATCGATGAAATATCAATAAATGTCGAGAAAATATCGGAATATATTGGTAGATATAAGAAAAATAACAATAAATATATGTACCCATATTTCCATCGATATCGATATTTTCACGATATTTTCGTGAATTTAAGTTACCTATATTTCCACCAGAATCAAAATTTTCATTCTTGGTTGCAATCTGATAAAAACACAAAGTTCAGGTTGCAATTAGATTTAAAAAAAAAAACTACAACGTTTAGGTTGCAAAGTGAACAAATTAATCTTCATTTAGCCGGAAAATTTGTAATCGACAAAACCACAGAAAGATTGGGTGGCAATCTGAAAAAAAAGAAAAAGATTATGTTGCAATTTGAAAAAAGTCGATAGATGGAGTTGTATTTTGTAATTTACCCTTTAAAATAAGTACTTAAAAATAAGATGAGAGATAATAAATATATAATCCCTTATTTCATCTTATTTATCTATTTATTTTTTTTATTTGAAATTTCTATACAATAAATACTAAATTGAGTATCATAATTGATTTCTTAAATTAAATATTTATGTATTTGTATTGAATTTCTTAAAATACAATAAATAGGTTTATTTATTTTTATTTGTATTGAGTTTCTTAAAATACTCCTCCGTCTCCTCTTATTTTGCCTACTTTGACCGGCACGGTTCCTAAGAAAATACAGTTGACTGTTGATTGGATGTTTAAGTTGATGCTTTTTTCACTTTAATTAGGAAAGTAGGCAAAATAAGTTGAGACAAGTAAAAGTGGAAAGTAGGCAAAATAAGGTGGGACGGAGGGAGTACAATAAATAGGTTTATTTGTATTTATTTATTTGTATTGAGTTTCTTACAATAAATACAATATGAAAGCAATTAATAGGTTTCTTAAAATAGTAATTATTTAATAGGTAGATAATTTATTGCAATTATTTTTGGCAGAATATCTTGCATATATATATATATATATATAGATTGCATATGAGTTATCTAATCTAATGAAATCATTTAATTTTTTTCTATATGATATGTATAATTAGCATATATTTCACCTTATGTATATAATATTTTAGCAAACTTTAATTGCATGGATATAAATTTATCACATAGAATTTATATAATATAATAATTATAATTATAATTATTGAGATCTAGACATGGAAATATTAAACAAACTTAAAGGTAATTAGATCATGTAATTATAATTAACTACTACATATAATTTCCTTATATATAAATATATTAAATATGGCTTATATTTATTAAATAAAATAAAAAAACATTTCCTGATTTGGCAATGTAGTTTTGGCGGGAAAATCTTGCTATTACTTTTTTTAGAAACCATTATGTTTTTATATATATAAAGATTATACCCAGATTTTTTTATAAAAATTCCCTTTACTGGTCCACTAAAAAAAATAGAGTTTGTAATGAAAAAATGTGTCCTAATTGGGTTCTCCTGATATGTTTATATTCATATCTAGTTATGGGTACTGGCTGGATTAAAACAACATGATATTCATTATAAACACATAACTATACATATATGCATTTGAGTAATTAAATCTATAGTAAATCCCACATATATAATAGTATAGAATAATCTACAGAACATAACAACTACAAAATCTAAGATGTGGTTGCCACCTTTTTCAAATGCGATGGTGTCGAAGCAAAGTGTCTAACTTGCCAAAAGTCAATTTGAAATCGAAAAAAGAATCATTTTAATTGATTAATATTGAATACTAACTTCTCAAAATTGAGGGAATAAATGAATATTACATTCTTGGATTTCTCAATAACAGACACAAATATAAGAAAGAAAAGATCCCTTGATATTTGCTAGAGAATTAGAAAGGGTGTGGCTATGTTGGAAATATGGCTAAGGTCCTTTTAAAGAGATGATATATATTCCTCCTAGATCAGAATGATGGATAGGTATTGTGTAAAATCGGTTTTATGTATCCTATTTTGTGAGACAAATCGATGGGGTTGGACGTAATAAGTTATGTATGTAATACTTTTGTTTGATTAGGTAATTCTTTTTTATAAATATTATGTAATATTTTTTGCATTATATTATGCAACATATGTACATAATACAAAAATATTACTTGATTTTTCGAAAAGTGTTACCTAATATATGCAAAAGTACGTACTACATGTTACAAGAGAGAAAAGAACGCTGGACTGCTGAGGATCTTCATGTTTTTTAGTGACCCGACCCGATCCAATTCGAGTCATACAAAAGTATTACCTCATAAACGAAAATATATTATCGGACATACTTGAAATTATTACATATTTTCTTATAGTCTAACTGAACTCGAACGACATTCTATAATACAAAGTATCACCTAACATACAAAAAAAATATTACCTAATACACAAAAAAATATTAAATATTTTTAATGTTCGACTGTACCCGACCGTCTCGAAGAATAGGATTTAGTGAGATGGTCTCTCCTAATTCTTTGCTCAGAATGATTGTTGTTTTAAAATATTAAAAAAAAAAAAGAATATTAATTTGCAATTATAAGATATAGCCTCTTGATAGAGTATTTATTGTGACATAAGAGGGACTAATATACATCTACTTTGACAACTTTTTTCTTCATTAATTAATTTTTTACATGTATTTTGAGATTAAAAAATAAAAAATAAGTATACCATTTATATAATTCAGCTATTCAACCCATCATAAGCACATTAATATGTGTTCCCACATATCAGTTTTCCAGCTTATCAATTATTTTCACTTTTCATATAACGAATGGATGAAATCATTACACATCAGTAGTTGACATATTAAGAGTTGTCCGTCGTGAACATTTTAACACTTTCCATCATTTATAATCGACCAAACTTCTTGACATATTAAGAATTGTTTATTGTGAACATTTTAACATTTTCCCTCCTTTATAATATATAGTCAAACTTCCCATACACCACTGTCAAAAGTCAATATTTATTTCTTCCATATTCTTAATTTTGTATATACTACATGAATGATATAACATCATCATTACACTAGTAAATCGTAAGTTTGTATTGAATAAACGAAAAAAAAAAAAGGTCAAAATCATTCTAAAGATTGTTCTATTATAAAATCTCAATATTGTATTTATAAGATTGGACTTCCATATTTAAATAAAATTATTATGGTGTTCACGGACCACTAAATGAAACTGAAAATGACAATTATATTGGATCATATGAAAATAAATTAATAGTAACCCAAAGAATAAATGAAGTATTATAACCTATGGTATTATTAAGTATGAAGTTGGAAATTGGACAGAAAAAATCCAAAAGAAATCCATATAGATGGGTGGCCCCTAAGTTTCACATGTTGAGCAATTGCTTTTCCACATAGAAACAAAGCAAATGAACAAAAATACCTTTTATAATATATAATTAAATTGTGATAGACGTGACAAGAAAATTGCAATTACACCTTACTTGACTTGCAGAATTTGTCCCTTACGTGAGACAAATTTCTCTACATTTCTTTTAATTAATTGGACCAACATCAAATTTTATACTAATCCAAGGAAAAATATAGTATGTTTATATATTTTATGTACATAAAAGTTCATATCAGTCCATTTCACTGGCATATATTATTTCGTAATATGAAACCCACATTTTAAATTAACTTGTGACGAGTTATTCTCATCTCACTAAATTAGATTTTTACAAGAGTCTTACACTTAAATTATAGTGCATCAAAAGAGGTGGAAATAATATATATTTTAAATACCTATACTTGTACATATTATCGGTTTTCTAATGGAAAATAATAGGAAAAATCAACAATTTCAAATAACCAATTCCAAAAGCAAGAACAAGCTCGTAGTAGACTAGTAGGTGCTATTGCAACCTAAACTATTTCATATAAATAGTATGTGTTAATGTTGGATTTTCCAACAATATTAATTTTCCTTTTTCATATTATCCTAAATTCAAAATTAGATTTTAATTAGGTTTTAATTGGATAATTTTATTTGAAAAGATTTGGAAAAAGATTTGATTCTCTCACTTAAGATTTGACTTGGTAAAATCACGTGTTTTATATTTTTGAATCACAAGACTAACTAACATACTTTCCTATATCTTAGGAATTTGTTATGTGCTCTTCTTATTGATAGGATTCAAAGATGTATCCAAGTGATATATATTGAAGAAGCCTACGGGATTTTTAGAGAATGAGATCGTGTGTTCCAAGAACGTGGGATTGAGGAGAATAAAGTCTAAAGAAGAACAAGTCAAGATGGAGTCCATGAAGCAAGGTTGAAGAAGTCAATGAACAAGTCCACTCCACCTTCCCCATACATCATGCACGATAGATATGGAGTGATGGAGATCATGGAGCACTCCTACATCATGGGAAGTGGAGTCTACACCAAGTGTACTCCAAGGTCTATAAATAGATGAAGCTGCTGAAGATCAAGAACATACAGAATCGAGAGCTTAAGCAGTCTAGTATAGGCAGTACACTGGTGTTACGAGTTGTGTTGTTCACACCGTAGGCAACATCGTTTTTCTTGTGTGTCATAGAGTTTGCATACTCTTGACTTTTAGTATAGGTGTTCTTCGGAGTGTTCAACTGAGTGTTTTGTATACGTCCCTAGGTTTCATATACATCACATAGGACGTATTGAGTCGTTTGTTCGAAAGAGTCTCTTTTAGAGATCTTTCTTTCTCCTTTGTACACATACACAAATTCAATAAAGGAGTTTTCGCCCTGAAGGCATTCCACGAGTATTTGTATACTCGTGGATATATCGTTTGTGTTCTGCAACTTTTAATTCGATCTATTTTTCCGCTGTGTGTTACGCTGGTGTTGTCGACACCGCCGACAACACCGTGTACTCTGATTGGGACAACTTTGTTTTTGTTTTTGCAGATCCACGTAGGACTTTCACGTGGTATCAGAGCCATCACTTGACATACTAAGTGGTGGATCTAGCCATGCAGGACGCGGACTATTGCAATCCAAACTTTGGACGCCTTCCAATTTTGGATGGCTCCAACTATGCCTATTGGAAGATTCGTGTTCGATCGAAGATCAAGTCCATAGATGCACGTGCTTGGACTGCCGTTTTGGAGGGTTACAGTTCTCCTATGAAGGAGGTCCATGGTGAACTTGTTCCCAAACCTCAAATCGAGTGGACAATTGATGAGATTCACAATGCCAACTTCAATGAAAAGGCCATTAATGTCATCTTCGAAACGGTGGACTACAAGGTGTTTCGATTGATCCAAAATGCTGCCCATGCCAAGGATGCTTGGGATACTCTCCAGAAGCATTTTGAAGGTGCAAAGTGTGTTCGTGAGGCTCGGTTGCGGCTGATTATGTCCAAGTTCGAGAATATGCGCATGGAGGAGAATGAAGACATTGGAACCTACTTTGAGAGGCTCCGGGACATCTCGAATCAAGCCCAAATGCTTGAAGAACCAATTGGACGCAAGCAACTCGTGTCTAAGGCCATTCGAACGCTGCCACCAAGGTTCAACATCAAGGTATCCGCCATTGAGGAGGTCCATAATCTTTCGATAATGGACTTTGATACACTTCAAAGCATTCTTCAAACTTTTGAGCTCAACCTTCAAAGCCAAATGGAAGCGGGCTACAAGCCCAAAACTATAGCCTTGCAAGCTCAAGACAATGAAGAATCTGGAGAAGATGATGAACCATTGGAGGAAGTCACCGAGGGGCAGAATGTAGCCATGTTGACGAAGAAATTCAACACCATGGTGAGAAAGTTCAACAAGGAGAAGCCTCGTTCGAAAGGGAAGGAACCATTCAATCGATCCAATGATAGATCCCAATGGAAGCCAACTGGATCATCCTCTCAGTCCAAACGTCAGCCTAAGAAGACATCTTCAGATCATGGATGGAATGATCCCAAACATCTCGATACCATCCAATGTCGAGCTTGTTCGGGTTGGGGTCATTATGCAAATGAATGTGCCAATACTTTGAGGAAGTATGGTCTGAAAAACCACTGGGTATCCATAAGTGACGATGAGGATGATGAGGAAGTTGAAACTGAAAGTTCCACAGCCCTGTTTGCAAAAATCGCTACTGGTGTTACCGGCGGTGTTGACAACACCGGTGTCATGACACCGCAGACAACACCGCAGACAACACCACAGAGGTATGAACTGTTTGACTTTGCTAACATAACCTGCCTTAATGTTGTTTGTGATGATACAGATTCACTTGCTGGAGATGACTTAGATAAAGATGAAGCCATTGAAGAACATCATGGTCTTTATAACTCCTTGCTTAAGGAATGGAAAAAACAATGCAAGCTAGTCGAAATTGTTTCCAAGGAAAAGGAAGTCATATCCAAGGAAAAGGAAGCTTTATCTAAGGAGAATGATGTGCTGAAAAACTCAGTTGCAAAGCTGGAAACCGCTCTCACCAAGAAGGACATAGAACTTGGAAAGGTGCAATTCAAGCTTGAAGAGACGGAATCCTTAATTGCAAAATGGAACTCAAGTTCTACCAAGGCAAGTGAAATCATGGGATCAGGTAATTCAACAAAATCAGGTATTGGATCAAGTAAAACTGTTGATAATGTTTTTCTAAACCTTTTTGTCGATTCACATGCAAAGATCAATTTTGTGAAAGAAAAATCGAAAGAGTCCATAAAATCCAACGGTTCAGGTCGTAGGAAAAGAAAATATGTTTGTCATTATTGTTTTCAACCTGGACATATAAGACCATACTGTCGAAAATTGAAAAATGATCGAGCCAGTGGTCTGGTGTTACCTCCGGTGTTACGCAACACCACTGTTGGACAGAAAGTTTGGGTTCCTAAACAAACTGCACAAGTCTGCAAAGTTGTTTTTACTGCTCTTAAGTCTAACATTTCAGGTTCTTGGTACTTTGATAGTGGTTGCTCACGCCACATGACGGGCACTAAAGAATACTTGTGTAATTTTGTGCCTATTACCGAAGGATCCGTTACTTATGGAGGAGGTGCTAAGGGTAGAATCATTGGCAAAGGAACTCTTAATCTACCAGGTTCTCCCAGGTTGTCTAATGTATTTTTAGTAGATGGTCTTATGGCTAATTTAATTAGCATAAGTCAATTATGTGATGACAATCTTGAGGTAAAATTTACTAAGGATTCTTGTGAAGTTTTTGATAAGTCTAACATGTGTATCATGACAGGTACAAGATCTCATGACAATTGCTATCTTGTTGGAGAAAATATCACATGTAACAAGGCTAAGTTTGATGACACGATTTTGTGGCATCAAAAATTAGGCCATGTGAATTTTCGAACTCTCTAAAAGTTGATGAAGTTTGAGGCTGTACAAGGACTGCCAAGCCTCAATCACAATGGCAAGATAGTGTGTGGAGACTGCCTTAAAGGTAAACAGACCCGTGTTCCCCACAGTGTTACATCACACCACGGACAACACCAAGGTACTGTTCATTGTTTTCAACTTTTACACATGGATTTAATGGGACCAGTTGAAGTTGAAAGTCTTGGAGGAAAGAGGTATTCCTATGTGATTGTTGATGATTTTTCCCGATATACTTGGATTTTCTTTTTACGGGAAAAATCGGATACGTTTTCTCAATTCAAGATTTTGTACACTAGGATTAAGACCTCATTTTCTTCTAAAATTTTGAGCATTAGGTCTGACCATGGTAAGGAATTTGAAAACAAATTGTTTACTGATTTTTGTGAAAAGAAAGGCATTGAACACCAATTTTCGGCTCCAAAAACTCCACAACAAAACGGAGTTGCGGAAAGGAAAAATCGAACTTTGCAAGAAATGGCTCGTGTCATGCTCAGTTCTAAGAACCTCTCACGACGTTTTTGGGCTGAAGCATTGAACACGGCTTGCTACATTGGTAATCGAGTCTTTTTAAGACCGGGTAGCAAAATGACCCCTTATGAAATTTTGAAAGGGAAAAAGCCTAATCTTAAACATTTTCATGTTTTTGGGTGTCTTTGCTACATTTTGAATGATAGAGATAATCTTGCTAAGTTTGATGCGAAAAGTGACAAAGCCGTGTTTCTTGGATATTCTTTGAATAGTCATGCTTATCGTGTTTTTAACTTAAGATCTAGGACTATTCAAGAATCTGTTAATATTGTGTTTGATGACTTCTCTGATCTTACAGGTAAATCTTATGAAGATGCCGTGACTGATCTAGTTGAAATTCCAGTAATTCATGAAACTGGAAATACTGATGTTGCCCCTAGTGTCGTGACACCAGAGGCAACACCAGCGGCAATACCAGTGACAACATCGGCAGAACCTGAATCCGATGAAAGTGATGATGATCTACCTGATCAAGTTCGAAGAGATCCACCTGCTCGTATCAGAAAAAATCACCCTACCACACAGGTGATAGGGGGAGTACACGATGGTGTTCGAACTCGTAGAAAAGACCCCGTGAATTACAAGGATATGGTAAGACATGTGTGTATGTCAACCACATTTTCAGAGGTAAAATTCTACTGTTTTGTCTCTCCAATTGAACCCAAAAATGTCTCTGAAGCTTTAAAAGATAATTTTTGGATACAAGCAATGCAAGAAGAACTTGAACAATTTACTAGAAATGATGTTTGGTTTCTTGTTCCTAGACCATCCGATACTAATGTGATTGGAACTAAATGGATTTTTAAAAATAAATCGGATGAGTCGGGGAACATTGTAAGAAACAAAGCACGACTTGTAGCACAAGGGTACACACAAGTCGAAGGCATCGATTATGATGAGACCTTCGCACCTGTTGCTCGAATTGAATCGATTAGGTTAGTTCTTGCAATTGCTTGTTATTTAAAAATTACCCTTTATCAAATGGATGTAAAAGGAGCATTTTTGAATGGGTTCTTAGATAAGGAAGTGTATGTTGAACAACCAAAAGGTTTTGAAGATCCTTATCAACCTCATTATGTCTACAAACTCAAGAAGGCATTGTATGGATTAAAACAAGCTCCTAGAGCTTGGTATGGTCGATTGACCTCTTTCCTACTTGAGTTTGGATTCATTCGAGGCATGGCCGATCGTACTCTCTTTGTTAAGAGAACTGATCGTAATTGTATGATAGCTCAAATCTATGTTGATGATATTGTGTTTGGATCTACTTGTCAAAGTGATCTTGATGATTTTGTGCATGCCATGTCATCTACCTTCGAAATGAGCATGATTGGAGAACTAACTTACTTTCTAGGTTTGCAGGTTAAGCAATTAGAGGAAGGAATTTTCATTTCTCAAAGCAAGTATGCCAAAAATTTGGTATCTCGCTTTGGTTTAGAAAATTCTAAGCCTATGAGAACCCCCATGGGTGCGACACAAAAGCTGTCGAAAGACAGTGTTGCCGATGGTGTTGACAACACCCTCTATAGATCGATGATCGGCAGTTTGCTCTACTTGACCGCCAGCCGCCCGGATATAATGTATAGTGTTGCTGTTTGTGCACGTTACCAATCTGACCCTAAAGTCTCGCATCTTCAAGCAGTGAAGCGTATCATAAGGTATGTTTCCGGTTCGATAGATTTAGGTATTTGGTATACTAAGGACACTAATCTTAATTTGGTGGGGTTTAGTGATTCTGATTGGGCTGGAGATGTAGATGATAGGAAGAGTACTAGTGGTGGTTGTTTCTACTTAGTCAATAACTTAGTATCTTGGCATAGTAGAAAACAAAACTGTGTTTCTTTATCCACCGCCGAATCCGAATATGTGGCCGCCGGGAGTGCGTGTACTCAACTTGTGTGGTTGAAACAAATGCTTGATGATTATGGTTTTGAAAATGAATCTTTGAGCCTATTTTGTGATAATTCGAGTGCAATTAATATTTCCAAAAATCCAGTTCAACATTCTCGAACTAAACACATAGATATTAGGCATCACTTCATTCGAGATTTAGTTGAAAAAGGGTTAATCCAACTTGATTATGTATCCACTGAAAACCAAATAGCAGATATATTTACAAAAGCCTTAGATTTAGAGAGATTTTCTTCCTTAAAGAAGTCTCTCGGATTGTGCATTGCTTGAATGTACATGTTGTTTTGCGGGTGTTACCGTTCATGTTGCTCACACCACTCTTAACACCCTTAGAATAAATTTTTTATTTTTAGGCTTTCTAGGCATACGTGTGCTTGTTTGTATCTGATCAGTGTGCTCCTTATGTGAAAACACTTGCTTGGACACCTATTTTGGTAAAGGCTCATATTCTATAGTGCACTTTTGTTCAAAAAATTGATATAAGTCACGAAGCACTTGGAGCACGGCGCTCGCTACGACGATGCTTTTCAGGCAGCCTAGTGACTATGCTTAAATGTGTTGTGTGACCTCACTGAGTAACTCGGGGCACGGCGTTCGCTGCGACGATGCTTCCTTGTCAAAAGGTGTAGGAGATACCACAACCAAATCGAAAAGAACTTGATCTCACAACCGAGTAACTAGAAGCATGGCGCTCGCTACGACAGTGCTCTCTTTTCAAAAGGTTGGTTGAGATTAGGTATGTGTGAACTTATTTTTTGTGTGCACAAAAAGAAAAAATTTCTAGAGCCAAAATTTTCTATGGTGTCATCGCAGTGTTACGTAACATCAGGGACAACACCAGTCAGTTACATTGTGTGCGATTTTTGTGGGATTTAAATTTTATGCATCCCTAAGTATCTGCATTTAATCCTAATTATATTTAGTGGATATATTTGATTTTTGGATGACTTAATTTCAAATTTAAAATTCGAATTTTGTGATCCCTAATTTTTGTGCAAAATTGTTGAGATTTGATCTTATTTTCAAATTTTTTTGAAATCTCTTAATTTTATCTAAAAATTCAAAGGCTCAGGTTTTTTATTTAAAATCAGAAAATCAAGCGTGATTCTCCACTACTTGAGTGTGTGCAATCTCTCTCTTGCTCACATACGCTATCTCTATATCTCTCTCCTTCTTCTCTCTCCAAATCTCGATCTCCTTTTCCCTCTTTAGAAATTCATTCTTCCCGTTTCTGCACCATCTCTGTTCTTTTTTCGAAGCTCTGATCCATAACTGACCTTTCCCTCTCCATTTTTATTTGTCCTTAAAGCCCTTTGCTTCAAGATACGGTCTACCAAGATGATGGTGCCAAAGCAATTTTCATTGGCAATCGAATTTGTGATTCGCCCTATACACCGGATGTTGCCTCTTCAATTTGGCAACATTTGGCCCAACGTCTTTGTTGATATACTTTGAAAGTGGGGAACCGTTTTTATGAGCTAATTTTCAGCTCAAAAAGGGGGAGAAGATATGGTAAGGCAATTCCTATGGTGAAAGGTGGTGGAAGAGAAAGTTTTGATGAATCTTTTTCATGATTGTGTTGAATGATTAATCCTTAATTCTTTGTGATTGTTTGTGATTGCAGGATTAAGGGGGAGTTTTAATTAAGGGGGAGAAAATCTATTTGATTTAGGTTTTGAGCTGAAAAAGCAAAATAGGGGGAGATTGTTAATGTTGGATTTTCCAACAATATTAATTTTCCTTTTTCATATTATCCTAAATTCAAAATTAGATTTTAATTAGGTTTTAATTGGATAATTTTATTTGAAAAGATTTGGAAAAAGATTTGATTCTCTCACTTAAGATTTGACTTGGTAAAATCACGTGTTTTATATTTTTGAATCACAAGACTAACTAACATACTTTCCTATATCTTAGGAATTTGTTATGTGCTCTTCTTATTGATAGGATTCAAAGATGTATCCAAGTGATATATATTGAAGAAGCCTACGGGATTTTTAGAGAATGAGATCGTGTGTTCCAAGAACGTGGGATTGAGGAGAATAAAGTCTAAAGAAGAACAAGTCAAGATGGAGTCCATGAAGCAAGGTTGAAGAAGTCAATGAACAAGTCCACTCCACCTTCCCCATACATCATGCACGATAGATATGGAGTGATGGAGATCATGGAGCACTCCTACATCATGGGAAGTGGAGTCTACACCAAGTGTACTCCAAGGTCTATAAATAGATGAAGCTGCTGAAGATCAAGAACATACAGAATCGAGAGCTTAAGCAGTCTAGTATAGGCAGTACACTGGTGTTACGAGTTGTGTTGTTCACACCGTAGGCAACATCGTTTTTCTTGTGTGTCATAGAGTTTGCATACTCTTGACTTTTAGTATAGGTGTTCTTCGGAGTGTTCAACTGAGTGTTTTGTATACGTCCCTAGGTTTCATATACATCACATAGGACGTATTGAGTCGTTTGTTCGAAAGAGTCTCTTTTAGAGATCTTTCTTTCTCCTTTGTACACATACACAAATTCAATAAAGGAGTTTTCGCCCTGAAGGCATTCCACGAGTATTTGTATACTCGTGGATATATCGTTTGTGTTCTGCAACTTTTAATTCGATCTATTTTTCCGCTGTGTGTTACGCTGGTGTTGTCGACACCGCCGACAACACCGTGTACTTTGATTGGGACAACTTTGTTTTTGTTTTTGCAGATCCACATAGGACTTTCAGTATGTTCATGTTATATATTTGAAAAGTGTGAGTAAAAAGTCATGTTTAAAAAAAAAAAAAAAAGAATCAAGAATTATCAATCACAGACACACACAATATTCTCCATATTTCAAACTTCAACATATCAATTTCAGTTTTGAATGTTGGGATATAACTAAATATATACTACCTCCGTCCCAAAATAAATGACGTTTTAGCAACTAAAATTTGTCCCAAAATAATTGTCGTTTTCGTATTCCAAAACATATTTACATGCAATATACCAAATATACCCCTATTTACTCACCTCAAATTAAATGTGTTAAAGAGATAAAAGCACCTCATTAATTAAACTTAAATGGGGGTAGATTGGACTTTTTATCACATTTCTTAATATATGTGCAAAAGGCTAAAACGTCATTTATTTTGGGACGGAGGTAGTATAACTCAATTTGTTTAAAAGAAAAATACCCTCTCATTTGAAATATTAACACCAATTTCCAACATTTATTTTTCTTGATATAAGGCATCTAAATGCTAATCCCACTTTATGCCTTAAATAATTAGTAAAAATGATGGGTGCAGATTATAATCGTGGAGGCATCACGAGAAATTCAACTTACAATTTCTCTATAAACACCGAGTTTTATTATAATTATCATATCACTTCATATAAAACAATTGAATCATCTATTATTAAAAAAAAAAAGGTTTATCTCATAGTTTATAATATCAATATACATCATACATGAATATAAGTAATGCTCGAATATGTATCAATTATATATCAATAATTTGATCCGCGGAAATTTAGCACCATAAACAGCAAAAAATGACAAGAAATCCATCCCTATCTGAAGAGGGAATTTACTTGGAGAGAGAGAGAGAGAGAGAGAGTAGGTGGTAGGGCCAAGCACTATAAAACATCAGGTTATACTTTCTATATTTATACCATACATACTGATTCTGCTTAACTAGCTCGTGATGCTCTAAACACGAAAGTTACAATCTTCACCACTTCACCTCTCTCTCTCTCTCTCTCTCTCTCTCTCTCACACACACACACAGGAATATGTATTCATAGCTCTATCTATATCTACATGTAAACCACAAACTTGTTCACACTTTTTTCAGTACTTCAAAATCACAAGTTTCATTTAATGCGGAGCATCCCACCATGTCGGAAATGTGCCATCTGCAAATTCACATCAATGCCCAACACACTTTCTTCCTCTCCGAGGTAATAATATTCATCACCTCTCTCTCTCTCTCTCTCTCTCTCTCTGTATTATCTGTTGTTGATCATTAATTCTTCTTTCTGTTTCAAAATATATATACTGCAGAAACTCCTGTCAAAATATTCAGGGAAACTACGCAAGATAATCAAGCAAGAAAAGCGAAGAACTCAAATCAGAAACTCAGGGATCCACATCGATGATTTCCCAGGTGGGCCTGATGGGTTCGAGCTCGTTTCAAGATTCTGTTACAACAATGGCTGCATTCCCATCACTGTCTCCAACGTCTCCCTCCTCCATTGCTGCGCTGTCTTTCTTGTCATGTCTGAAAAGGCTTCAAGATTCAATCTTCTGCATCAAACTGAGGAGTTTCTTGATGGGATTTTCTACTGGTCTTGGACTGAAATCCTCACCAGCCTCAAAACCTGTGATCCTTTCTTCAACTACGCTGAATCTTGTGGCCTCATTCACAAGCTCCTTTGCTCTCTTCTTGCCAAGATTGCTCAGAATTCCGATGTCAATTTCCTCTCTCTCTCCTCTTCTTCCTCCTCTTCCTCCCCCGAAACCCTTTCTCGCAGTCTAAGCTCTCCACTCTGCAATGGCAGAAAGCCATATGCCTGGTGGTTTCAAGATTTGACATGTTTAGGCCCAAGAATCATAGAGCACTTCCTCAAAGCATTAGGCTCTTATGGAAGTGATAACAACAACTTAGTCCTCACAAGATTTCTCTTGCATTATCTCAAAACTGCCCTCCATTCCAATGGAGGTGGTGGTGCAAGGCATGTATCAACAGACTATGGAGGCCTAGCAGACACAGCAGTTCAAGGGGTGGTTCTGATGGGAAAAACTGCATTTTCTTGCAGAGGGCTGTTTTGGGTACTTAGAATTGTTTCAAGCTTTGGGATTAGCAGAGAGAGCCGGGCGGCATTGGAGAGGCTAATCGGAGGGATGCTCGATCAGGCGAAGCTAGACGACTTGCTGGTCTCAGGAGGGGGCAATGGAGGGGTGTATGATGTGAATTTTGTGGTGAGATTGATCAGATTGTTTGTACATTGCTGCGATCATAAGATGTGTTTGGAGAAGATGATGAAAGTTGGGGAATTGATTGATATGTATTTGGGAGAGATTGGCCCTGATCCTAGTCTCAAGATCACTAAGTTTCTTGGTGTTGCTGAGAGTTTGCCAGATTGTGCAAGGGATTCTTTTGATCAAGTTTATAGAGCAATTGACATCTATCTTCAGGTCATCATCATCTACTTTTCTCATCACTATTATCATGCTATAATGATGCTTTATAATGTGTGTTTTTTTATTTTTAAATTTTTGGTGGGGTGGGGGAAAAAAACAAGTGCGTAAGATTGATAGAGAAGACAAGTTTAGAGTCCTCTTTTTTGACTTCAAATGAATGGATGAATTCCTCAAAAATCTGCAACTATATGTTCAATCTTTCTTAGCTTACTTATTTAAACTCAAAAGGTGTTTTCAAAACCTATTTAAGTAGTTTGTTATCAATAATGAGGGATTAAGCTTTGATTAAGTGGAGAAATTAGCCACTTGATAGAGTGATTAAGCCTAGAGAAATGCTAAATATTCTCTGCCAGGATGTAATTTGCATGTATATTGATGCACTATATTTGTCCTGTCTTCTTGTGTGTAGTGCTTTTAATAGTCCATGCCTGTGAATCCTACACCTATTAAGACAGATGCTAATTGTCATTATCTACACAAAACAGGAGGCATAATATTCCATTACTCAACCTCATAACTTTGTCTTGCTCTAATTAAAAATTGCAAACACAATTAACTGATCACTCACTTTTCATTGCAATCTCTATGTTGCATTTTCATTTTATTTCGTTCATTGTTATGAATAAACAAACATGATATATCCTGAAAAGGCAAATAGCTTTTTTTTAATGGTGGGTCCAACGTTGAACACATTATCCAATTTTGGGGTTGAATTACCATCTTATGGAATCTTGATAATCAATATATAGATATATCATTCATATCTATATGCTTGAATAATCAACATGTGGTGAAGGGTAGGTTTTCCATGGATGAAGACAATGAAGTCAAAGTGGATGTTTGTGTTGATAACAGATACATAGATTGCATGTGCAACTGGTTGTTGCTCGTACCACATCTTTTCCCATTTCCTATTTCAATTTTAATATTGCATCTCGTGTTCCATATAACATATGCATAGAGTGCATGTACTTTCCTCGAGTAGTGATTATAACAAGCAGTTAACAAAAGAAGCCATCTTGAAATGTGATCTTCATCCATTGCAGTCTCATCCATCTCTTTCACTAGAAGAGAGATCAAGACTGTGTAGATGCCTCAACTACCAGAAGCTAAGCCTAGAAGCCTGCAAAGACCTGGCAAAGAATCCCCGAATACCTCCAAGAATCGCGATGCAAGCACTCGCTTCTCAGCATTCAAATGTGGAAAATTCTGAGTTTGTGACCAATGATCATGATGATTCAAGCCACAATAAGTGCATCAATAACAGCAATGACTACAAGTTGGTGTTGTACAAAAACGATGAAGATAGTAACAATCTGGAGATGGAAATCTCAAATGAAGACAAGGAAGTGATGAGAGTGAACCTAGAGAGAATGCAGTGGAGAGTGGTGGAACTGGAGAAAGTGTGCAGAGAAATGAAGGGACAAATGGCAAGAATGGTAAAGCTTGCCCCCCAACATAATAGACCTCTCCCCAGATTGTGTTAACCAATGTTTCCTACACGTACTTTGTTGCTTTGATTTGTTTGTTACTATGGTTTTCTGAAAACAGAATCAAGTTCCCCTCTAACACGAGTGTGCATTTTCTCATGTTGAGATTGTAATTTTCTATGTAATTTTTTTGATGCAACTTCAAATAGCAGTATCATAAACCACAAAAAAGCACCTATACTTTCACATAGACCCTAATTGCGAAGATTGGAAAGGAATGCTTTCATTTATATATGAAACATAAATGATATGTTAATCACAAATCTCAGGCCTCAAGCACCAGTGTTCATTCTTGTGATCAGTTTACCACTAAGAAGGTGGAGTTTTTCTATTAACCCTCTTCCCTCTTAGAAGAGAAGAGGAAAGACGATTAAAGGAACTAAGACTTCTACTCCCCTTTCCTATCCCTAACCCTATGCTAAAGCATTGAATGAAATAATTACTATGTATCATATGCAGCATACCGCAAAATTAACTGCTGGCCTATTAGCCATTACTCTGAACTGGTTGGGATCCACTTCTGTCCTCCATATCATAGGGGCTTGGGATTTTTCTCAAAGAACGGTATTGTAACCGAACATTTTCTCCGGTCTCAATGATTTTAAGCAAATACCTTCATGAAAGGCAGCAGCATATCAGCATAAACAATCATCAAAACTTTATGCATCCATAAAGGTCCTTGCAAAAAGCTTGAAAAATTAGATCCATAAGTTTCTAAAACTAAATTAATCAATCTCATGTAAGGAATCATGTACCAGCCATTCAGACATTGTGAAGTTATCACCGCTTCCTTGCCTACAAATTTATCTGGTGTTCGCCTGTTACCCTGCATGGTACATCTGGTAAGATGTTTACAAGAGACTACATTGGTGACAAGCTGATAGGGAATAGTTTACCTTGATAACAACCTTCTCGTTTTCTGAGAAAGGATATTGCACACCTCTATGTGACCCATTTTCTAGAGTACTATCACCGTTCTCCTGAAAAGTCCAAGAGAAGAGCATTAAATAAGAAAACATACTTCTGCCAACTTCTTTAGTGGATTTGGGGTAGGCATGGGAAGTGATACAGACAAGATTCTAAAAGAATACTTCAATGAAATCAAGTGCATGAAAAGCAAGAGATTTAACATACTTATAACAAGTTAACATCACAGATCCATGCATATTAGCCCAGTGAAATCATATAACTTGCATAATTGAAAGTTAGATTCATTTGTGCACGGTTGTGCATAGACCAAGTTATTGCAAGCAGAATAAGCAATTAAAATATTTACCCTGTGCTCCGTTGCTTCCTTCCTGCGTTTTCTTAGAGCTGCATTATGAAATAGTCTGCGATCATCCTCCTGCCTGACTGCTTGAGCTGCAGCTCTCAAAGCTGTATGTATATTAGTAAAAAATGACAATCACATGCAATGAAGGACATTAACAGACCAAAGGTAGAGATTGTTGTGTGTGTGTGTGTGTGTGTGTGTGTGTGTGTGAGAGAGAGAGAGAGAGAGAGAGAGAGAGAGTATCATGAATGAGCAGACTTTACCATGATTGGGGATCAATGACCCAGCCTCAATTTCTGCACTGCAGATAGTGCATTTTGACTGTAATTGCACAAATAATGACTGTCACAATAAAATCTTACAAGCACAGGTGAAATATTTTTTAATGTGCTATTTTCATAAGGAATGCCATGATAATATCATAATGTAGCATATTAAAGTATTTCTTCACATAGAGAGAAGCATTGTTCTCAGCCTCTTCTCTCTCTAAACAATGACTTAGGTCAGAGAACCTAGAGGAACAACAGTTACTAGGTAATCATTGTAACTAGATCTTTATCATCATGATCTACGATTTTGGCTGATGGTTGTGGTTCTAAACATGCAGTAGGATATTAGGTTGAATTAGAGCCCACCACAAAGTAAATGAACAGCAGTTGCTTTTTCATAAGACTTATTCAAGTGCAATAATATTGAAATAAAGACTGCCAGCCCTGCTGCTCTAAGGACTAGAAAGATATTCCATTTCACGGAGATGCCTAAAAACTTCAGTTACATGTAAGGCACAGCCTTGCAAGGGTACTTAGCTACTTACTGTTAAGAAGATAAATGACTTTTCAATAGCATTTCAACCAAGAACAGAAACCACTTATAAACCACATGTGATGCAACATTTTCCATTTATCCTGGTTTGATTTAGGTCATGAACATAACTTCAGAACCTGAGCAAGAGAGATAAAAAGTGATTATAAGCAAAGATCAAGAATTGGCTCCACTTACTGTTTCAATGACCTTTCTCAGCATAAGACCACCAAATGAATGCCCACAAGAAACTAGCATAGCATCCTCAAGGAATGCACCACTGGAAAATTCTCAATTTCAAATGGAAAATTTAGGATACAGATTTACCATGACAAAAACAAAACATACGCACTTAAATCAAGTCCATGATAAACTGCTGAAATTTAGAACATCACGAAATGTATATACAGAATCAATGGTTCAGATTATTGTTCAGAAAAAGATATGCTGAACAGCATAAGATAGCCAACCATTTCAGCAAAGATATACAAACTAAGGTTGTTGAGTCCAAGCTGCACCAAAGTGCATAGCTTGTTTTAGAGCTGAGGCGCAAGCAGGAAGGCGGTCAGTGAAGTAGGAGGCATAAGTGCATTTATGTATCACATATCACAGACTTAATAATTATAAATAATTATAAAAGCCTAAAAGAAAAATTTAAAGATAAAAGCACAACTTAGTTTAACATATAGAAAGTGAACTCGAGTAATTAAAGAAAATATGATTTGGTGGAAATCAGTTGTTTTGGGGATAGGGTATAATTGGGTTGAAAGAAATGTACTTATATCTAGAGATTGCTACTTGATCCACAGCTGCAGATGGCCAAAAAATGTAACACAGCTTGCATCTTTGTTACTAAAAGATAGATATCAGTGTATATGTCAACCATGCAGGAACCTCCAGAGAGATTGGCCCCGAGTTTTTATGTTTATTATTCAAGTGTTCATGAGGACCTTTTTTAATCCAACTTTATTTCCTTATAAGTTCATATTTACTATCAAGATAGATGTTACCCAGTCTTGCATTGGAAAGAAATCCTAAATATAAAGAAACCAGAAAAACCATAAAGCAAAGAACTTTAAGACAAAAGGCTAGAGAGGCAAAACAAAAAACCGATTTAAGGTAAGTAAATAATAAGACATGAATCACCAGAAAGACTTACAATTAATGTTAAAATACGAGTATCTCCGGAAAAGAAATTTAAGCAAGTGTACAATTTGAATTGGCTTTCTCTAGAGCATGCATCTAGTTAGATACATGGCACTAAGCTTTTCCCACCACGAGCACATCACACTTAAGCTTGCACTTCTTGCAACTTTTTAAAACTATTCTAGAAACACTAATGATATAGAGAAAGATTACTGGACACCATGTTAAAGCAAAACTATCAGCAATGTCTCCGCTCTCCATTAAACAATGACCACTGTCCTATTTGATAAAAAAAGATATTTGTTTGGTTTCCTAAATAAAAAAATGCATTTCGGATTTTTCCTTGACAAAAAACACTATTGTGGATTTTTTTAGCAACTTGGAGCAAGCAGAAACCAGAAATTAGCATATTATTGTTTCCTCTTCTCCCTTCTTTGGAAGGTTATGGAAAAAGTACTTTAATTTATTCCAACAATCAAACAGATAATCAATTTTATATAACATCCTACTCAAATGGCCTACAATTTAAGATCCTAAGAGCATCTTTACCAATGTTTTTGAATTGCATTCTTAGCTGACAACCTATTATTATATTAGTATTTGTGTTTTAGCAGAGGAGAATCGTTCTTGCAGAAGAATGCATTCTTAGCAGAGAGAAAGAGTAAGTGGAGGAGAGAGAATGAACTAATTTATTATATTTTATTGTTTCATCATTTCTTTCTTCTTTTTTACCACTTTTCATCTAATATTTTATTATATTAAAAACAACTTGTCAGGATGAATGTGGGTGCCCTAAGCGAAGCTGATGGTGTACCAGCTAATTGACTCACAAGGAAAATCAGTCCTACAATTAATCTTAATGAAGAATCACTAAAATTCAAGAAGATTATGATAAAAAGGTAGCTTGGTAAGATAAATAATTAAAATTGAACTTTGCTGAGCATTCTACTGTAACTAAAATGGCCCGCAAAGTCACATGACTATATTTCCTTATGTCATCTATTTAGCATATACCACAAACTTTTCAACTCAATATCGGGAAACCAAATAACTAAGAAGCAGATGCTGATGAGTTAGAGACAATTACTGACATGTAAAGCATTTTTTAATAAATATAAACTTCAGAGATGTAAAGAACATAAAAGTATCAACTCAAAGCTTGATTAACTTACGATAAGGGATCTGACAGAACACTTCTCAATGATGGTTCCCTATTTATATTATCTGCAGGTACCTGTTAATCCAGGTTCACAAAGAAGCGTCATAGTTTGTTATGCTCAAATTATGTTGTCTTCTATAAATTTCCGGAGAAATCAATATACAGGTAATTGAAAGAAAATCAAACCCATCCCAAGGCAGCCCATCACAAATCAATGTGAAGGGGAAAAATGTCACAAACAACTTCAAAATTGGCAAACATGGAATAGAGCACATAACATCTCACAGAAAGTATTGTTTTTACCATTTCATATAAAGAAACCATTGATAGAGAATAAGAGCTAAGAAAAAGTATTGTATTGTATATCAGCTAGGGATATTCAAGTTAATTAAAAACAAAGATAACATACGAATTTTGCAACGTCAAAAATCCAGCCAATATGAGTCTAAACTTTGACAATATCAGATTTTTGGGGTCCAGGATGTTATTAAATCTGCCAAAAAGTACTAACTGGACTAGTCACTTTCCACTCAAATGAGTAGCTTCAAAGAATCTCCATAGAAGTGCTTACATATTCAGTATGATTACACAACACATCTTCCTCAGCAGAAAGGTCATCCATAAACTGGCTAACAGATATTGGCACATAGCTTTGGGGAATTACGTGCCCAGCTGTGGCAATCGGAGTACAGTCTAATATCGCATTGCCTTGTGGCATGAGCTTAAACGCCAGTGATGTCCTGGATGAACAAAGTCAACCTCTAGCCAAAGATAATCACATGTGATAAGCAAAACATCGCCCAAATTATATACCTCCCACCACTTGCAGGGATCAGAAGATTATCAGGCATGGATCGATATGAAGCAGCAGATCGAAGTCCTGCAGTGGTGTGGCTGAGAGCCCTCCCCGTAAGCAATAAAAGGTCCCCAGGAGCCAAGCTGCCATCTGCTTGGTACCAACGACCATTGGGGTCACAAACCTATGGGTGGCAGAATGAACAACTCATACAGGAAGAATATTTAAGTCGCATGTATGATAAGATTCTAGATCAATAGGTTAAATACATTGGCCCAAATAAGATATTGAAAAAGATATCAAGAATATTCATATTGAAGAAATAAATAAATACTCATATCAGATAATTACAAGGATAATGAGAATCATACCTGAAGACCAGGAGTATCTGAGGATATCAGCACTAATAGACCCTTCTCTGCTTCACAACTTGATGCAAGCTTCCCTCCTACAATTGCACCTTTTCCTTGTTGTGAGGATATCTGGGAGAATGTGGCAACAAGAACTGATGAAGATGCCTCATTAGCAGGCAATGGGCTATCATCAAGTAAGTGATTGAAGACACTGCTTGAAATGAAAAGTTCAAGATGTCACTAATAAGTAAGAAAGAGCAATTCAAAAGGTCTACTTGATGCGTCAAAACAACAACAGAAGGAAATAAAAGAAGTCATTCGCTATTCTTACTCGCTTCGCAGACGAAGATGTCTAGCTATAGCACATAAAACAGCACGAGCTGCTTTACCCATGCATCTAAATATGTCAGCCATGCATGGAGGTGATGAATCTACATCTTCTAACGGCCTGCATGAAATTGGTACATCAACGTGTCAAATTGCAAAATTTAGGAATAATCTGTCAATGTACATGCCATAAAAGGAAATCAACAATGAGAAACTCTTAAATAGACAACTTAATTTGAAATGAAAATCATCAGCTAATGCAAAACATAAGAATGTAAATTTTCTCAGGATCAGATTTACTAATGGAGAACTGTTGCCTTTAACACCGTCATTGGTAGCACCAAATCATTGATCCAGAGTAATTTGAAACTCAACCCTTTTGAATACAAAAGTATGAGGATTAAAATAAAGAATACAAGAGAGAAGAGGAGGTTTACAACTGCTTCTAATTTACATTTCAGCACGCAAAATGTAAAACCCTCTTCAAGCCAGTTAAGGAAGGCCATATGTTTATCAATTGAATTTAAAAGGTGAGATATTGATGCATCAATGAAAGTTTAACCTCGGCTAAGCAGAACAATTCGGTTGCGTGTATGATTAGAATGCTTACACAGAAATGAAGACCAACTCCAACATAAATATAAAAATCACTCCAGATTAGCACCAATCACCTCGTTCCAAGGTAGTAAATCATAAACTTAAGCATTACATATAATCCCCAAGAATTGACAAATCCAACTCTTTGGTTGCACAGACAGAGGCTAGAACTCCTCGGTCCTTCTTAAATTCATTAATTAATATTAGACACAATAAGTATGTATCAGTAACTCAGACAACAAACAAACATGAGAGACATATCACCAAAGGAAAACGAAAGCAAGAAATCACCTGCCAGCCCTATAGGTATAAACCCCTCGGCCGCCCTTCCTAGTTCGAAAGTAGAGGCGAGCGGACTCCAGGGCGCAACGGAGCAAGGCAGCATCGTCGGAGCAGAGCTCAATGACGGCGGCGTTGTGGCGCAAGAGGGAGGTGGAGAGGGCGTCGACAGCCGTGGTGTAGGGAGGCATGGGGGCACCATCGTAGGGCAAAATGTCGGAAAGTCGAATTCTAGAGGGAGCGTCGGGGGAGGGGGAGAGGCGGCGGTTAATAGGCGGAGGCGGAGGATTGCCATGATTCTGATGCTGGTGCATCATCATCCTCACCATCGATCATTATATTTCTTCTTTCTTCTGATGATGAAAAAGAGCATAAATAAATCTATGTAAAAAGGAAATTGGGGTTTGGGGAGGTTTTGTCACCAACTCCGCTAACTTCATGCTCTATGTATCCCTCACCATTTTGACTTCCAATTATAAAAACCAACACTTGCCTTTTTTTTCTTTTTTTTTTAATTATATAATTTTCGTGTGACGAATCCTATTTATTCATTAACCCAACTCACTTCCACAAATTAATATATGATGTGTGAAATATGGGTTATGAGTGATCCATCTCACATAAAATGACTCATGGGATGGTATCACATTTCAATAATTATAAATAAATATTTGTAGTGAGTTGCTAAAATTGAATTTTAATGATGTTCATTATTTGCATGAGTAGGACTTGGGTGCCCCCGGGGCACGGATCTTAAGATGTTCATTGGGTGCCCCCGGGGCACGGATCTAAGATCCGTGCCCCCAACCCGACCCGGATACACTATATATAATCAAACCCTAATTTTTCATCTTCTTTCTCTCTTCCTTTTTTTTTTTCTTCTTCTTCCAGCGCCTCTTCTTCCTTCTCTTCTTCTTCCTTTCTTCTTCTTCTTCTTCTTCTTCTTCTTCTCCTCTGTGCATGTCCTTCTCCATTACATTCTTTTTTTTTTTCTGTAGCCCTATTGCTTTTTCAATACAAACGTTCTTCTCCATCTATCATCTCTTTTTTTTCCCTCTCTCTATATCTCCCCCTCCAAATCAGCGTGCTTCAATCACCATGGCTGTAAAATCGGGCTACTTTGAGTCTCATACAGTGGTGCAAAATGGGTTTATCAATTTCTATGTTGGTTATGGGCTGATTTTCCATTGCTGCTTCTTCTTCATCTTCTTCCATCTTCACTGCTGCTTCTTCATCTTCGTCCATCTTCATTGCTGCTTTTTCATCTTCTTCTATCTCTCCATCTTTAGTTTCTTATTATTCTTCAACCTTCGTGATGGGGAGATACATAGAAGAATTACCAATTGTGACTATAGATCTTGCATCCAACATACCACTAGATGATTTGCACAAATATTTCAAAGAGAAAGATAATGAAAATCGAGATATATTATGTAATACCACAGAAGCATACACGTAATACCTTAAAGGTATTTATGTAATACCCGAAAGAGAATTATGTAATACCTGAAAAGTGATTATCAAATACCTTAAATGTGAGTATGAATGTGTAATACCATATAGATAAAAATGTAATACCTTAAACATATTTATGTAATACCTGAAACATATTTTATGTAATACCTTAAACATATTTTATGTAATACTTTAAGAATAAATATGTAATACCTTAAACTATAAGCAGTAATACCTTAAAGTTTAAAGAGTAATACCTTGAAGCTGAATATGTAATACCTTATGCTCAAAAGCAGTAATACATTAAAGGTGAGTATGTAATACCTTATACTCAAATATGTAATACCTCAAAGGTGCATACGTAGTACCTTATGTTTTAAACTCAGTACCTTAAAGATAAATGTGTAATACCTTAAGAGTATACATGTAATACCTTAAGAGTATGTGTATAATACCTATCACTGAATGGAATCTGGTGTGCGCTCGCGCACACCAGCATAGCTGCAGACGCGTGTGGGGGCGCGTGGGCACGCATGTAGATGGCCCACGCACCGGGTCAGGTTGGGGGCACGGATCTAAGATCCGTACCCCGGGTGCACCCAAGTTTTAGTGTATTTGCATTGAGGTTAGTATTTTAAGCTTTAAACGCACTTTGATCTTTAGATGTTTACATACTTTTCTATTATGGCAAAAACTTGTGTACCCCGGGGGTACGGATCTTAGATCCGTGCCCCCAGATCCGACCCGGCGCGTGGGCAGCCTCCACGCGCGCCCACGCGCCGCCACGCGCGCCCATAGCAAGTCTGGTGTGCGCCCCACACACACCTGATTACCTAGTTGATGATTCAGTGATGGGTATTACACTTATACTCTATTGGTATTACACATATACCCTATAGGTATTACAGAAATATCTTTTATGGTATTACACTGATACCTTAATGGTATTACAGAAATGTCTTTATGGTATTACACTGATACCTTAATGGTATTACAGAAATGTCTTTTATGGTATTACACTGATACCTTAATGGTATTACAGAAATGTCTTTATGGTATTACACTGATACCTTAATGGTATTACAGAAATGTCTTTATGGTATTACACTGATACCTTAATGATATTACAGAAATGTCATTTATGGTATTACACTGATACCTTAATGGTATTACAGAAATGTCTTTATGGTATTACATTAATACCTTAATGGTATTACAAAAATTGACTAAGGTATCATATACTTATTTTCCAAAGTTTATAAAAAACAGTGAATATCTTAAAGGTATTACACGAATACCTTAATAGTATTACACAAATGTCTTTATGGTATTACACTGATACCTTAATCTATAAATAATCTAGCAGATTGTGATTTATTTACAATACCAATAGAACTAATATACAATACCAATAGAGGAAACTTACAACACCCACAATCACAACACAATAGTTATACATTAAAATCTTTTTTTTTGAATACAGAGTAACATTTGTAATTATTCTATGCTGTGTCATTAGGCACAACAGGATAGGCAGGAGAATGTTGTGCTTAGGGGCAGAAAATGAGAGCTTAAAGACATAAAATTATCGACTTCAAGCCACTTTGAGGAACATAATTTACACTGGACGGCCGATGCAATCAATAGGGCCTAGCTCGGATCATCTCCTGCAGGCGCATTCATTAGAGTTGGATATGAGTGTATATCCAAGAAAAGTACGAGGAGGAGAGGAGGAGGAGGAGGAAGAAGAAGAAGAAGAAGAAGAAGAAGAAGAAGAAGAAGAAGAAGAAGAAGAAGAAGAAGGAAGAGGATCTCCACTGCAAAATCAGAGTAGGAGGAGGAGGAGAGGAAGAAGAAGAAGAAGAAGAAGAAGGAAGAGGATCGAAGAAGAAGAAGAAGAAGAAGAAGAAGAGGAGGAGGAGGAAGAAGAAGAAGAAGATCAGAGGAGGAGAATGAGAAGAAGAAGAAGAAGAAGAAGATGGAAAAAAAAAAATATATATATATATATATAATTCGGGTCGGGTTGGGGGTACGGATCTTGGATCCGTACCCCGGGGGCACACAAGTCCTACTCTTCTATTATTAGATTGACTAGCAGTATACCCGCGCAATGCATGGTTTATTATTTATTATAATAAATATGATTATTAATAATATAATAAATTTATTATATTAAAATATTACTCATGAGATCTTATTATTTTGAGATTTGTAAAAAATCCATATTTTTTTAATGATGATGACGACGACGATAACAACAATGACGACAATAACAAAAACAATAATAATAATAGTTTTGTGTTTGTGTGCTTTAATTATAAGTGATTAATTATATTTGTTAATATATATATTCTATTCATATTTTTGTTCCTTTATATCTTAGAATTATATTTAATAATTTGTAAATAATTTTCTACATTTTTGTAGATGGATTTATTTTACAAACATTGTATTTATTCAAAAATTTAGTTTATATTTTAAAAAATTAGGTTTCAAATTCACTTTACATTTTAAACAATATTTTTTTTAATTTTGAAACCATTTTAAAATATTTTTTCTTATAGTTATATCTTACACAATTAGTATTGCATATATGTTTGAATTTATTTTTAAATGTTATTTGTGGATTTTTTTTAAATTAACCTCACATCATTATTAGATTATTATTAGTTTTACTTTCAAATTTAATTATTATTTGTAATAATTTTATAATAGCTTTTAAACTTTTAAACATTTTACAGCCATTCATAAAATGAAATTTAGCTTTTAGACCTATTTTTCACATTTATATATTAAAATTATAGAATAATTTTCAAAATTTTAAATTTTTGACAATGTTTAAATTTCGTTATTTTCAGATTTTTTAATTATATCATTAAGACATAATCATACAATAATACCATCCAAAATAATTTCCTCTATTTCATTTTACCCCTATGTTAAATTAAAGACTACTTATTATATTTAAAATATATATGAAACTTGTTCTATAAGATTTTCAAAAGTTTTTTAGTTTTTTTTTTCCCCAATTTTTCTATTGGTCAATGGCAAATCAGTAATTATGTCCATTTTTACGATTGAGTGGCAAATCAGTAAATATGTCAAATTTTTCATGTTTTAAATATAGTATAGATTAGATAAATAATATATTTTTTCTAAAATAATTCGATATTACCTATAAGTTTAAGGAATTCGTCTATTGTGAGATTGTTTCACAAATTGTGACGGAGCTATTTAATCCACGGACCTATAACAAATGTAGCACACTTCAACCCATATTAAAAAGTAATCCAAACCACATGAACATAAATATGAAGTCCTTAGGTTTCACATTCTCATTTGCATAGTGTTGCACCATCTCACATGGGGAGATGGAGATGGAGATGGAAGGTGCACTATTGTGAGGAGATCGTGGCTAATTTATCAGTTCAAAATGCAATCAAATTTGTGGGTTTGAGGTCAACAGTCCTGCTAACCTACCCACCATGGACACATATTAATGTGTCAACCACTGACGTGACGAAAATTCATCATATCAAATAATTTGATTTTCCATATAATTAGGGGATGACATCATTACACATCAACGGTGGGCATATTAAGAGTTTGCCCACCGTGGACATTTTAGTATTTTCGTTGGAGTCGATTACTATCCTATGCTTTTTCTATTTTTCTTTAATTGCGAAACTTATTTGTGATTTTGAGTCAATTATTATGATTTATCACTTGAAAATGCAATAAAATCTGTGGTTTTGGGGCAATTACTGTTATATGCTCTATTATTTGTTTATTTTTATATTTCTAGGCACGAATGTATTTCTTAAAACATTTTATGGTAAAAAATAGAAAATTTTAAAAACATTTTGACTCTGTTTGGATAGAGTGATTTGAAATGAGTGGATTTCAAATCCTCATAAGTTTGAGTAGATTTGAAATCCACCAAAATGACTCTGAAATTAGCTTAAAATGAAAATCATGGATTTCAAATGCCTTCTTAAATCCATCTATCCAAATTGACTATTTGGGTTATTTAAAGATATCTATATATCTATATAAAAGCAGGATATTCTGCCATAAATAACTGCAATAAATTATCTACCTATTAAATAATTACTATTTTAATAAACCTATTAATTGCTTTCATATTGTATTTATTGTAAAAAAACTCAATATAAATAAATACAAATAAACATATTTATTGTATTTTAAGAAACTCAATACAAATAAAAATAAATAAACCTATTTATTATATTTTAAGAAATTCAATACAAATAAATAAATATTTAATTTAAGAAATCAGTTATGATACTCAATTTAGTATTTATTGTATAGAAATTTCAAATAAAAAATATAAATAGATAAATAAGATGAAATAATGGATTATATATTTATTATCTCTCATCTTATTTTTAAGTACTTATTTTAAAGGGTAAATTACAAAAAACAACTCCACCTATCGACTTTTTTCAAATTGCAATCTAATTTTTTTTTTTTTAGATTGCCACCCAGTCTTTCTGTGATTTTGTCGATTGCAAATTTTCCGACGAAATGGAGATTAATTTGTTCACTTTGCAACCTAAACTTTTTTTTTTTTTTATCTAATTGCAACCTGAACTTTGTGTTTTTATCAGATTGCAACAAAAAATGAAAATTTCGATTCCCGTGAAAATATAGGTAACTTAAATTCAAGGAAATATCGTGAAAATATCGATATCAATGGAAATATGGGTACATATATTTATTGTTATCTTTCCTATATTTACCAATATATTCCAATATTTTCTCGATATTTATTGATATTCCATCGATTTTTTACCGATGTTACATATATTTCACCAATTTTGACCAATATTTCCTTAATATTTATTTTATGAATATCGATCATACTTATATAACATAAATGTTACACTAATATATATAACATAAAGGTGTGAAGCGAAAACAAAAATCATGATTTGCGATTGGACAAAAAATTAAAATTTGGGTTGCAAAGTGAAAAAAAATTAATTCATTTGCCGGAAAAATGACCGGAAATTTTACCATTGGCAAAATCACAGAAAGATTGGGTGGCAATCTTAAAAAAAAAAAAAAGATTAGGTTGCAATTTTAAAAAAAGTCAATAGTTGGGGTTTTTTTTTTTTTTTTTTGTAATTTACCATATTTTAAATCAATTTTAAATATATAATATTCATATAAAATTTATCAAACTGAAATATGGAAATGTATATGTGTGGGCTTCAATGATTTTTCATTTTTAAACGTTTTTATGATATATAATATTAATTTATTGTAAATTGATATTAAAATGTAGAAATAAAAAAATATTATAGGTGTACCTAATAGATTACACATATAAAACATATCAAATAGAAAAAAAATTAGATTAAAATTATTATTGCAAGTTAACCAACTTATTTATTTGAAATATACAAATATTTTATTTTATCTTTTTTATTTTATATTTAGTTGTTGTCAAATTTTATTTATATTTATATTCTGATTAATTGAGGTGGCATAAGGGATTGGATAGATGTGATTTTTCTAGTTTTTCACAAATTAAAATTTCATCATTCTTAGTCCCTAATATATTGACTTATCAATCTTATAATTATTGTTCATAATTTTTTTATTCAAAATGTGTAGATTAAGTCCAATTTTGAATTATTTCATTTAAATAGATAGCAAGAGAGATTTTCATGTATTTGATAAGTTGATATAATTTTTTATTTGATTTAAAATAAATGAGTTATATGTGGCGTTGAACCAAAAAACATTATTAAAATACGTGTGTATTTATAATTATAAATGTCAATAAAATATAAATTTATTTATCTCAATACTTAAATCATAACGTTTCTAATACATATAACTTATTTTTCAATATTAAATATTTTTTAAAATTTCACTACCCATGTAATGTTCTGACACAATTTTTTTTATTTGTTTGTTTAATCCATAGATTAATATATTACTTTATATATTTCAAATTTCTAATATTTTCGAATATAATTATTTATAATGACATAAATTTAAAATTAAAATACCTAGCTTTATACTAATACGAATTAAAAAAGTATCAATATATTTTTGTTAAAATAATAATTATTACATTTTATATGTTATTATATTTTTTTAATAATTATATATATAACACACTGTGCAACGTACATATACACTACTAATTTTTCTTAAAAAAAGAATAAAAACGATATTTTTCCTAGTCTATAATGGGTCAAGGGCCCAATATAACACACCACTCTAATATATGACAAAAATATCACAGTTCTTATATTTTCTACTCTAAATGTCATTTTTGACCGGTCAAAAAGCTTCCCAGTCCTATCTCTCTCACAACCTATGGTGACTTTGCATTAAAGAGTCTTTTGACAATTTAAGAAGTACACTTTCGGGAAGCAATTTTCGTGGGAAAGAGTGAAATGGATGAAAATTTTCGTGGAGGAATGGATATACAGGTTAGTATTTATGGTTTTTGTTTAATTGAATACAGTTTTGAATTAATTTTCACGTATTATGCATAGTTTTTTTGGATTTTGTAATTGGATTTATGGCATATTTCATCCTCGAGATGTAGGCAGTTTAGGGTTCATAAAAATTATGATTCAAATAGGTTCACGAAAATTCTGCATTCTAAGTTAACCCTTCCACAAAAATCATGAAAATAGGCGTTCCATGAAAATGTTGAAGATCTTCGTTCCATTAAATTTTAGCACTTACTTCCATAAAAAATATTGGAAAACACCCTTCCATGAAAATGTTGATGAAGTTCATTCCACGAAAATGTTTCTTATTTTACTATACGCATAAATGTAAATATTATACTAACCAATTATTCCAGTTATATATTGAAGCTTTCACGACAAGGGTGCTATAGGGAGAACGTGAGAGAAATTATTACTTTAACTTTTTACTGTCATTGGATTGTATGTATTAAAAAAGTTGCTCTCCACATACTACATATGTGATAACCTTCCACGAGAGAGGTCAATTCTTGTTACATGTAAAATCTCATCGTAAGGTCACTATTAACATAAAACATGTGGTCCCCAATAAAAAAATATGGTGTTTTAGTAACATTTTATAGTGTTGTGACATTTAGTTCAAAAAATATAGTGTTGTGTTATTTTAGGCCTAAATTTAAGAAATGTGATAAAATGGGCTATTTACAATTTTACATCTATAATCTGTAACTATATGTATATTCTAAAAAAAAAGTGACATAATATAAAAAATATTTGTTGAACATTTCTACCCTATCCATATCCATATATAATTATTTCTCTGAATATGAGGCGTTTAAATTTCAGTAACTATTATTTGTTGTAATCTGTAACAATAGGCTTGGTTCATGGTCGTGGAGGCTGATGGGAAAAAATAATTGCTGAATGAGTAGAACGATTACATTGAGAAGCTAGTCGGTTACTCTTTTCTTTTGTGAAAATGGCGGCGGCGTCGGCGGCGGTGGCGGGACTGACGTCTTCGAGTTTCCGTATCAAAGCCTCGTCCAACACTTATTCGAAGAGCAGGAGAATTAGACGTCCACAGAATGTCGAAGGCGACTTCTTTGTGGGTATAATCCCCATTTCATGTGTTTCTCTTCTATGAATATTATTTTTTGTTTCACTTTGTAATTTCTTACCTATCTTCTGCTTCGTTGTTATTATTTATAGCTGCATATTTTGGGATGATGGTTTATTGGTATCAGTCATATGATTATCTTTTTTGTAAGAAGCAAATTTGATGATAAATTGCAGCTATTTTCTTCGTCGGAATCAACTTATGTTTCTTTAGTCTATATATACAATCTTCACTTGGAATGGCAAATAACATGTTCCATTTCGTGTATATATGTTGCGGATCACCTTTTTTTTGGCTTCTATCCGACCATTTTTATACTTAGGTTAGTGCTGAATCGAATGTGATGTTGCTTGCAGATAACACGTGCATAGATTGTGACACTTGTCGTTGGATGGCTCCGGTATTTTGATGATACTTTCAGCTTTACACTTTGAGAGATGGTGAACGTGAAGATACATGTCATTTAGTTTGTCAAACAATGAGAGAACAGATGCAACAGTAATGTTTATGTCTAACTATTTCTGATCGTTTATAAACACAGGGATGGGTATAAAGCCTCAGCATGACCTTCATAAAATCTTTCATCATGTCTGAAAATTCTGTTTGTATTGAAGAAGGGTGTAGGTACCATGCCCTGGAGAGGTTTTATATTTGTTAAGTGGAATTCCTTGTAGGTCACTGTCATTAACCCTCACTTTTCTGAAATTCTCACTTTTTGTGTCATTATTAGATAATCTTATGTGTCCCTCTAACAATGAACTCTCTAGCAAACTTGTGTTTGAGGTGATTTTGTTCTCCTAGTTATGATGTTTAAATGTTGTCACCGAAGAAAATATGAAAAAGTATTATTACCAATAATTGTTTATGTTTTATTATATATCTAGAAATAGAATCTTCAACATAGCAGAAAAATCAGTAGAAAAGTGTAGACGATTGAAATCCTCGCATTTTAATTTCATGAACTGGTGCAAAGGATACATGATATGATTTTCCTTTTATTAGTACACACTTCATTTTGTCAGTGGCAAATTCAATGTAGCGATTTTTCCCTCAGGAAATATTCAATCGACAGGATAGGATGTCTGCAGTATATAAACAGCCCACATGCGATGAAGAGCGAACAAAAGCTCTTCAGGTATTTTTCTGTCTGCTGTCTGTCAAGAAAGTTCTCTAGCGCGCACACACACGCACACACCCATATATATACCCCTTAGGTGTTTAAACTTAGAACTTAGTGATCTTGTTGAAGTGTAATTTAGTTATAACTTATAATGGTGCACAACCAGCGTAAACATTATGGAGAAGTGAGTCTACTCTTAAATGCTTAAATAGCAGTCTTACAAATATGAATTATAGCCAGATGGAGGCTTATGCAGGACACTCTTCGTCCTATCTCATTTTGTATTATGTATGGTGGACTTTTCATTAGGATTTTAGTGTCCAACAAAAAAATTCATCAACATTTTATTAGTCAGATTAGTAGGAAACATACAAAACAAGATTAAGCTCTCTAATGAATTTGGAAAAAAACTAGACTGAGTCCTTCAAAAGGAAAGGCCAAACATGAGTAATATTCGAAGTGTATATTGATGTAAGGATGAGGATCAAGTAAAATGTGTTTGTTAATGCTCCCTTTCCTATTGCACCTCAATTCTTAAAGCATTCTTCTCAAACTTGTTGGGTAAAAAATGGAGAGGTAGCTTGGCCATCTAGGTCAATGTAATATTCAGGTTGTGTATTTGACTTGATGACTCACCTTATGCAGAGATATTTTGTGATTAAGGTTCACTCTAAAACAATATTCAAGAGTATTTTGGCATTTCTCTGTTAGTTAGATGTACTTGATTATCATCCTTGGATTCTATTAAGCATCTATACATGCATGATTTCATGTTATATTAACTATGTCTGATCTCTTTGAAGGCATTAATAGCATGTCCAACATACTCAATCCATACGGAGCAGCCCTCTCATGGTATTGTAGAAGTTCATAAACTGTTTCCAAGTCCAATTGATGAGCAGAAAATTCAGGTATCTCCATTGACTTCACAGGGTTACTAATTTGGTTTTCTCCTGTGTGTTGATGTATGTGTGGTTTGGTGATAATAATGTATGGTTAGAAATTGTTTTGATAGGTTGTAAAGTATCAAGTTATTACAGTTCTGAAGCAATATATGCTGTCGAGCATTTAGAGGATTACTAAGCCATTGCACATCATAAATTGAAGCCTTATTAACCATGTAATAACTACAAAGGGATAGTTTCAATTATGGTACCCCAAGTAAACCCATATTTAAGCTCTAAACCGCTAAACCCCATGTTCTGTGATTTGCATTATTGAAACCTAATGTTTGAAATTGTATTGCATTTGGTACCTCTCGCCAACTTTCCATCTATATCTGACGGAAATGTGACAAAACCCATATGAATTTGAATATGTGTTTTGAAGTTCCCTTTACAGCCTTCTTTGGATGATTGATGTATTTTCCTACTGTGTCTACCTGCCAAGGCATTTTTAAACATCAAGAGAATAACCGAAGAAAGGGGGGAAAAAAGGGTTCCATGGTGACAAGTTATGAGTAATCCCAGGTTCATCTTTGGCTCGCTGAAAACTGCTTATAAGTGACAGTATATCGCCTATATAGGTTTCCCCTTTGATCTTGTCAGCCAAATCAGGTCTTGTCAGCCAAATCAAGTCATGTCAAAATTATAGCCAAAAGACCCTATGAACAACTAGAAAGCCTCCTTTGCATCTAACTTTCCAAATGTGCTGGAGAACACTAATTGATGATTAAGGTGCTACAACAAACCACCTTATATGTGGACAAAACAATTGCAAAGGATGGCTGCAATTTAAAATGTCGTGATTTTGGCTTGGAGATGAAAACTTGTCCATGTCTACTTACATGGAGTTTAGTTGCTACAGCCTAACTTCTTTCACTTATGCACATGCATATCAAACACTTTTGTATGGATAACTGATACAAAGTTTCCTAGAATTTGAGAATAACTAGCAGTGCAAAAATCTTAAAATTAATTTTGTAATTTTTTTTCCCTATTTCATTATTATTAAGATACTTTTAGTTTTGATATGCAAAGTCTGGATGAGTTCAACTTGCTATTTAAGATTAAATTAATCTTTTTAGGGTGTATACCATTGTGGTTACCATTCTGAAAAATCATATGGAGCAGCATCCTATTTTATTACACGACCGAAAGGAAATATACTTATAGACAGGTACTTCATAACTTTGATATCTCTAGGTTTTCATATTTATTTTGTTTCGAAAAATACGTAATCTGATAATAGAGAACATTTTCAGTACATTCATAATAGTTCTGAGACAGGCATGAATTTACATGTTCATTATTAATTTGTAGTCCTAG
The DNA here is from genome assembly GCA_005771605.1 of Scutellaria baicalensis. NCBI lineage: Eukaryota > Viridiplantae > Streptophyta > Magnoliopsida > Lamiales > Lamiaceae > Scutellaria > Scutellaria baicalensis. The sequence continues at coordinate 48,971,227 of CM016721.1, read as the reverse complement.
ATACACAGAGAGTCTGTCCAGCAACATCAAGAAGATGGGTGGAGCCCGCTACATGTTTCTCACCCACAAGTATGCCAAATATGTCGCATATTCCTTCATTTAACCATTTGTGATACCTGAGTAATTGCTATTCTCATTTTTCAGGGATGATGTTGCTGATCATGATAAATGGTCAAAGGAGTTGGGTTGTGCTAGGATTCTTCATTCAGAAGATGTAAGATAATTAACTGATCAAGGCAATTTGATTATTACATGTCTACAGAAATGTGTGTGTGTGTGTCTGTGTCTGTGTGTCTGTTTGTGTGTACATATACACACACATGCACATGTTTTTTTTTGCTGGGGATATCTAGAAATCTGATAGTTTGTCTATAAAACTTCATCAGTAATATAACTATTGTGTACGTAAGTTCCATCTGGTATACAATCGTAGATGACAAAATTACTGTTTTGATGTTATTAGTGTTTTCTGAACTCTGTAATGATAGATTCGAGCCCACCACCCATGGAAAAGATATATGTCCTTTCAGAACTCTCCTCTCTCTGAGATGCTCTAGTATGGACCTACTTGATTCTCTCTCAATTTGGTGTCTCAGTTGGTGTAGGAAATTGGAGTAAATCTAGGATTAAGTTGATTCTATATCCCATTCTTGGGTCTTGGGTTTATCATTTCACTTGATTGATCTGGTCTTGAATTGACCTCTGTGAGTGCGCATGTGTGCATCTGTATTTGGAGAAAATCCTGGATTATACATCTTCTATGAATGTTTGCTGGATAATAAGCTCATTTTATTGCAGAATAAGTGTAAATCACTGGGTTTATCCGCGTACTAATTTGATGTCGAAGGGGTGGTGGTCATATGGTTATTAATCATATTGTATAGGTTTATCATTTAGCTATTGCAGATTTATTTGTAATATTTTGACTCTAGGAATAGGCAAGCCAGAGACATTGTTGTGGCATGAAGTGCAAACAACTTTTTAGTTAGGTGATGGATATCATATGATGGGTGCCACATCAAGTTTTGCTGCTACTAGTGATACGTCCAGTAAGAGGACCAAACTATGGCTCAGATTTCACTTCTTTTATTTATTGCTATGGTTAACATACGAAAGGAGCACTCTGCTGTAATTTTTCATTAATTTATTCCTAAATGAATATTATATACGATTAAGTTTCTTGATTCATTACCTCACATAGAGTTCCAATGGATGGATCCATCCTTGATTTAGCTGGTCAAAGTGTGATTTAGATCTGAAAGACAGGAAATTCTCTGCATGCTTTTGGCTAATCACACTCTTGTTTTTTACTTTCTATAATTTTTCATTTGATGCTGATGCCAATTTTTTTATTATTTGTCAGACAACCCATCCAAATATCTACTAGAAAGTCCATGTTTCACATAGAGTAGAGTAGTTTTGGATTCAAAGTTCTAATGGTACAGCATCCCCAGGTCTGTCATTCTACAGCAGATGTGGAGATCAAGATAGAGGGGAGTGGGCCATGGACCTTCGGCAGTGATGTCGCACTTATACACACCCCAGGCCACACAGAAGTGAGTTCATCTGGTGAATTGGTTAGATGTCACTTTCATATGTGTAACCTACAACATTATCACGGTGGCATGTTGCTGAAGATACTGTCTCCTTGGTTAATTTCTGCCCCTTTGTCTTTAATCTTAATATTGCAGCTGTAACTCTTAACTGCCCGAATTGCATAATTTATAATGACAGGGATCAGTGTGTTTACTTGACAAAACAAGGAAGGTGCTCTTTACTGGGGATCATCTTGCTATGGATGAATATGGATTGACCATATGTGAACAATACAACTGGTTTTCAGGTGTGTTCTATTTATCACTTCTTTTAAATTGGTTATGTCAATTAATGAATTTACGGTCTGTAGCCCGGGGTAGTGTCGAAATGTAATGGGAAAGAACAAACGTACAATCGATTGAATACCTTATAGAAGCTTAAATTACAATGAAATATTTGCCCCTTTTGCTCAAATCACAGGGGTCAATTGAGTTAAGCATAAGAAGATAAAGGAAATTCATTGGCCTATAGAAACTTGTGAATCACTTCCTAATTGGCAACAGCTCTGTTTGTTAAATATTGTGGAAAAATTCTTATGCCGGTGGAAATATGTCGGTTTGGAATCAACACTTGAATAGTAAAACTCAAGAAACTGTTCTGGTATGGTGATGGATTTTGATATGTTGTGACTAACAGGTGAACGAATTATAGTCATTCATCAAATATACATACCATCTTCCATCATGTAGATCAGTTAATGAAGACCTACTTTGATATCTCTCACACATACGACTCCAATAAAACTGAAGATTAAGTTTCACTGCTTGGATTGTTTTTATACAGACCAGCCTTTAACTCAAACTCTTCATGAAATGACTGAACTTGGCAATTCAGTGCATGTTAGACACTGCATTGTTCATTTCCACTGAATTTCACGTTGAACGTAAATAAGACAACATTTGATAGATAATATTTGTCAGTTCAGAATTCATCTCAAATTCATATTTCCTACTCAATTTAAAATGTGGCCCACACAAAAACTTTAGCGAACATGAGTCATTAACTTTGTTATTTTTACAAAATAGTAAATAACATAAAATTTATGGTATATGGGTTCAATACTAAGCAGTTGATGTGCATATCAGCTTATCAGACTTTCAATGAATCAGCATGCGTTTTCACATAATTTTACTTGTCTTCTTTGGTTTCAAAGTTTCTTTCCCCATTAGGTTTCTGTTTCCTATGTAACTCAAGAAATGTTCAATCTGGTTCTATTTGATTTTGTTTAGCATATACCCTTTGACATTAACATGCTTGCATCCTGTCTAAGGATTTGTGACTTGTTTTTCACAGAATGTTGACCTTTTTCTCTTCATCCTTCTTGCAGTTTCCGAGCAATTAAACAGTGTTCAAAAGTTGCTTGAGTTGGATTTTCAATGGATACTTCCTGGTGAGTATTACTTATAGGCAAATTTACTGGCTCTTGTTTTCAATAATTTATTCCCAGTAGCTAACAGAGATTATACCATCATTTTTATTAGAAAATATGAAACTAGTAGTAAAATCAATCCGCATTTCTTACATGGCCTATTGCTTCCATCCTACCAAATGCCTGCATGTTGCTGATTCATAGCATAACGAAGCTTTCCGGTGAATTAACCATTATAATATTGTTTACATCAATTTCAGGACATGGGAGGAGAGCTGCCTTTAGAGATGTTGAGCAAAAAAACATGGCTTTGCAAGCGTTCCTATCCGCCAGAGGTATTCTTGCTCAGAGCACTTCTTTTCCTATGAACATTCCCTCGACATAAAAAAACCACCCCTGTTGTACTGTTTGTATAATATCTATGCTTATTCCTAAACAAGTAAACACGAACAAGCTTTCCCGGTACTAAATTTGCTCTTTTGTAGAGAAATGATGTATAATTGTACTCTATCTTCTATATCGTGTCTCCCTTAACAGTTGCAATCTTCTTATTATCATATTTCTGGAACTTGATATTTGATACCTTAATTCTTCAATGGCAATGCTGAGCTCCACCTCTTGTACAAAAATGCTAGCAAACCATGTTCTAGTAAAGTGTAAACATACATAATTTGGATGGTACCATCAAAATCTGCCATACATATTTGAATAAAATTCCACGACTTTAAGCAAGATTCAACTATAGTTTTGAGAATTAAGCAGCAGGAAATGCAACGAATACGATGCACGCACGACTGGAATATACACGATTTTAGATAAAGACAAAACGCAACTTCAGGCTCAAGCCATGAAATAGGATTGATAATTACAAAATATGGAATCCAACGAGCTTGAAAGTCGATAACTATACATAAATTAGAACATGTCATTTGATGGGCTTGCTAATTAATAGCCTTTATCATTCAAAACTGCAAAACCGATGGAGTCATGCCTTGCTTTGTGGATCATAAAGTATGACAAAAGACCTCACCCTCCAAGCTGAGGTTACAAAATACAGGAATGCTCCTCTGCCCAACTTATAACTGCCAATCTATAGGAGATACTCCCATTTTCTCCAGGATCTGGTTTGTACGCGAAAAGTGCCTGCAAAACGAGTTCAAAAAATAATTTCACAATCTACTTCATCCAATATAGTTTTATAATTCACTTCAAACTGACAACATACAACGAGAGATACAACACCAAAATCACGTAGAAGATGGAGATAAGCTAGATCAAATTTCTATCTATTGTACTTTGAGTGTATTCAAAACTTGTTATTGAGGAATAGTGGTACAGAAGCCTATTTATCCATGTGATAGCATCACACCCAATTATGCTACAATCACGTGGTTTAAATAGCTATGACATATTAACGACCTAACTTTTCCAAGTTCCCTCTCAAAGTTATTATTATTATTATTATTATTATTATTATTTTTGCTTAAGTAGTTCAAACAACAGAGCGTAACCCAGACTTCCATCACAATCAGATTTATATTTTTTCTGTAAAAGCAATCCAATAATATAGAAGTTGTAGACACAATAGATTTATGTAGCTTTTGAAAATGTTAACCATTATTTGTAGTCAAGATAACCAACCTGCATCCAAAGAAGCCTCTGTTTGCAGATAGACCAGAAGGATGTGCTGATTTGAGAATGTGGTGCTTCGATTCATCTATTAACCTGTGTAAACAATTAGATTTGAGTTACTAGAAACTAAGTTCTTGCAAGGGTTAATTTATAATTTGTGCCAAACTTAAAACACAACCACAGAGAAAAAGAAGAACATCGTCAATTTGGGGAGCAGGAGAACTCCAGCTGCCATTACTTTAGCTAACAAAGGAGGTAGTGCCCAGAATAAACATACATGCATTATCAATAACAAAGGAAGTTGTCCAGTTCAATAGAAAGGGATCTGTTTGTGGGCAGATGATTTGATTATTGTCCAGTTCAATAGAACTAGGAAGTCGAACAGTTAAGGGTTAAATATAGAGTTGAAAATTTTGAAACAAAGTTGTCTCATAAGAGCAACAAAACTTTAACATATAAACCATGACCTAAACACTGCCAATAATCACACTTTAGTTGAAAATTTGATAATCTAAAAATCTATTACCTAAACCATGCTGGAAAATTATTGAACATGTATAACAAAATAAATTACCGGGATTTGGCTTGTGCATAGTTTCCCCAAAGAATAAAAACAACTCCTCTTCTTTTCTGTGAAATTGCTTCAATTACAGCATCAGTAAACTGTTCCCACCCTTTTTTGGCATGAGAGTTAGCCTGATGTTGCCTAACTGCAAATAAATTAGAATATCATTTATGTGAGATTAGAATATTTGTAGAAAAAGATATTTTACCAGTAATAAATCAGACATGCTAATGTAAATCAATGTCTTTATCTTTTGACAAACTTCAACGAAAAACATGAAATTTATGAATATCAAAGTGGGATCAACTGTAAGGCAATTAGCTATGGCGAGAGGGAGTTATCGTCTTCTATTTTAGCTTGTACTATATTCTTCACCTTTTCTTCTTAGATGTAAAAAATATAAGCGTACCTATCATTTCAGTGAGAGAGGGTTATTCTCCTTTATTTCTTCATCCCTTTCTTAATAATGAAAGGGATGTATGTACCTAACATGGTTTTTATGATCAGGTCTGCATCATTGGGCTTTGTCTTCTCTACCCATACCGAAAAATTAACAGAGAAAACAAAAGCAGTAAACTATAACCTTGATTTCTGTACTAATCAACCATCTCATCAATGTTTGCACAAAGATGAAAGTCACATTTAGCTTAAAAGAAAAGACTACAGGAAATGCTAGAGAAACTAAGGCTTGGTTAAAGTGAGAAATGAAGATAGGAGAATACCTGTCAGAACAGCATTTAGCAGGAGAACACCCTAGAAATCAACAATAAGGAGTATTACATAAGAAGAGTAAATTCATATGCAGAATGGTTGGGAAATAGGAACAGTACTCTACTGTAATTCTGCAACACAGAAAAACTAAAGCAAAATGTGCAAGAGGTAAACTAGATATAATTGCTCTCTCTGGTATATTTTAATACGAGGATAATAAATATTGATGTGTGGCATTGGAAATCGTAGTCTTTATGCGCACCAAGAGCCCATTCCTCAAACATTGAATCTAAGATTCATTCTTTGTCAAAAATATTGATAGTTTTTGCTCATTTTATTCAGCCATAGCACATCATGGAAATAGCCAAGAAAGTTATTTGCAAAACATCATGAATTGAACAAACTGATTTGTTGATGCCATGTGCTAGTGAAAATAAATATATCAAAAAAGTGAGAAAATGTAGGGTAAGTTATAAAAACCTCTCTGAAACAAATTCATGTATCTGAATTCTGGAGTAACACATTTTTTTCTGGTTTAAAATATTTCAAGAAGAGATATATTTTGAAGAACAACTCACTTGTCAAATCATATGCCATCATTTTCACCAGTACTTTGTAATTATACACCTTATTTGATAACACTCTTTATGTAACATAACATACTCCTCTTAGAATGAAATGCCAAATCAACCTCTCAACTTAATCTATCAATCTTTACAACTCAGGAATCAAACACATTTTACAACGGAGCCTTTTCAAAATATCTCAGTAGACTAAAATTTAAATGAATCCAAACACAATATATATTCTTCCAAAAGAATTGCATCACCTCATTTTATGTGTCCATAGTTAAGGCAACAATAATATCAATAGATAACATATAACATATATTTCTTCAGGTCAATATTAAGAGTGTGTAACAAAATGTATATGGGAAATAGTTATAGATACATGCCTCAAGAATGATACATAGTAAGAGAAAAGGGGTGCCAGCTCTATGCAATACAAGTACATTACCTGTACAGCCCATTTTTCCAGATTACCACTAGGTGGAATTGAGCACCCCAAATCTTGTTGAAGTTCTTTATATATGTTCTGAAGACTTGAAGGGACTTTGACACCTTCCGGAACTGAGAAAGAAAGGCCCATTGCTTGGCCTGGTCCATGGTATGGGTCCTGTGGACACTCCAAGAAATAGTCTATCATGAAGAAGAGGGGTGCAAATAGCTAATATTTTAACAATAACTTAATGCAGATTGAGTTCATTCAGCAGTAATGAGTGGATTAAACTAAGTAAATCAATCAAGCTATTGAAGCTATGAAGATAGTAATGGTAATTATATCATTTCATCTGTGGCATAATAAGAAAATTGGCCAAATGTTGATCAGAACATCAACCACAAATTGAAATTATAAAACTAGGAATGTAGGTTATAAAAATAGGAGTGTAGGTTATATATTTTCTATATGTGAATACTTTGGGGGTTCCTTTTCTAATGCATTTAGTGCCTACCTGTCCAATAATAACTGCCTTAACACGGTCAAATGGAGTGGCATTAAGAGCATTAAAAATCAGATGTTGAGGAGGGTAAATTGAACTGTTGCCATGGCATATTTCGCTCTCCAAAAATTGACACAATTTTTTGGCATAAGGCTTTTGCAGCTCCCCAGATAGCACATCTGACCATGTCTCCTCCACCAGTAGTTCCTCCAAGTTTACATACCCCACTCCTTTATACCCAAATCACACATGAAAAGGCTGTCTCAGTTAATATAAAAGATATGGTATGCATCAATAAATACTGAACAATAAGCTGTAATGATTACTTAAATATAGTCACAACTGTGACGTAGCATTGAACAAGAAAACAATGAAAAACCAAATATCAAAATACTGGAGTGAACAATTGACCGAGAGAAGCCATAGAAAATATCAGACATCTAGTGTGGGACTACACTAATCGGGGAGGAAAGTGAAAAGAGTACATGAAGTTTTCCTTACAATACCACGGAAGTGAAGGAAAGGTATTTGAAGATTTTGAACATGCAATACACAAAAATCTAACAACAGTTTTACAGCAAAGGCCAAAGGGAAAAGTATGGTTCAACAACAAGAAACCACATTAATCTATAATTCTAGATTCATAAAGATAATCTCTGTTTTTGCCGCAAATGGATGCAATACAAATCAAATCCTTCAGTTAATACTTAATAGGTACTCCAACTTCACATATCTTAATCCATTAGTAGAAAATAACAAAGACAATGGCATAAACTAGGGAGACACGATGGAGCTACAGAGTTAAACTGCTTTGATGTGTATCTTTTTTGTTAATATCATCATATTAAGACCCAGAGAGATGGAAAGCCACGGATTTAAACGCAGTGAGAGAGAGAATAAAAATCATCGGAACAGAATCAGGGTCGGGCGGCCCAGTTAAAATTGTAATTATAGAATAAAAAATTGAAACGAAAAGCAGATGATGGTAGACCTGTGGCTATTGCTTTGGAGACTTTATCAGAGCAAAGTTTGAGGTTCCGCTTGGACAAAGCTAGGGCTTTGTTGAATTCCATTCTGAGCTTCTGCTCAGAGGAAATGGCCGTCGTTGACAAGGGGGAAGCGGCGGCATCATTGAGTGAGGAAAGAGGACAGAGTGGAGGCGAAGAGACTCTCTTGAGACGCTTCGCCGCCGGTTGCTGGAAGAAATCCATTAGGGTTTTGGCCGGAGCCGCCATCGCTATTGATATTTTAAGCCGTTTGTGGCGGGAACTGCGGTGGAGCTTTTACTTAACAACTAGTACTACTATTATATTTACGGAATTTATTCACATCTTATATCCAGTGGCAGTGCATGCTACAACCATAGTCTTTATCAATTTAATTACATTGATTTACATCTTACAGCAAAAATATTAAAGATTGCATACATATATTTTATATTCTTGAATTTTGAATATTGCAAGTGAGCAAATAAAGTTAGGATTTAGTAGATAAGAGGGTATTCGAATGATCACAAATTGGATGCTTTCCATATTTAATATTTCATCATTCATTACAATGGTTTGGATTCAAAATGAAAAGCCATGGTAGATATGTGAAAAGTTTATGGGATTTCTTTTACCAAAATCCTGAAAAGTCTCGTTCGAATAGTAATTTTGTGAAAGTTGGTTATATTCTTTGGCCAGAACTAAAGGCACCACACAATGTTCCTAGAGCACCACACATTTTTAGTATAAAAAATAATTTTGTATGAAAAGACTAAAATACCCTTAATTAAAATATCAACTACTAAGGGCACCACACAAATAATTAAATTTGATATGTAGTATACTAAGGGCACCACACTCCCTCTTCTTCTTCTCTTCAACCTTCTTCTCCATTAACAACACTTGCGAAAATTTTTGTGGAAAATTTTAGAACAAAACTCTCACAAATTTTATTATTTTCCCCATCATTAAGTGAAGATATAATCAATGGCTAGTGAAGATTCATTCGGTACAAACAATGTAAGTGTTTGCATAAATGTAGATAGCAAAAAAGTTTCGTTTTTTTGAATTTGAAAATTCGCGCAGAAGGTTTCCGTTCGGCCAACATAGACCGAACAATCTATAGGAAGTTCGGTCGTGCTGGCCGAACCTTTCAGGGCGCTTTCGGCCGAGTCGGCCGAACAAGTCTGTGCCTACCGAACAACCGTTCGGCAGGACCGGCCGAACATTATGAAGCACGTTCGGCAGGATTGGCCGAACGTTTTGAAGCACGTTCGGTCACCTTGGCCGAACAGTGGCGTTTTTTGACACAGAAAAAATTTCAATTTCAATTTTTTATATTCTTATGATGTTCTTTACTCGTTTATAACAGGAACATATGCAAAACGATGATAATCGATACCTTTCGAACCCACATGATATTCGACAAGCAACGGATTCGGACGAAGTAGATCCTCAATATCTTGAGATTGATTTTGCTGAGGAGTTCACCACAGATGAAGTATTTGAATCTCGGACTTCGATGATGAATTGGATTAACGGCGTAGCTCATAGACACAATATGGTGATATTAGTCGTACGCTCTGACCTTGCTGGTCATCAAGGTCGTCAACCTCGGGTTGATTTGGGATGTGAAAGGGGTGGCGTGTATCGTGTACGCAATAAGGCCAAACATGTACTTGAAAAGATTGACAGTCTACAGATCGCTCAGAAGAAAAGTAGGAGAAACACAGCCACGAAGAAGTGTGGTTGTCCGTTTCTTCTAAGGGCATTTGAGTTGAACGAGAGCGGACAATGGTCTTTATCTGTCGTTTCTGGAGTTCACAATCATACGCAAACGGCATGGGTACGGCCGCTTCTTGCGTGCCCGAACCTTCGCCACGTAGAACTTCTCGACGCCTCCTTTCCGAAGCAGTGGGTCTGTTCCTCCTCCAATATGTAATTCCTGAATTACAAAGAAGAATAATTAACACAAAAATCAAAATAAATGGAAAAGACATTTCTCATCTGTTCGGCCAGATCGGCCGATCACGCGCATAAGTGTTTGGCCAGACGGGCCGCGCGGGCGCCTAAAATGTTCGGCCAGCCCAGCCGAGTAGCGTACTGCAGCTTCGACAAGATCGGCCGAACGACCCGAACGACCCAACACACAATCGGCCGAGGCCACCGAGCATCGCGATGCGCGTTCGGCCGAGGCGACCGACAAGCGCGCTGCGCGTTCGGCCAACCAGTGCCGCGCGGGTATGCTCCCCTACAGACTAAAAACCGCCCAAATTTGCCCGAATTCATTCGTTTTTGCATACAATTTCAGCAAATTAAAGCATTAAACCCTAAACCTATAACAAAAGCTAATACTACATCAATTTCTACCAACATCAACTCACAAATATGCAAATTTCAAATTTGAAACAAAATTTTCAAATCAACTAACCTTTGAAGAGTATTGATCTAGTTGTTGGAGTTGGATGAGTTGGTTCCATTTTTGTCGAGCTTCGGACGAATCAACCGAAATAATGTCTTCTCCAACGGATTAATCAACCGAATTTTAGGCAATGTTCTTCCTTCTTTCTCTCCTCTCTCGTTTCTTTCTGCAAATGTTTTGGTTTTTTTTTTTTTTTCACTTTCATAAAATTGAGTAAGGGTATTGTTGGAAATGAATGTGGTGCTCTTAGTAAAATTTTGAACAAGTTAAATATATTGTGTGGTGTCCTTAGAATAAGTGGTGCCCTTGGAAATGGAAGTGATGCCCTTAGTTCCTCCCTATTCTTTTTCCATCTTTTAAATAGGAATTAATTAAGCATTTAAATACCCTTTTTGTCTCTAAGATGTAACTTTGTAACAAGAGTACATAAATCAGATGAAAATCAAGAAGTCCACTCAAAACCCCTTAATCACCAAGCCTAACTGACCAACAGTTTATAGACAAAACAGTACCTATAGTAGAATTCACCATTCTGTCGTCTTCGGCATAGCCTCAACGTTTTACCATTGATATAAACTCGATGTCAAAACTGGAAGCTATAGTACATGTAAACACAAGCTGATTGATGTGCTTCCATATCACCTCCATGGCCACTCTAAACGTTCCAAATCGCCTATGCTTACACTCCAAGCTCCTTGTGCGATCTCATGAAACAGTTGCTCCCAACCCCAGCTAGAATATCCCAAAAAGAACCAGAAATCACGAACAGATTGGTTTCCGACTCTTATTTCCTCAAGTAGGTTATGTGCGTCCAATGGTTCAATGTAGTGAATGTTTGGTAGAACTTCATGAGAATGACCTTCAATAGATTTGTGTGTTAAGGCAATGAGAGGCATTCCACGCGTCATTACAGGACCGCCAAAGGAAAGGGGTGCCTCCTTTAATACTTCATATCCTTGATCAACTAAATCTGCAAGAGAGTCCCAACTAATTTGTTTGTTGATTATCAGACCTCGAACTCCAGAGCTTTCATCTGCTTTCACTATTAAAATTTTGGAATTATCGAAGGGGTGAATGTCTAGAAGCATTTCCGTTGCACTTAGAACACAGCCAGCAAACAGTTGAGGCTTCTCGTGTGAACCAACTGGGAGTTGAGCATTGATCTGGTATTTAACTGCTACATTTTGCAGGTCTTTGAATACAACTTCATGGTGCAAGCTCCTAGCCGGTGGTCCCTCTGAGACTGAGTTCTGATCTTGAGGAAAACCTGGCTCAGGAAAAGTACATTAGATGCTCAGAAGTCTGATTATATTTGAATAATTATCTGAGTTTGAATTACACATCTACGAAGCCTGGTGAGGAACAGTCAAGTTCTTGGAAATTTTTTTTATCAGAAACATTATCAAAGTCAACGAATTCAACATTTTGCAACAAATCACAGATACATGTAAAGCATTTCGTACAAGCGCTCTGGAGCCCTAAAACCTAAAAACAGTTGACTGAGGGGTACTTGGCAATTGAATGGGGATGAGAACGAGATATTAGTGGGGAATGGGAGTTCATTATTTTATCCTCCCCAGAACAGAGAAGAATATTATGGAGGATAACCCTAACATTCACTATTCAGGGAATGATTATAACCTAACAACCAACCATCCACTTTCATTTTCTTTTCCCATCCCTTTATCCATAAACTAACACCCCTGAATCTCTCTGCTTATTATAGCTAAGTTATGCTTTAATTTATAGATATGAAAGTCAGAAGGTCATTGAAAAATCATATATGAATCTCTCTGCTTATTATAGCTAAGTTACTAAATTGATTGTCCAAAGGTTAACTAACTCAATTTTGTTAAATTAAGCATGTAAAGAGAAGTGAAGAAATTAAATATGACGTCAATAGAAGCTGCGTTTAACAAATGGTTTAGGAGAAGGGTCTAACGAGCAAAGATGGTCGGATCAAAATTCTCTACACAAACTGATTCAGATCATGCCAAAGGTATCTGAGAAGTCAAAGTAAGGAAGGAAATTCTATCCACACCATCATTGTAAGGATCAAGAAAAGAACAAAGCACCATTACTTTACAAAACCTACCTTTATTCACAATAAGATCTACTACATTGCTGCCCTGAGCAGCCAGAAACTTGATAATATCAGATACTGCAATATCTCCTTCATAAGACACACTGTTATTTTTCCTTCCTGCTGGAAATAGCACCAAAAGTGGATAAACTTCTTTCTGCAAACAAAAACCAAGAACATGAAATAATGTGAAGAATTTTCAGAAATAAGACTCCAAGCTTCTAGATTACGTAGACACTGGCTCAGATTTTTCACCTTAAATCATTGCATTAAATCAAGCTAATAGAGACTAGTATTTTAGAGAATAGTACGAGTGCATATGTATCATAGGTTATACATAGATAATTAGCAGATATAACCCAAAGTAATTGGATGGCCATCGTATTATAAGTACATATCAATGAAAAAGTCAGTAAATATATACTGGATACACATAATGTACATGTCTAATCCTTTAACCCACACCTGCATTAGTGGTTTTATGATGAGGCCGCAGTCATTTCTTGTGCAGTCCATCATATAAATAAGCGGAAGCTTCAATATGGCATCTGCAACATATCTAAGCGAATGATCAGAATCAGTGCATAGTAAAATTTGAAGAATCAAGACAAACACTTCAAATGTGACACTTGATTAGATATTTACATGAATTTGTTTAATGTGAAAACTTGATTTTCTCTATATCAGATTCCATATGGCTGATATACAAATTGACCCATGATAAATATCTCTCATGCCAATTAACTCCCAAAAAAGTAATATCTAGCTTCAGGTGACTATGAAAAAGTATTTTACTCTTACAAAGTTCTTTCCCAACTGAGAAACTCAAATAGGATCTATCATCAAACATTTGTTAAATTTTTATTTTCCGTTGCAACCTTTTGTGTATTTTTCATCCATTAACCATAATCCTTATTAGCCACTCAGTTCTGAATTGCCTAGAGTTGATAAGGTTGTACAACATCATTTCAGTCCAGAGCTTTCTCCCATCCACAATCTTGTCCATTCTAGTGTAAACAACACAAAAAACAACGATGATAACCACTTCAGAAATAATAGCAGTATGGCAACACTCATCATATTTCACATTTACCTCTGCTTATTCACTCATAACTATTAGCTCAGCAGCCAAAAACCATCAGAAAATGTTTGTGATAATCCATAGGTGAAATATGTTAAAAAGGCATAAAGTAATAAACTTGTTATCACCTGTCGGCACTAGTTTCTCCTTCCTCGAATTATTAGCCTTCATTTCGGCATAACCTCTAACAGCTCGGTAAACTTCACGAACAACAAGTTCCATCCTTTGACAGAACCCACACCAACTATTGCTAAAAAGAACCAATACGTCCCTATCCCAAGGATTGCCAGAATTCCTAGGATCAGATTTATTACCAACTACAAGATCAGCAAAAGTATGGGCTGTAACAGGAGGAATAGAATCTGTTTCATGAAAATTTAGATTAACAAATGGTGGTCTTTGAGCACTTCTCGACCTGGGAACTATACTAGCTGATTGTAGATACGGCTGAAGATTTCCAGCAAGAAACTCATTAACAAAACCAGATAGCAAAGAATAGCTGAAAATGGACTGCTCATTCAAGACATAGTGTTTCTGGGAAATTGGGTCAACTATGACAACTGATGGAATATTTGATCCTCCAGTTAGTGTTTCAAGTAATCTATACTGGCCATCAAAAAAGAAAAAGGAACCAGTAAAATTTTTCTGCTGTTCATTGTCATCTGTTCCTGAGTGTCTTGTATTCCCTACATCCCAACCTTGAGCGCTAACAGTTGTGGTACTTGTACTATGATCATCTGGTACGGTTTCTACAGATGATACGCTAGTTTTATCAAAAGAATCTTTCTTGCCTTCCAATATAATATATTCAACATCAGAAGGATTGGGTGGCACATCGTGCCATACACTGGAACTAACAGCTGGTATGTTCTTCTGATCTATATCAGCACCTTCACGACCATCTTCCACAGGTGTGTCTCCTAAAACTTGATAAGGCTGATCCTCGCTATGTGACGGCAGAGATTCTACAATTTCAATGTTAAGATCTTCAGATAAAAGTTGAAATCCTGCATCCTTTGCAAGTGAACTTAATTTTAGCTCCTTCTTTCGCTTGAGTGCATAATTTAGGATCTCCTGCACCGATCTACCTTGCAAATTGGGGAGCAGATTTTCTAGAGTAACTTGTTGGCCTTCGTTCAATATTGTGATAGACATCTTATCCTTAAGAATGATTTTTTCTGATGATGAAACAGGCTGCAGCCTAGGATGTTTGAGGGTACTCCGTGATGCTCGGTTATGTTCGATTGTCTTGTCAGGCCACATATCAGCTCGTCCTCGAATTTGATTTGATAACTCAGTGTTTGCCAACTTTCTAAACACATTAAGAGCTTCCTGACTCTCACTTCTTATTTCTGTTGAGTCAGATGACCTATCAATAAAGAGAAGCATTGAAGGTCTTTTTGAAGGTAAAGTGGCTTCAACTCCATGTGGATCATCTTCCAGCTGCATAATGCATAGAAGATAATTGGAACAACTGTAATAAGTCATTCTAGATGACAAAAGTTTATAGTAGTCAAAAGATAACAAAACTTTTTAGCCTAATTGACTGAATATCCCTAATGAAATGGATCTCAATCCTCGCATAACACACAATCATGAACCATACACACATATGGCAAATAGTTTGTGTAACATATGGCAAAGGTTTGTTTTTCATTACTTGAAAAAGGTTTTTTGTAAAAAAGTTTTGACTTTAGGGACATTGTTCTCTTTCCCTTTTAAGAGGAAAGAAGCAAACATTACTTATGCGTTACAGGGTAACTGAGGGAAAGAATAATAATTGCATCATATAAGTAATGCCATTGATAGGTACCTTTTTTCTTTTTGAAGAGAAGGAAATATACATAATGCTACAGGAATGGCATCAACATTAGCTGGTAAGCTCTGATGCCTAGTGCAAGGTTTTTCAAAGGCTGTAGAATGGGTTTTTCCCCCCTCAAGCCAGTGAGTAGGAAAACATATTCAATGATGTCTAGTGTAAGGTTTTCTAAAGCCTGTAGAATGGTTTTTTTTCCCCCTCAGGCTAGTGAGTAGGGAAACATATTCAATGAAATATATTTATAATATGAATCTTCTAGTTTCAATATTTAAGTAGACATTGCAAGCTGTCTGCACACGATTTATATAATTTGTAATGGGACATTTATGGACATAAGAAAGTTATGTAATTCATTTAAGAGATCAAAGAAGGTAGAGATATAAAAAATCATGATGAACAACTTACCTCTGAAACAGGTGAGGGATGAGATTGCAGGACCATTTTTAAATCATCAACTTCTTTGAGAACCTGAGAGCAACTGGGGCATCCGGAAAAATAAACAGCCATCAACCATGAACTTGGCTCTTCAATATTTAGGAACGGAAGAAGTGATCTGTCACGAACCATAGCAAATCTAAACCTTTCAGGAGGTAAGAAGAACTCTCTGGCAGTTGTAATTAACTTCTGAAAAAACACTTCAAACTGTTGCAACTCATATAAAGTACAGGATTCTCCAGCACCAACTGTCAAATTTTCAGCCTCCTTCACAAAGCTATTGTTCATAGAGGTGAATTGAGTCAGGAAAGATATTCCGCAAAATTCACTGTTACTGCTGCAACTAAGCATGTCATCCTCCATGCCCTATTCACATAAAAATGGAACTGCATTTAACCAAATATATTTTCATTCCACTTCTAGTGAGTATCATAAAGTTGAGAATAAAAAATCTACCATCAACCTTCTTGTTGTCTTTGTCTTCTGTCACAAGAGTTCCATTGTTCTCTCTGTTGAAGTCTGCTCCAAAATAACCTTTCCCTGGATGATTTGTAATTTTGCATCTGTTAGTATCATACTAACTGAATCAAACTAGCATGAGAAGTTAATCCTTATGCTGTTTTCATTTTATGCGAAACCCTTCATCTTATATAATCAAGAGACACATAAGTAGATTCACATATTCATTCTAGAAAATAGTATAGTGTGGAGAAGGCCACACAATCATTCTAGAAGAAACTACTGTAAATGTGGAGCAACATAAAGAAAGAAACATCAGTACGATAAATATATAGTTTCACCGTATTTGCGAGAATAAACAAAATGATGAACGAAGGAGGATGCAGACATAACATATCCAAATCACCTTCAGCCATAGACTCATTCACGGCCACAAATTTTGGAGTCCACCCACAAAATTCCAAGAGAAGTACAGCTCTGTCAGTTGAATGAAGGAAATCCCTCAATTCCTGTTGGGTGGTTAATGATTTAAGAGGGAGTTCTTTAGGAGAAAGCGACATAACATAATGGACAGAGGCCAATATGTTTTGGACTCGAAGTCTTCCCCAGTATTTATAGGAAATAGCATTATGGTAGTAAAACACTGTTATTCCTTCAGCACCACCAATTGCATCTGCCAACATCCTCTCCACATTTTTGTACAAGACCATAAGCTTTAAGGAGCCAAACCTCACTTCATCACTTGCAACCAGATGAGCCAATTCCTTCATAAGGGACCGTGACTCACCAGACCCTAGACAAAGATTGAAGTCATGGAAAATGCTAATAGATAGAACAAGAGCAGGAAAGACATCATATGAGATATTTGAAATATGATACATTAGCTCTTCAGCTAACAGTACAAGTGTTGTGAACCACATTAAGACAGAAAAAAATATTGATTGAACTCAACATAAGCTACTCCCCAACAGAAACGGTCACTATTTTGCCTACGGCAAGCAAACTCTAGCCAGGTTACACTATGACACCGTAACTGGAAAATGCAGGAAACATCTTCATTTAGCAGAAACATATGATAAGAATTTAGAAATTATTTTCACGCCATACCATATCATCGTAATTCATATCAAACTCTAGAACACATTACAATCACTAATCAGGTTTCCCCACCTATTCAAACATGTAGAACAGATATACGCACAAAGATGAATCACTATCAATTACATGGTACAGTGACGAGGAGAAGGATGTGAGGATGGAGGCGAATCTGAGAGGAGAAGTTTAATTTTGTGAGGATCTGCCATTTCACTTCCGCTCCTCCACCGTCGTCGCAATATACGCAGTGACCGGATAACAGAACCACCGCCGCCGCCGTCAGCAGCAGCAACACTGCACCACTGCGATTGAGCTCACTCATACATACGCACATATGTATGTATCTATATGATAAGAGTTTACAAATTCAGGAATCAGTTTGAATTCTGCAGAGTAGGGTAATTACAACAAGGGGTTGCAAGGGTAGAATGGGAATATTAATTATATTTATCTCATATTGAGTTGCCGGCGATAATAAGCTCTTTATATTTATCTCATATTGAGTTGCCGGCGATATTAAGCTCCAATCTAGTTGGTGACATTATGCACACTCCAATATATACACCTACTTTTAAAAAATGAAAGATATAAAAATACAATTTTTGTAGTGCATATATTCAGTAATTTTTGTAGTTCACCCATTACTTTAATACGTTCTTTATATTTCAATTTTTTGGTATGATGATACTGAACAACAACAATAACATTAGTTGTAACATGTAAAGATATTGACTTGAAAAAACTTACTTTTATCTTTTATATAGAGGTTTATTATTTATAAAAAAATATATCTTCCCTTTCAAATGTGTTAATAATCGACGATAGTTCCAAATTATAGGGTATACTAAGGAAAGTATGGGGTGTGAATAGCTGCACTTGTGAAAATTGAGATGGATGAATTGTATATAAATCTGTGAAAAATGAACAATATGGTGCAAATTTATTTGTATTTGGAAAGACACTACGATTTACAAGAGACTACTTTTATGTTAATAAATTTTATTAAATCAAAATAAATTGAATTGGACGAATGTTTCGTATCTAGTGTTTGTTTTAGTCCATCGTACTAAATTTTGATGTTGTTGACAAATTGAATTTATAGGTTGAGCATATAGATTATTTGTCAATTAAGATCGTATTTTTAATTGAATACATATTACTTAAGAATCAAGTAGTTTGCCCTATATAGGGCTAGAAATTTCATAGTTAAATTGAAGTAATGTTGCATGTGATGAGAGATAGAGAAGAATTACACTATTCTTTATATATAATCGACCTTTAATCACCACTTACATAGATTAATGGAAAAATAATTCACTTTAGATGGTTTAAGAGGACAACAGCCAAGAATCCATAACATCACAAAGTTAGCAACACTAGTAATTAGACAAATCTTATAATATTAATTTGTAGGTATCCACGTTGATTATCACAATAAGAAAGGGTGTGGGAATTGGGGTAAGTTTTCCTAGACATGTCCTAAATAATAGACACCAGATTTTACTTAATTTCTGTCTAACTTGATTGAAGAAAGCGATCCACATCAAAACCAGCAAATAGAAAAGATAGTGTACACAAAGTTAGTATTTACACATTTTGAACAAAAGATTTGGATTGATGAAGAATTAAGCTGCCAATATAGAATCAACCTTAAGGTTAGCAGCAGCAGATAAGAACTTCATGCACATAGGAGGATTGATTCCACTCAAAGACAACACAGCTGCCGGAATACCCCACAACGAGTCGCCACAGATGAGGCCAGACGCCAAGGCAGGCGCGTATTGCTCCGCGCTCTTCTTGTTCTTTCTCTGCCATAAGTACAAGATCAAGCTCCCAACGCACATGTCAATGGCGAAATACCCTCCGAGGTAGAAGGGAATAGCCATGCACATTGGGCTGGGCACGAACCGGTAGATCCTATACTTGGTCTCATACTTCTCCAAGAGGGCTATGGCCAGATTGATGATCATTGAGGTGAAGAAGAAGATGATGATGAGATTCAAGCAGTTCTTTGGAAGAGACGAGAAGCCTTCAACTCCGAGCAGAGCAATCCCACGGTAGAGAGAGGCGTAGGGGGCTGGGTAGGACCCGTCGGGGTCTCCAACAGAGTAGGCCTTGTAGAAGAACCAGAAGACGAGAGGGGACATGATGCAGCCCATGGCTGTGCCGTAGACTTGGCTTAAGAACATGGAACGAGGCGAAGACAGGGTTAAGTAGCCTGTCTTGAAATCCTGCATTAGATCAGCAGCTGTTGAGACAATGCTCATCATTACACCACACGAGGCGAGGCCTGCAAGAACACCACCGTTCTCTAGGCCGACCCATGAGCTGAAGACGAGGATAGCTATCTTTCCGTAGTTGGAGGCCAAGGACCAGTCGGTTAGGCCACAGCCATAGGCGTTGCAGAAGGCAAGAACGGGGGCGAATAAGTAGGTGATGATGACGTGGTACCATTTGAGCTGTGGGAAGATGGTTGGCACGACTCCGATGGATATGGCAGCTAGAGCTACATAGCCACCATAAGCAATGTAATCTGGGATTTGGTCCTTCTCGAAGTACATGGTTCGCCTTTTCTCATCGTACTCTACGAGCTCCTTGTCTTCACCATCCTTTGCCAGGTCCTTGTGTTTGTTACGGTTCAAGAAACTCTTGGATGTTACTATAACCATGTAGATCACATGATATAGACCATCTCCGAGCATCATGGCAATAGCAAGAAACACCTGCATCAACACATAATAATAACTCAATACTATATATGAATCTTCTCTACCAAATGCTCATAACAAAACATGTTTTTATAGTACAAGAAGTTTTTTCTAATTGCTTCTTTTATTTATTTCACTCAATCTCTATCATTTAGTATAAAACAAGTTTTTCTTACCCTGTATCCATTGATTCCATGAAGACTGTTTGCAGGTAGATCAGCGCTGTACCAATCTCCTTTCTTGGACTCGATAATGGGCCACAAGAATCCCCAGGAAAAGATGGCTCCGATGAGCAAGGAGACGTTAACCATGTAAGGACATATCATCCCAACACCAACATAGGTAGCTGAGAAATCAAAGTAGAATCTCTGCTTGAAGGCTTGCAGGCCAAATGTGGGGAAGCTGTTAAACCCACACCCATCAGCAGCAGTGTAGAACCACTGGAAAGAAGCCCACATAAAGCTTCCCAAAAACGATTTGAAAAGCAGTGCAACTTGCTTCCTACAGAGATTCAACAAATCAAGCATCAAATTATAAACAAACACAATCTCAAATGAATAAATATGTATACCTACTTAGCTAGCTTAGCTCCTTTAGGAGTGTGGAAGCTGTTGATGAGGTAAGCAGTGGCAGTTCCACTTGGATATGTCAATTTGTACTTCAAGATCATCACCTTTCTTAGAGGAACAATGGAGAATAATCCGACGAAGCTGACGGAGAAAAGGAAAGCAATCATCCATCCAAGAGAGAGTTGCTTCACGTTGATCGGAGTGTTTCCAGTATCTGCTTGACTTGCTGTCGTTGGACTCATCCCTAGAAGATAACTCGCCGTTCCACCTGTTCATTCATCAATCAAACAATGTATTTTCTCATCAATCTGCTAAATTACAGAGAGAGAGAGAGAGAGAGAGAGGATAAATACTGCTAAATGCAATGCCAGAGGAAGCAACGACGCAAGTCTGAATGACGGTGTTCTCCTGCCTGGTGAAGGGCTGCTTGAGCAACCCACATTTCTGGATCGCAACCGTCCAAGCTTTAACCATGGCGAACCCTAGGAGCCCCGCCGCCACGTTGAGCGAGGGAATTACACCGGTGGAGAGGTTGAGCTTGCACACAATCACATTAAACACGAGGCTCAACACAAGACTCGTCACCATTGATCTAATCGTGATCTGGTTCTGCCATGACGGCACCTTGGTCTCCTCGAAGGCCTTCTCCAACGCCGGATCCTCTCCGCCACCGGCTAATTCCTTGTCTTCCTCCCTCATTGCTGCCTATATAAAGGATATTCTTACTCTTCCTCCGACAAAGATCAGGTGGTTTCTCCAGGGAGGAAGAGAGAGAATGTGTGCAAACTACTTCAAAAAATCTGTGTATATATAGAAAGAGAGAGAGAGGAAAACTTGAGGTGAGAGAAAGAAGTGAATCCCGGTGCATGAGGATTTCCATTACTATATCTCCCCATAACTCGCCCCCTATATTTCCTCTTGCTCCAATGATTTTTGACTGTTGGTCTTGAGCAACCATGCGTCTATATTTTTTGGGACAAATTATACACACCCACTCAATACTAAACACACCCCAATTAAATAATATAAAATTAAAATATTTATATAATTACCAATTTACCCTTACTAACCAAATTATTAAAATAATTCAAAACCTAAATAATACATTACTACACACACTCACATCCTACAACAACTAAACACACCTCATTCCATACTACTATACACATACGTATATATCACCTTCATAACACTCCTACAAGCTAGCTACAAACGAAATTTGTTCCAAAAAAATCAAGAAAAATCATACACTAGTTGGGATCACTTTGAAAGAAGAAGGAGATCAAGATATGGACAATGTAAGTGTTTAGATGTGTTTCTACCGATTGTTTTTTCGTAAACGTAGCCAAAAAAAAAAGGGTTCGCGACTTTCGTTCGGCAAGCACAGGCCGAACGTGTTGAAGAGTGTTCGGCAATACGCCAAACATACTTCAGAGTGTTCGGTCGTCTGCCGAACATAATAGAGTACGTTCGGCCTGGCCGAACAAGTTGATGCACATTCGGCTTTCACTAGACGAACGCAGTGCATATTGTTCGAATTTCGGTTGCCGAACATTATCAGTTTTTCATCTGAAATTTAAATCGATGATCTTAATTGTTATCTTGCTGTGAATATATCTACTTATGCATACCGTGATGTGAATATATATACTTATGCATATTATATATTGATAATAAAACAATTCTAATGGAGCTCAACTTAACATCTATAATGAACCCGATGATAGCAATGATATAAATGCAATGTATGAGGCGATCGATTTCACAGATGAGTTTGTGACTAATCAAATTTCTGAAAGTCGAGAAGCAATGATTGGTTGGGCAACTAAACTTGGAATCCGTCTACACATGGTAATATTGGTTAGACGCTCTGATAGTGGATCGAGTGGTAGACGAGGAAGAGTGTTTTTGGGTTGTGAGCATGGTGGCACATACCGTCCACCCAAAAAGAGACTTATTAATAAAATTGGGGAACAAAAGCCTGTAAAGGAACGACACACTGGCACCAAGAAATGTGACTGTCCTTTTATGTTGAAAGGAGTGTAGTTGAATGAGATGGGACATTGGTGCTTACAAGTAGTCTCTGGCGTGCACAATCACCCCATGGGGTTAAATTTGGTTGGACACTCAGTTGCGAGTCGACTATCAGCCTCAGAGGATCAAGTTGTGCGTGACATATCCTTAAACAATGTCAAACCCAAAGATATCTAGGAAGGATTTTTATTTAATTTTATCGCGTCACGACAGCGCGGTTAGAAAGGTGGGAGCATTTCGGCATGATGTGGAATATGTTGACTTCTTCTATTAGACGCAGTAGGCCGTCTCCTTCGATACACTACTACAAGAGAAACTTGTAACAATAAATCCACAAGATACGCCAATTTAAATAACACAAGTTATCAAAGTTTGTTAAAAAAAAATTGAACTAAACACCTCAAAGCGTTCGGTGGTAGGCCGAACAGCTTTGAAGGTGTTCGGCTGGTGGTCGAACAACAACAGATGCGTTCGGCAGGCGGCCGAACATTTGCATACCCA
This sequence comes from Scutellaria baicalensis, assembly GCA_005771605.1. Taxonomy (NCBI): domain Eukaryota; kingdom Viridiplantae; phylum Streptophyta; class Magnoliopsida; order Lamiales; family Lamiaceae; genus Scutellaria; species Scutellaria baicalensis. The sequence goes on along the minus strand of CM016721.1, from coordinate 48,947,661 downwards.
TTTTGCTAGCTGCCGAACATTACATAAGTTGATCGGCTTGTGGCCGCACACGCTATGTTCTGTTCGGCTGGTGGCCGAACACACTTAGAAATGTTCGGCCAACCAGGGCCGAACATACCCAGAATTTCTAACATAAGGGATTCAATATTTCAAGTCTAAATTCAACTCAAATTTCATCAAATCGAACACATAAAGTATCTAAACCCTAAACCTATAACCCAAATATGATTTCTACACAAATTTCATAAAAATATGGGACAAACTATACACACCCCACTCAATACTAAATACACCCCAATTACTAAACACACCCACAATTAAATCAAAACATTTCCACAATTTCTAAACACACCCCACAACATTACAATTATACCCTTTATGAAAAAAAATAAAAACAAAATCATCAAATACTTTATACACCCCACACCACCGAAATCCCTCACACACCCCATCTATCAACATCCTCCACACAAACGAAACGGCTACGAAAAAATTGAAGAAGAGGAAGATCCAAATTTGATCCAAGGCTACCGAACATTTGATAGTGCGTACGGCGTGTAGTCGAACGGGTGTGAAGGAGTTCGATCAATCCAAGTGTACTTCTTACCATAGATCCCAATGAAGAACTAAATTCACCAAGTATGTGTTCTTGAATTTTTTAAAGAAATTTGTCATATAATATGTTTAATGTGGGTGAAATTGGTACTAGCCAATAGGTAATAAAATGTATTCCATGTTGAATTAGTTTTGGAATATTTGGTACAAAATTAAATTACGTAGATATAAATAGTATCAATCAAAATTATTAAATGGTATAACAAATATCGGAAACTAATTTTCTATTTTCTATAGAGTTTTAAACCTTTTGTTTTCAAAGTTTTTAGGATAACATACTACTGTAGTAGGATCAAAATTGGACATGTCGAAATCTATTTACGTAACATTCTATATAAAGATGTTTCTTTGGTCTCTCTATTTTAAGTTTTTGATAATTAAGTAGTTCCTGTGTTGAATTGTTTTACGTGTGTATAGTCATGTACAATTATGTCCTGAGATATTGTTGATCGTGCACGACACAAAAAAAAAAAAACACATTTATAGCTCTAAAACTCATAAGAAAAATGCATTTTTATTGTATTGTTGTGCACGGTGAACAGTGTAAGCAAACATGATTGTTAAGTGCTGCTGTGTTGCCGTACACCATGACCCAAGAAACCATGGACTGGAGAGGTTAATGAACATATGTTCTTTCCATCCAAGAAAAACATGGACACATGAGGTTGATAAACACATGATTCCATTGAAAATTGGTCCAAAGTTGCAACTCCAATATAATTTAGGGCGCGGCTATCCGCACCCCACCCATTCCTAAACACACCCCAAATTCTAAACACACCCCATATTAAATATTTAATACAATTAAATTTCTAAACACACCCCTTAAATTACCAATCTTACCCTTTATTTATCAAAAAATCTAAAAAACCCACACATACTAAACCCACCCCAAAAATAACCCCACCCCACCACCCCACTCAAACTCATCTTCTCCAATCTTTCTCCCTCTCAAAGCTTCGAAAATTCGACCTCCATTGAGGCCAAAAATTCAACCAAAATTCGACCTCCATTGAGGCCAAAAATTCAACCAAAGTTCGACCACTTGTTTTCGAGATCGATGGACGGGGAAGAACATGCTCAAAATCAACCAAATCCTTCAAGACAAATATTGTTTGGTAAGTTTCTAATTTTTTTGTTGAGAAATCATAAAATTGTTGGCATTTTAGGTTTAAAACTTGAAATTTATGTACATTATAAGTTTAGAAGTGTTTGGGGGTTGTATTTCGTATAGATTTGTGTTGAAATAGGCTGAAATTGGATGGAACGGGACTGGGCTTTCTCGAATTCGAACCTGGTTTTTCGAAACTGAAAACTGAATGTCGACCACAATGTGTCGAAATTTTGTCGAAATTTCGACCACAAGTTGTCGAAAATTTTAATAACTTTCGACCGCAAGTGGTCGAAAAACTTATAAAATTTCGCAAACTAGTGGCCGAAATTTGGAGAAATTTTCGGCCTTTAGTGGTCGAATTTGGCACTTATTTTCGACTAGTAGTGGTCGGAAGTTGGATTTCAGTTTAAGTTGATTTTTTTCTAACTTTTACATATTATGTCTTCAATAACTTACTTGAATGTTCTTAATTGATTTGTTGATTATAGGAGGCCAATGCTATACGAGGGTGAGACCGACTGCTTCGAATAGGAGGCGTCGATTCTTGGAGGAGGAGGTAACCATTGAGATGTCGGTTGTAGTTCCACCCCTGGAGTGGAATGTACCATTGGAAGCTGGGCCATCAGCTGCTCCTGAAGTTGAAGAGCCTCCTCAATCATATGCTGAAAACGAGGGTCAGGAGGATGATGAAGAAGAAGCTGATGAAGACGAGGGTCCGGAGGTAGACAACGTATTGACTGGCCCCTGCCCTGGTGGACCCCTAGAGCCACAACTTATCCAAGCTTTAGGACACATGTGGCCTACAGCATCTGGGAGGGCGAAGAGAGGAATGTGTTGAAGTGTTAGTGTCACACCACCAAGATGGATACGTGGACATTCGACCCTGCTAACCCTCCCGAGTTCAGAACTCTGCTTGGACACGCTGCTGGTATACCGGATTTGAGGTATATTTCTTACAAGACCCCTAATAAAAACCTCATCTGTGCGTTTGTTGAGCGATGGCAGCCGGAAACCAATACCTTTCACATGCCGTGGGGGGAGATGACAATCACATTGGACGATGTGTTTTGTCTTACGGGGCTGCCTGTAAGTGGGCTACCGGTTGTCATACCACAGTCACGATTAGGCCTCGAGAGACCTGCTCAGTTGTTGAGTAGATTGTTGGGTCTTTCAATTGCGGAGGCAAATACAGCGATATTTGGGAAGCGAGGCACCTCTGTAAAGCTTGAGTGGCTTCGCAGTCGATTCATGCAGGACGTCCACAGTTCAGATGAGGCAACACGTACATGTGCGTCTCGTGCATACTTATGGTTTGTGCTTGGATGCACAATCTTCACTGATAAAAGTGGGACACGAGTAGACACCAAAATACTTCGATTATTGGAGAGGGTGGATCGTGTCGGCCAATACACATGGGGAACAGCTGCTCTTGCTTACCTGTACCGGCAGCTGGGACTTGCATCCAGGAGTGGGGTGCGTCAGATCTGTGGCTACTTGACATTATTGGAGGTTAGTTCATCCAATTTTCATACTTTACATGCATCACATTTTGCGTATGACTTAAAACTGCATCATACTTTACCTTTTTTTTTTTTTTTTCACATAGGCCTGGATCTATGAATATTTTCCATTTACAAGGCCAACCCATAATGTTAGATATGAGCAAGGTGACCCACTTGCACTGAGGTGGATCCAAAGAGCTCGAAGTGGAGGAACCACAGATCGGGTCTCAGGCCTTCGTGAGCTCCTAGACAAACTACAAACGCACAACGTAAGTTTAAATTGGTAACTGGCCGTTAATTTGAAGAGCAATAAGTGGTGTGCATATATAGGTTAATTGGATGTCATACTCGGAATTACGGAGTGCATATCCCCGGGACGAGGTTGCTTTTTACCACGGTTGTATTCGTGCATTTGATGTGGTGGAGCCATACCATCCCGATCAGGTGCTTCGTCAATTCGGCCATCTTCAGACTATTCCTGACTGGCCACTCGTGCCAAGTTATGTTCGGTGTGGAAAAACAGGTGCAAAATACAAGGTTACGTGGGACGTAATGGGATAGTATTTCAGATACTGGAGGAGTCACGTGCTATCCCCAGAAGCACGTGGACGATTAGCAAGACCACCTTGGGAGACAGTGCCAGGTTACATGGAATGGTTTTTGAGGTACTCTCACCCTGTGGTCCAGAATCCCGCCCATAACTCGATGGCAATCGGCACTACGAGTGCACGATCTGGACCCCAACCTTGGGATATGATCAATACAGCCCTTGGTCATATGGAGCCGATCTACCAGCGTTACGGAGCAAGTGACGAAGCTCCGGACATCACGGAGGTGTGGCCGGCGTTTGTTGCTTCCTACCGTGCGCTGAAGATTGATGACGATCCACCTGAGCCATCTGCACGAGCCACGACTCGCCGTCCTCGTCGTCAGCATAGAGGATAGATTCCTATCGTCCTTGTCTTATGTTGCTCTTACTGATTGTAAATGTTATTAGGTTATCAAGTACAATTGTTATTGGATGTTTGTTCAAGCTCGTGTTTATGGATATTGAACTTTTATGGATATTAGGTTCAATTACTATCATGTATGAAGTTGTATTCCTATCGTGTTAAGTTAAACATCTGAACGTTCCAGAAAACATAATTGTAAAAAAAACCCATTAAATTGTCTCTGGTCGACGAGAAGGGGCCGAAAATTCCATACATTTTCGGCCACTAGTGGTCGAATAATAGGTTAATTTCGGCCACTAGTGGTCGAACAATAGGTTAATTTTCGGCCACTAGTGGTCGAACAGTAGAAAACTGAAAACTTGGACATCAAAATTCCATAACCTAAAGCAGGTGAAAACTTTCATGCATTCATTTTCACAAGTATTTACACAAAATATTCAAGTTTTCAACGCACGAGATACAAAATATGATCATTTTGAACAATATTTACACAAAATATGCACAGTTGCAACCAAATCTAATCATCTAATCATCCAAATGAATTGTCTTGTCACCAACTGAAGAGCTTCCACTTAGACTTTGAAGACAAGCATAATCCATGATGCGTTGCCTGTACACTTCAGACTATCCAGCTGCAACCGGCAAGCGTTGACCAAACCACCCTTCAATTATTGGAGGTAACAGTGCTCTCTCATCCAAATCCACCTGCCAAGTTAAGAAAATGAATAAGAAATTGAGCAACCGATGACAAATGCAAGTTAGTACAATATTCCAAAAACTGACCACAATGTAATGATCATTTCCAACTAAGGCCATGCAAACAAGTTGGGGCTTGGGGGGGACTTGTGTCCTCATTGGTAGAACGGTGACACACAATTGGGGGGACAAGTGCACAAGTGCTATGTCATAAGCATTTGCCGCCAAGTACGTCATCTCTGGAAATGCCCACCAATGATGAACATCGTATGTGCACTTGTCGAAGTAATTCAAATTGTCCATTATCTTATGAAGCCGATCTGCCAGTCCATTTATTTGATTGTACAACCCATGAAATTCTTGGAGTTCTTCACGAAGGTCACAATGGACTTGAGGCCACGAGTTCTCACCCAATCCTATTGCATGAGCTATGCAACGGAAACCACAATGACCATCTCCGAGAGGATTTTTGATACCTACGACATGGGGTTGCACATGTCTTGGAAGTTGAACGACGAAGATCTCATCACCTGTATTGCGTGTAGAACGACGTCTAACTGGTGCAAGCTTTTTCCTTTTCAAGGATGTAAAACAAGGTCGAGCCACTGTTGTCTCAGCCACTATCACATTTTCCTCCGTCGGGGTAGAACAACTATCGATCAATGATTCAACAATTTCAAACTTACTTGGATTGCGTTTGGTGGAGGTAGATGCCCTGACCTTTGTTTTGCTTGGTCTACCACGAGGATGTGTAACCACCAATGGTTCTTGCAACGAGCTTGTTGACGGAATTGATATTTCTTGAAGTCTTTTAAGCAACAACAATTTTTGGGCTTCGGAAGCTGATCCAAAGATCTCATTAATTGCATTTGAGGTCTCCACCCATCGATTCCCAACATCAACATTGGGAACACTTTCACAACCTGAAGGCTCACAATCCAATTTTCTCCAAAAGTTATCCACCATCTCTAATTGGATGACTTGACGATCCTTTTTCAGAAGTGCAAGCTCGTGTGCACAAGGCAATCCACATGTTTTCCTCAACACACAACCACAAAGCAAAGGGTCAACACCTGTACCATCTATTCGCCTTATCTCCTCAAAGAGCAACCCAAGTGCATGATGGGACACCAATCCTCGAATGAGCTTGAAAAGGGGCGAGGAAAAACGATGCGGGGTCATAGTCATACTCTGCTCAAATGAGGCCTTCACGTGAGTTATTGACGTGATATGTAGATGGTGTATGCGTGCCCAAGATGTCTCAAAGTTTGATTGAGATGAGCCCAATTGTCTTTTCAGCTTTGCGTGCATGGCTTCTGCCCTGAGAGTGGATACAGAGCGTAAGTATTCAATGATTGTTTGTCATAACTTAAAAAATATAAAGCCCAAACGAGGTTTCAAGAATCATACCTCGAACTTGTTGTGTTATCATAATGCATAACATTGTTTGTCCAACATGAGACAAACCTCTTCTTGTATGGCTCGATCCACGTCCTCATAGCATACGCTACAGCTTCAGGATGATCGGCGTAGTCAGCTTGAAATCTCCTCACTAACTCATTGAATCGATGTTCATCCTGAGCCAACGCTAGCAAATTCCATGAGCTATTGAAGGACTCCCATATCTCGGCTCTACCAATCAGTGGTTTACATTTGGCTAAGATGTTCTTGTTGATGTGCCACCGACAGAGCAAGTGAGTGGCATTCGGAAAGACTACACTTATCGCATTCATAAGTGCAAGCTCACGGTCGGTTACTATCACATTAGGATAACATCCTTCGATCATCAAACCTTTCAACACAGTGAGAGCCCATCTGTAATTCTCCTCCTTCTCAGCCAATAAGTACACACAAGCCACAGAAAACGTGATATTTGTTGACGTGTCACCGACGATTTCCAAAAGTGGCATCCTATACCTATTCGTCTTGTAGGTACAATCCATCAAGACTACATTCGGAAACGCACGCAACAACTCAACGTTTGTGGGATGAGCATAAAACAGGTCAGTAACCCTTTCAGTTTGCTTGCATCTCCTGTCCAAGTAGTAGTACTTCTCCAACGTCAACTTCTCCAGCAAGTATTGCATTTGGGTTCGACCACCATGCTCAACAACTCTGTGCTTCTGCCGAGCATTGTAGATGGTTTTCATAGTCGACTGATTCCCGACGGAAGAGAGCTTAAGTGTGCTCAAGATATCTTTTGGCCTTGTGTTATTCATAGAAAGATCACGCACAAGTGCATCTTCAGAAGGAGTTAATCTACCTGCAAATGAGTGGCCTACCAAATGGCGACCCATTGGGTGATTGTGCGATCCACACACTACCATCAAGGCCCATTGTCCTTGCTCATTGACTTGCAATCCTTTCAACATAAAAGGACACTCACACTTCTTAGTGCTTGTACACCGTTCCTTAGTCTTTTTTCCGGATTCAATGGAAGGGACTTGAGCAAGTTTTTTCTTTGTCGGACGATACTTGCCACCTCGTTCACACCCCAAAAATACACGAGCTCGGCGGCCACTTTCACCACTGTCGGATCTCCTAACCAACACAACCATATTTAAACGAGTTCCAACTCTATACACCCAATTGACCATGTCTTCCCGAGTATCAAATAACTCATCAGTTTGAAACTCATGAGAAAAGTCTATATACTCGTACATGGGGCTGATGACATTCGAATTTCCCACCTCGTTGTAAGTGCTCAATTGAGTTTCAAGTGAATTGTCTTCCTATAGAAATAATAGATGAATACAATTAAATTAAATAAATTCAAGCACAAGGAAATAAAAAAGGTACGTTTGTTCGACACTTATAATCGAAAAAAGACTGTTCAAAAACAACTTTGTGAAAATTCATCCTAAAGTCGACACCTATTAGTCGAAAAAAGGTATGACTTTCGACTACTATTGGCCGAATTATAGTAAAAATTTCGACCACTAGTGGTCGAAATTTAACAACATTCTCGGTCAGTACTTTCTGATCGTATTTTTGCGATTTTGAAACTGAAATTTTTTTTTCTTCACAAGACAGAGAAACGAAACCGTAAACTAAGTATAGAAACTTACATTGTCAACCTCTTGTGCTTTATTATACTCCATAATGTCTTCTTTCTACAATTTAAACTTTTTTGAAGATTTTTGAGAAGGTAATGAAGTTATATGGAGAGAAGAAGAGAAGAAGATGATGGTAGGAAGAGTGAAGAAGATGATGTATATATATATATATATGTTGTATGGAATGGGGTGTATATAGTAATGTTTAAAGGAGGGGTGTTGCTCAAATTGTATTATGTTATATTTAATATTATTATATTTTTATTAATAAGGGTATAATTGTCTTTTGATAATAGGGAGTTAAGTAAAAGAGAAAAAGAACTAGAATAAGTAAATTATATCAATAGAAAATAGTCAGTTAAAATAAGTAAAGATCCGTGATTTTTGTTCTAAAAATTAAAATGTTAATTCACACATAAAATAGACAACATATTTAATAAAATATATTAATTACAAACAAAATGATATTAAGCTAAATTAATTGCAAAGGCAGTAAACATGAGGATGAGAAACTTAAATTGTCACTATATAATTAGCAACTTAATAAATCGTTCATAAAAAAGGTTACAAATAAAACATTAACATGATCCAAATTTCACTCACAGCCATAGTAGATTTTTATGGAAATAATTAAAAAGATAAAAGCAAAATTTAGCTAAAACCAAGAAGCCCGAGGAAGCCTTGATTCAGCTCACAAAATCCCTTCTTAATCATCAAATGTTGTTTTCTTTCCTGCACACAAAAAAGACCAAAAAACAAATCAATCAAAATAATACTTTTAATAACAATAATAATTAAGCACCAGCAAATAATTGTTGGGATTTTTACCAGTTCCAGGTGTAGCCATGCTTGGTTTGTTAAAACCACCACGTCCTCTGCCACCACCACCGCTACCGAACCGGCCACCACCGCTACCGAAACGACCACCACCACCACGACGTCCACCACCAAATCTGCCACCAGAGTCTCGGCCGCCACTTCTTCCACCACCAAATCTACCACCTCTGCCGCCACCAGAACCACCGGCATCACCCCTAGGCTTTGCCTCATCGACATACAAGGTACCATCGCCAAATTCAGTACCATTTAATTCCAAAGCTTGGGCAAAAGCTGAGCTGTCTTTAAAATCAATGTAAGCTATCCTGTGAACACAAGTATATATATAACAAGGGGATTAACAAACTGTCAATAATTTATAGATTTTCTTCACCAAGAACCCAGAAAGATAGAAAAGAGACTAACCCTTTAAATCCACCCTCCATATCTTTAGGGATGGAAACTCTTGTAATTTCACCACAAGCACCAAAATGCTCCTCCAGAGAGCTCCTAATCTGTAATTTGCGTGAATTAAATTCTCAACAAGGCAGATTCTTAATTCGCAGTTGACTACAGATAAAGAATTACAACTCATAGGAGTTGATCATGGAAGAACCAAAGTACCTGGTCTTCACCCTCGTTTTTGTCAAATCCACGAACAAACACTGTTTGCCCCTGACCCTGTCCTCCCTGACCTCTTCCTCCCTTCTGGAAGGATTGTGATTCTCGGCCACTGAAAAAACATAATATGATAATATTTGGAAGTATAATAGTTGAAGCTAAATAAACATGCAGAAATGTCAACATACCCGCTCTGTGGGGTGTAGGCTCCCCTTTCTCTTGCAAGGTCAAGTCTCACAGGACGGCCCAGCAAGTCTTGGCCATTCAATTCCTTAAGAGCCTAAAAAATGTTTAGACAAACAAAAATAAAACATTTAATATATAAGCATTTAAAATTACTCTCAAAAATGGCATCCAATGATCACAGGAAATATAAGGTGGCTAAGAAGCCCAGCACAAAACCAGTTTCATTTCATTATCTGATGCATGTTTATATGGGAAGCAGCAAAGATAGTACCTTTTCTGCTTCTTCTGCAGTAGCAAACTCTACATGGCCAAAGCCCTTGAATTCATTGTCAGGATTCATAGCAAAGCGAACATCTACAACTTCCCCAGCAGATTTGAAAAAATGCTCACTGAAACATTACATAATTGTCAAAAGGACACCAATCAAACACAAAGCATTTACAATTTTAGGATACGGAACTCACACATCAGCTTGCTCAACTGAGAAGGCTAGGTTACCAACAAACAGAGTTTTTGAACCACCCGACGGTGTGGAAGGGGTCTTTGGCTGCAGGTCAAATAATCAGACATAATATGATGGTCATCAGTAAGTACAACAAGTACAAACCACATTCTATAGAGCATGATGTCCCAATCCAATTGTTACTGCAACAGCAGGCTATTGATTCCGAAAAAAAATTAGCATTAAATTTGTAATTTCATTCACATCCAGCCACAGTATATTTAATTATGACAAAACAACAAACAACCACTACATTAGTTACACTTTTACTTGGGTCATCTAAGCTAAGAAGTGTCATTAGGCAGAGTTCATAAAATAAATATTTCTCGAACAGAGAACTGACAAAAGAAGCTACAACCAGAATAGCTGAACCAAAACAAACGCACAGAGGTCTAGAAAAAAACACTCACAGTCTTTGATGTCGCATCAGTCATCTTAACATCACCATCCTGTATTTCACAACACCAAAATAAAATTGCATAAGAAGACAAAGCGGTCTAAACCACCAGTAGCTTGGTCATGAATTAAAAAATGAAAGCTAACGTAATAATCATCATTAAAAGGTCATTAGACCAATCACATCAGATAAAACAAAAATAATAAGGCAACAGTAAGGAAAATCACACAAGCTAACGTCCATAATTTCAGTGAATGGCATTTACATTTTTCTTGGGAGTTTTAACAGGCTTTTCCTCTTCTTCCTCTGATGAGTCTTCTTCTTCGGATGACTCTTCTGAACTATCAGCCTTTTTCGAGACAGCCTGTCAATAGGATAACTGTCAGTAAATGATGGGACCTCATAAAATAATCACTGACGATTGATTTAAAAGATATTTAGATGTCAATATACTTGGGCTTTGATTTTTTTCTTTTGAGGTTCATCATCACTTTCTTCAGAACTGTCGTCCTCACTGTCATCATCATCAGAGGCTGGTTTCTTCTGTGCCTATAAAAGAAAATTACTTATTAGTTGCCTCAAATGCGTGCATTCAGAATGCATCCAAATTAAAAGCAATACTAGGATTATTTTATAAAGATGGCTGAAAACAACGGAAATAGGGATTAGAGAGCAGTAGTACCTCGGTTGTATTGGCAGTGGCCCTCTTCAGGGAAGCAGCCTTGGGTACTTCCTGCACATCATGGTAAAATGAGCAAGGAAACATGATGGGTACATGTCATACAAATTGTCAAGAGCTATATGTGTCTATATACATATACATACATATATATATATTCAACAGATGTAAAAGATTGTAAAAGATTTTATTAGGCCGTGTTCACAAATCAGTAAGCACTGAAACATTCCAATTATTTTATATAGCATAGTACATGTCATAATGATGTGATCAGAAGTCAATACAAAAATCATTTACACTAATAAAACACCTTGGAGATAACTTAATCCAAATACACATAGTTTGATCGGTCAATGGCATGCATTCCATCTCCTCCAAACAAATAAAAAGGTAGCATGTTAAAAAAAATCATTTTCACTTGCAAAATGAAGTGCAAATTATTAAAAAAGAAGGTACACCAACACAGCAAATATCAAACATCAGTTATTGAACTACAAAGAAGTGTAGAGGAAAGGCTAAACACAAGCCACAAATAACATACACTTACTTCTTCATCTGATTCAGATTCCTCACTACTTGATTCATTTTTCTTTGTTGCGGCAGTCTTCAACACACTTTTAGCAGGGGTCACATCTTCATCAGAGCTTTCATCATCGCTGCTTGACTCATCTTTCTTCTGAGTAGCTCCAGCAGTGCCATTTTTAGTAGTAGCTGCAACAGGTTTCTTGGCTACAGCAACATCCTCATCTGAACTGGTCTCCTCTTCAGAATCAGACTCTTCAGAATCATCACTACTTGATTCTTTCTTCTTGGCAGCAGCAACAGGGGCTTTTTTAGGTGGAGCCACAGCTGCTTTCTTTGCTGGAGCAATATCCTCATCGGAACTTGTTTCATCATCAGAATCCACAGCTGATCCATTTTTCTTTGCGGCAGCTGCAGGAGCTTTCTTAGCTGGCGCATCCTCCTCAGAACTGGTTTCATCATCAGATGAATCAGAATCACTTGAAGCAGCTTTTTTGGTAGGAGCTGCATGCCCATTCTTCTTTGCTGCAGGTGCAGGTGTCTTCTTGGGTGCACTTGCATCATCTAAACCACTGCTTTCGTCAGAATCTGAATCTGAATCTGAATCCACATGGCCATTCTTGGCAGGTGGTGCCTTAACCTGTTCAAGGTTCATACAAGTAATGTCAATAAAATATTTCAGCATTAAGTACAACTTGAAAGCAGTTCATACCACATGCAAATAATGTCAATTAAATATTTCAGCATTCAGTAAACTTGTGATTTCAAAGATGTATTCAGCATGTGAAAAGATTTCAGTTAAGCGTTAAAATATTTCAGCAAAAAAATAAAAAATAGAAACGTCACTTAAGGTTGCATAGTAAGCGCTGCGTCAAGAAAATCAAAATTCTAGATGGCCAATGTTAGGGTGAACAGACAATCAAGCAGCAAAGGCACACAATAAAACATTAAACCTTAGGAAGTTGCTCAGACTCCGAAGAAGAGTCATCTTCGGAGGAGATCTCAACTTTCTTTTTAACAACCTTCTTTTCAGGTTTGACCTCAGCCTTCTTAAGCTCCACCTTCTGCTTCTTAGCACTCACAAGCTCCTTCTCAACAACATCTTCTGCTTCTCTCTTGCCTGTTACACGTAAGAACAAATACTAGTCTTTAAATCCATCAAAGAAAGGTAATTAACAGAACAACCATAAAAACACATAAAGCACAAAAACACAATAGAAAAACAGATGAAACCAGAAATAATAAGAAAAACGAAAATCCAAAATACACATGAGCAAGTGAAAGCAATCCAATATAAATACCCGCAAAAGCCAACAAAAGTGATAACTCCAAACGATTACATAAGTGAAACCACACCGCCAAAATATACATATATATATATATATCAAATCAAAAACTCAAATAGCTACCTTTCTTCAAGGACTTGGTGGGAGCAGCGATAACAGCAGGAGCAGCGACCTACAGAAGATATAACAGCAACAATTAAACAAAATTCGACGAAAACATCATAAAGAATGAACTTCTTGAAGATATAAGCCATCAGCAGGCAAAATTCTCACCTTGGAAGCAGATTTCTTGCTAGATTTACCCATTCTAGAAAATTAGAAGGAGAGAGAAGGACTAGAAAGGGTTTGGAAAAGTGAGCGGCCGAGAGAGGGGTTATAAGGGAAGAGTGGCCAAAACCCTAAAAAGGAATTAGGGTTTAATGTGGAGAAGATATTTTTGAAGGCAGTGTGTACGCCTCCTTTTATAGATTAGGGTTTCGTTTCGGCCACCCTGGTACGTCGCCGTTTTTAGGAGAAAAAATAAACGATTTTATTTGGAATGGTAATTATTCGTTTACTATAAAATGTAAATAAATTAATTTCCTTTTTTTCTTTCTGAACCATAATATTGAATATTAAAAATTCAACTATTTCCAATTAGCGCCATATTATTCTTTCAAAAAGAAAAGTGAACTTAACTCCATAGTATCAAACCAAATGTTACATTGAATATCACACCCAAATGCATAAACTACAAAAATTACTCTATTTTCATTTGAATCCCCAAAAAATTAGTAGCATAATCATGTATTATCATAGGGTTAATTGCAATAAAAAACACAAACTTTACCTAATTTGCAATTTTAACCAATTTTTTGAATATTAGCAAATATAACATGAATTTTCATATTTTTTGCAAATTTAACCAACAGATATATTTCAAGTATGTTTATTTTGACAATAACTTTCACTATTTCAAATAACTATCATTTTGAATATTAAGTCATTGTTTTATTTCAAAACTATGATATTAATTTCAAAAATAAACATATTCGAAAAACTGCATATTGGTTAAAATTGCAACAAATATGAAAGTACATGTTATATTTGCTAATATTCAAAAAGTTGGTTAAAATTGCAATTTGAGCAAAGTTTGTGTTTTTTATTGCAATTAACCCATTATCATATTCAAACTAGTCGAGTTTCCTACCCGTATTTTCGTCTAGTTTATATTTGGTCAAAAGTCATGATTCTATTTTTATTATTATTTTGTGTTGATAGAAAAGACAAATAATAATACACTATTTATCATTTTGAGTGTAAAATTCAAAGGTATTATTGCACGAAAATGTTAAAATGCTCACATGAGGCATGTCTTAATATATTATATATCTGACACGTCAATGGTGGGTACATATTAATTTACTCAAGGTGGATAGGGTAGCAGGAAATGTATGATACTAAAAAATGTTGAGTAAGTCTTATGTGATACTACCTCACAAGTCATTTTACATAATATCACTTGCTTACAAGAATTTTGAACCTAGGATTGAGTTATCCCGAGTCTCATTCATTTGTCTTCGTCAACTTGCAGCATCCCATTACAGATCTACTAACATCAAAACCCCCGCATCATCTTTAAGATTCACTGGATTTGAACTCTTGCCACGGACATGTTTTATTTAATACTCATCTTGTATTCATTTTATAAGCAATATTTTTTCATATATGTTAGTAGAAATGTGATATTTTTTATTTATCTTAAAATAATATTTCTTATTTTTATTTTTTTTCATTTGTTCTTTAGCACAAATTAAATTGTTAACATATAGTTCTTTATAGGTGTTTTAACGGTTGCATTAATATTTTCATATATTATATAAAAAGTATAGAATATATCTCATTTTTGTTGCTTAAAGACAAATGTTTTGTTCAAATTTTGTATTTGAGTGCACTCATTATTAGCTTTACGTATTGATTTCTTGTGTAATTATTTTCCTTTTTGTGTTATCTTTATTAGCTTTAACCAAATTTTCAATTATTACATATGTTGTTGTAATGTTTTAATACAATTTTCCAATTATTTAAGGGGTTGCTTGGACTGGACATTCGGATTTTGGTGTGGCCAATATCCTAATTATGCTATATATTTGCAGAATTATAACTCTAATTTTTTTTCCCTAAGTTATCCATTGACATCATCTATTTTTCCTACGATTTCCTATGTGATATGACATATCAACTATAATCATACTTTATAAAATCTATAAACAAATACAAAATTATCAAATTTCATGTTTTTCACAATTCGCTTTCACACTTGCATAATCTACCTATGTCTCAACTCAAACATATACTTAAGATTCTTTTAGCACCTGTTTATGTTAGTGTCATTAGTGATATCGTTTCAAAATTTAAATCACAATTTTAAAGTACATTATTTTATTGCATGTCTGACATCCAATTTCAAACTTGCAATATCTACATATATCCAATCCAAACATATCATAAGATTTATTTAGCACATACTTTTTGTTAATGTAAATAGTAGAGCTGTTAAAATGGGTTGGACTAGCCAACCCTGTCCCACCCCGCCAAAATGGAGGGTTGGGCTTAGCATTTAGGAGCCCGTTAAAAGGCGGGTCTTGGTGGGGTGGTTTAGCCCGCGGGCCATGTGGGCTGCCCGCCTTTAAAAAAAGGAATTTTTTATTTTTTTATTTTTTTATTTAACACATACAAAATTCTATATGATATTGATAAGAATTACCATTTAATACAAATAATAATGATCAATTTAGTAGAAATATTATTATGTTTAATTCTAACTTTAAAAATAAAAATAACAAAAGAAAAAATTAGGTGGGTTGTCTCTCGCCTAGCTTGCGGCCCGCGAGTGGTTGGGCTGGGTTGAGGTTTTTCCAACTCGTAATGGCGGGTCGGCCTACCCGCCTCATCAACCCGTTTTGACAGTACTAGTAAATAGTAATATGTTTCATGGAAAACAACAATACAACATTAGCACATATCTCTTACTTACATTTTTTTAAGACTTATTATTTGTAGAGTAGTGAGATGTGTATTTAATTGATATTAATGTTTTGATATTTATAAGTAAATATTTTTTAGGGATGACACTTGACAACAATATTATAAAGTTTTAAGTGCCATCAATTGAGAGTATCAAACCACCCTAATAAATATGATTTCAATACTAGTTTGGTTGGAGTATCTGAAGAAAGTGGCATCAATTTATGTTTCGTAAGATAAGGTTTAGGTTTATTTCATAGTGTACATGCATGGTCATAGATTGTTAGAACAATTGATGTCATCCCGTGCCTTGCTTTGAATAATTCTAGCCTATCCTTCAAAATATGGAAATTTGTTCAGCACATATGAAACAACAAAATGACACGATTCTAAGGATTATTTATACTGTTAATTTTGTGAATACAAAATGAAATTTATTTTACAAATTATAAACATTACATTCAAAATCTATTTACTCCTCTCTAGAAAAACAAAAACTTATACATGAAAGTATCAAATAAATAATTTTTCGAGATGGAGCTCCACTCCTTACAACCTAAATCAATTTTCACTCATCAAGCTTTCTTTGATGGATAATCAATGTCACTGGGTCTGAGATACGGAAGTGTAAAAATAGAACGATGATCCATCATTATTGAAGAGTGAAGACCATAATAAAATAAATAAAATTCAAGTCAAGTCATACAACAGTGTCATTAAATTTCATTGAATTCCAGTACATAAGTATCCCTTAATGCTATACGAGAGCAAGATCTTTATACATAAACCACTTCAATCAACACATATTTGACAGCTACAATGGAAAAAAGAGATGAAAGAAATAAAAATTAACTCATATGCTTCATCTGATAGTTGATAGTGAGGATATCATCGACTTAAAATGCAAATGAAACATAGTATTGAACAACGAATAATGTGTCTTCAAGTTGTTGATTCATCCTAGGTACTTTAGCAAGACTCCATCATTCCCCAGTACAAATCCTTGTTTGTCATTTATAAACCTGCATCAATTCAATTAGCAACTTGTAAACTGATCCAAGCACAGAGATGAGCAAATCATTAGTGGTAATTCAATTAGCGACTATTATATCATGTCACTGTGATGCCTAGTTCAAACATATATAGATTATATAAATTAGTAAAGGGCTGGAAGAATTGAGCTTACTTTACAGAATAAAGATTGGCAGCAATGTTGTCGGCTGCTTTGTCACGAATCCAGGACTTGCCACTATTTGTTGATTTTAGCAGAATACCACTGCCACCAGCAGCCCAAGCCTCACCCTGCAAGTTGCATTGGCCAGATGATAAACAAAATGAGGAGAGATCTATCATAGCATATATATTAACTCATGTCAATATCTTGCTTGGGAACATACATCAATTTATAGAGTTCTGCTGCAGCTTTAGGAATATCTTAGTTAGTTTTATATGAAAAAATTCCGCCATTCTTGTAATCTCAAGGACCTAATGATTATGCCTAAAAGGCGAAACAAGAAATGATAGATACTTGTCACAATGGCAAAAACTCGCTCTTGAAGGCATTTTCTAATGCCTATATCTTGAAACAAAGAAATCTTGAACACCATTGTGCCTATTGCAATCAGAATGGCTTCTGCTATATGAAATCTAATTTTGGTTATCCTCCAATGATCAGCTATTCTAACGCACAAATTCCCTTGTATGTAGTAATTTGAAGCCTTGGTAAAAGACGAATGTCTGGCTTCTCTGAAATTAGTTGTAATGATATAGATTGAGAGCATAAGTAAGTTTCAGATGAATGTTATCACTAAAATACAGGTGCAAACTTAGGCGCGGAAATTACTAGGTTTGATCAAAATATGCAAAAGATTGGTGGTAAAAAAGGTTGGAGAAAATATCGCAGCCATTACACGTTGATTGAATTATTGTCATCATTGCATTTAACCTAGACTCTAGTATTCTTTTTATTAGTGACCATCATAACAAATCTCACTGGCTCCAGGTAGCTCTTTTGTTCCTAAATGCTGAAAACAGCCACTCAAAAGTAACACATTTACAAGATTCAAATATACCTCTGACCGATACCCAACATCAAGAATACCAAATCCTCGACTTTGTACAGGGACTTCCTCAAATTCCTCGGTTATCTGAAAATATTGAAATAGTTAGCAAGTTTTAGAAACAATTTTGAATTTAAAATGAATAAAATAATGGGTAGCTTCAGGTAGCAAGCCCAAGTAAATATCAATTAATATCAAAACTAAGACCTAATTATTCTAAAGAAATATAAACAGACACAGAAATTATAAAATGACACCTCTTTGTTTAATTAACATGATCTAATTCTATTATATCTACAACCTGCAGATGGAAACATGCATGCAATAATGAATGCGGAGTGAAGAAGCCCCACATGTAGTCATTTAGTTCCCATATGATATCCTGGAAAAAACTTGTTTAGCATATTCCAGCAACTAACCAATATCTGGAAATTTTACTAAGTTGTTTCCCCACAGCTTAATTACCATACACCAGCATGATGTAAAAAGAGTATAAAGTCTGTTGTTGATTCATGTGTAGCGGAGGATATACTTTGGAAGTGGATATATTGTGAAAGTGGATTGAGAATGCCCAGATGAAAATTATAATTGATTTTGTTTTGGTGGAGGTCAGAAATTACTACATCAATTTTATTTGGACTAACTTCTTCAAATACTGTTGTTTACAGAATAAATAATAAGGTATATTAAAAAAAATATTAACAAAAGTTATCATGGACATCAAATCGAGCTTTTTTTCAGGAACGTTATTTTGATTTCCCCAGACATAGTATCCCAAATGTGTTTTTCCTTGAGGAAGGAAAAAAAAACGCATTTGGGATAATGGTAACAAACAAAGACCAAGTCATTGAAATTCTCACTCACCCCTGTGCCTTTGCTAAGGTATAGTCCCCCACCACGTGCTAGAAGCCAAAGCCCACCATCAGATCTCCATCCCATGTTTTGAATTCTTCTCCCAACAGCCCTATTATGGGGCTGCCAGTATGCCTGAGATTTTGCATGCATATCATCAACTTTGTAAGAGTTTTTTATATATTTTGAAGAATATTTTATATACAAAACCAAATACAAAAATGAATTTTGATCATAGAAGTTGAACTTCAGGATCAAGAACAAAGATGAAATGAAGGTCTTTTGTGGATAAGATGGATAAAAGTGGCATTAAAAAAACACCTTTACCAAATAATCAAAAAAATGCTGCATTGGAATCTTACCTGACCTGGTTCCCATGTCAGATAGAAGTTACCACGACTTGAAACAGCCACATATTTTCCATCAGGTGAGCGATTGACGGTGCTAAATGTGCCTGTGTAGTAACTGGCACCACTGATACCACTAGAAACTGTTCTGCAACAGCAATGGGCACACAGAAGTAACTATTATGCATAGAACTAGAAATGAATGGAGCAGAATCTTGAAGCACTAATGCAAGTACAAACAATTCACCAATACCACTTAG
This sequence comes from Scutellaria baicalensis, assembly GCA_005771605.1. Taxonomy (NCBI): domain Eukaryota; kingdom Viridiplantae; phylum Streptophyta; class Magnoliopsida; order Lamiales; family Lamiaceae; genus Scutellaria; species Scutellaria baicalensis. Next base: position 48,928,191 of record CM016721.1, on the reverse strand, counting down.
GAATATGAAATAATATAAAAGATTATTTTTTGACTTGACAACACATCAACTACCTTCCATAACTTGTCTGTTTTTCTCTCAGGACACAAACAATAGGAGAAAGAATATCTACAAAATTGCAAGAGACATTGTGAATCCAAACATGATGGTGTACGCGTGAAAGAGAGAGAAAGAGAGCACATGGTTGGTGGCCTTCAGTAGGTATGAACAATCACTTTTTAACAAAGATGTAGAGAGACTCACTACAAAATTTCCAAGCCCAACAATATGGGGCATCAGAGAACATTGTTAGTATAAGAACATAAAGTGAATGACCCTGAGAATGGTACTATCAATCACTTTAAACAAAGACTTAGAGGAATTGAATATAACAAACCCACAACCAATGAGAACATGAGACACTAGAGAAAATCAATGCTATAAGAAAGTATAAAGAATGACCTAGATAACAATCAACCTATATGCTTGAATATGAATTTGCTTCAAATTTTGTTATAGGAAATACATGAGAACCAAAACCATGATAACTATAGTTTTCTTATAGCAGATCAAGGAACAGTAAAAGAGTTTAAAAATACAAATATTGTGTTTTTACTTTTCAGAGTAAATGAGGTTCAGGGTAGTTTTGCGACCTACTAGGGGGGGGGGGGGGCGGGGGAGAAAATCAAGGTCAAAGGGGTTCATAGACTCGGTACAACCTTAAAAATGACATCCATTTTCAACAGTTCTATTCAGAGAAAAAAAAAAAACATATACCTATTTATGGCAATGCATAGTAATATTTATAAATAAATTGTAGAAATGAACTTGTTGAAGAGTTGTTACCTAAACTCCTCAATTAGATAGGAGGATGGGGGTTTGATCTCCCTACCTTTCCATTTGTAAAAGGTATGAAGTTTACTAAATCATGAATTTATGAATTATATATATTTTAAGAACTAGGAGATAAATTAAATTCGAACAAGGTGGGTTGATTTTAAAGACTACATAAATCTACTAGCTTAGAACTAATAAAGGTCTCTCCACGAAGATCACCCAAAGCACATGAGCTAAGTCCTCATAGGAATCTAACCTATTTAAAGTAGCTGAAACAGTCTCCTGCACAGCAGCTTTCCAATTGTAACCTCCATTTGATGTTACATATATTGCACCTTGATCAGTTACCATCTCAGCACCCTTGTCTCCAGTTGCCTTTATATATACCTGAAATGATAACACAGTAGTACCCATCTTGCTTAGATTGAGGGATTGCTTTCCCAGTTGACATTTTCTTACATAGAATTTATCTATCAACAACTTTTACTATTTACACGGAAGAGAAAAAAAAAATGAAGATGGTGAGGGCAGATGACTATCATTTCATATACCTTAAGAAAAATGAAAGCAATCATATTCCTTATATTTATCCTGACATAAGTCAAGTTGACAACAACACAATGTCTAGCAATATTATGTAGGTTGATCCACGCTTGCTGCTGTTGATTGTACAATCAACTGGGATGGACAGAATATAAGAAGGATCCTTGTAATCTCAGGTCCTAAATGATTGATTTTTAAGTAGTTTCTATCAAATGAGTCCTTCTATAGTCTAGTCTTAATTGGTACCACGTTTTTTCTTGGATAGGCTTGGCTGAGAGAAAGAAGAAGATGAGTGATCTAGCTTGCTTCAATTTTTGGTTTTCACTCCAAGATTGCCTCCAAGCAAATGTTTAGTTCTTCTGCCGTGTAGATGCACCTTTATAAAATTAAAAAAAAAAAAACATTTTCTGACATCTGGAAAATAAGGCTGAATGTTGAGCCACCAACTGACAAAACACATCCATTTTAATGTATATAACAAAAACAATCTGTAGCTAAAATTTAGAATAAAGATTGAATAAATTATATTTCCCTTAAAGAGATATTGAATTAACAGAGATCAAACAAAACATGGTAGAGAAAATGAAAATTTGAACTTTCACTTCTATATACACTACATAGTGGGATTGGTTGCAACTTATAACGTAGAATACATCATGAGGACAACATTTCAGTCATTTTTGTGGCGACTTGCATGTGATCATGTGATCTCTAGAGTGGTATTTACCAACCATTGAACTAATACTCCCAACAATACACTGCCTTCCTGGCCGAATAACACTGCCATAAACCGCCATTTCAATTATGTCAAGTTCTTCATCACTAAACTTAATGTCACAGGAGTAACCTTTCAGCAATCTTGGGTCAAGACCATTCTGGTCGGATTTCAACCTATTTACCCTGGTTTGAAGAATTTGACAATTCTCCACCACAGATTCACCACCTTTTGAGAAAGGGATGATATGGTCATACTCATAGCAGAGGCAACCATTACATGTGTGGAGACGTTTGCAAACAATGTTACCCGCTGCATCTATTCTCCATCTTTCAGGATCTCGACCTGGAACCTGTTTTGCCTTGTCCCAGCATGTTCTCTTAGCTTTTGAGTCAAAGAATCTAGGTCTCTCCTCCTTGTTGCTGCTTTTGCTACCACCATTCCAGTGATGCTGAATATAAGATAGTTAGCCATCACCCTCTCCACCCTGTGTCTGATATATATTTGTGGTTGTTGCAGATGAAGAGAGCTTAGGATGAGAATGAATGATGATGAAGAGTGAAAGGATGAATAGAAGGAAGAATGTGAAGGCATATAACTTCGTTTCCTGAGTGCTATAAAATCCACATGAAGCTCATTTAAATTTCTTATTATTCTCCAAGTCATAGATAACGTCACGACTATGTTGGCCTATTTGTGATGATGCCATGGCTGCAACAACTAATATGTGCTTTACAAAGATCGAGAGCTCTTACATACAGGACTATAACTGCTAAACTCAGAAGTGATTGAAATTCCTGAAGCACAAAGGAAACTAACTTCACCCAAATTCTACTATAAACAAAGAGATTAACCGGAGATAAGATGCCAGATGAGTATTATTAAGTTGTACTTGCTTTGTGGTCAGTGAGAATGCTATCTGACATTTTGGGCAATTTCTCAATCAACTAACCAATAGGCATATCCTATGTCGGGACTAAGGATTCAACTATTGAAATGAGAGAGAGAGAGAGAGAGAGAGAGAGAGAGAGAGAGAGAGAGCGAGAGAGAGAGACAGAGACAGAGAGAGAGAGAGAGAGACACACACACACACACACACACACACACAACACCCAATTTTTACCACTCCAGTATACCTGATATACTAAATGAATATGGATTCTCCAAATTTTGCATCATGATAGGGTTAAAATCTTCAATATGGTCTAAATTTCTTGGTGTAGCCTGGTCACCTCACACTCCATGCTAATGATGACAATTAATAAGAGATAACAAAATAAACCATTTTTTATATTAAGAACCTTGAATCCAGCATGAAGCATGCGTTAACGGCAAAGTCGTGTGAAAAAAATCAGAACTACTATAGCTGCAAGTGGAGATCATAGAGTAACGGCTATAAGGCAAACAAAAACCAAGATCAACAGTATTTACCATATCACCAGGAAGTTGAGAACTTAAGGGTATGCGTTTCCATGTGTCCCCAGCATCAGCAGTGTACAACAAAATAGCTGGCTTCCCTATAATCCAACCTTCATTCCCTTTGAAGCTGATGGAATTGAATCTATAGTTAAAATCCTCATCTTCAGCAGAGGGAATCGAACGTGGAAGCCAAGTATTTCCTCCGTCTTTTGTCTCCAAAATAGTTTGTCTAGTCCCCAAAAGGAAACCTGCCAAACCAACCAGGTTATTGGTTTGAGGTGCATTTTTGGCCAGCTTAATTTAGCTATTTCTTTGAAGAATAACATGAATCTAATCTATCCAAACTTTAAACTTGCTAACAATACCATTTTTTCAAAATTTCAATATCGTAATGTGTTTCTGACAAATATATAACCTATAGAGTCCGTGTTTGCTAAGTAGAGCATATAATCAATTCACGACTACAATCCAGTAACATAGTCAAGATACGACTAAATTCACTTAAATAGCACGAGGATCATGAATGCAGAAAGTCAAGAGAGCAAAACTAACCGTGAGAGGGGTCATCAGGGACAAAAGCAATGTCGAGAAGGACGACGCCGGGGTCAATGGGAAGAAAAACTCTTTCCCACTCGGATAGAGGGTCTTCCGCCGCCAATGCCTTGCTGCCTAAGGGGGAGAGTGAAATTGCGGCGGCGGCGTGGAGGCCACCAACCAATTGCCGGCGAGTAATAGCATAATCGGGTTGTTGCGACTCTCGTGCAGCGGAGGCGGAGGGGAGGAGGCGACAGCGGCGGCGGAAATGGAAGCGAGAACGAAGTTGAGAGGGGAGGGGAGCGATAATGGAGGAAGAGAGGTGCTGAAGAGGAGCCATAGTTATTTGGAGTTGGTGGTAATGGTGATGGTGTGTGTTTCTCTCTCTAGAAACAATCTCTTTCTTATCCGAAGGAATTTCGAAATGCGGTTGCTGTTTGGCTCCAAACCATATAATTTACTTCCAATTTTATACATTCTTCTACATTACTAATATATTTATTAGATTAATTAATACATTATAATATTTCATAATAGATTTGTCTCGTCCATTCATCATTAATTAATATATATATATATGTATGTATCCAACATATCCTACAAAATTTTAACTTATTCAAACAAACTTTGTAATCGAAATTATGATTAATCTTCTTTTTTTTTTCAAAGTACTCAAACAAACTATTTTTACATTGTTATGGGATATTCACACATTCACATCCATTGAGATTATGATTATAAAAAAAAAAAAAGGCACAAATCTTGAAGATTTAGTGATTTACATACCAATTTTAATTTGATTACATAAAATAAAGAGTATTTCATATTTAACAAACCTCGGACAGTCTTTTAATGATGAAAACCATAATTCCCTCAATTTTGGCATTGGAATAAGGCAAATGCTGCTGTGCACCAGTGCACGGATCTGGATTGGTGCAACTGGGGCGACCCGACCCGGATCCGCGCACCTGGATTTTCTTTTTTTTTTCTTTTTTTTTTTTCGCTTCAGGCTGTTACCTTTATGTTGTAAAGATGTGACCTTTACGTTATATAAGTGTGACCTTTATGTATAAATGTTATGACCTTTATGTTCAGTAACTTAGGAAAAAAATGAAGATTTTCAGGTTTTTTCGCTTCAGATTAAGACCTTTATGTTGTATTGTTGTAACCTTTATGTACAGTTCTTGTGACCTTTATGTACAAATATTATGACCTTTATAATCCATAACTTTGAAAAAAATTGAAATTTTCAAAATTCAGTGCATTTTAAGGATGGATATATGTGCAGCTAATATTTCATAAACGTAAATATGTACAAATTTTGTTAAAATTCTTCATTTTTTTCTAAGTTAGAGTATATAAAGGTCATTACATTTATACATAAAGGTCACACTTATATAACATAAAGGTCACATGCATATAACATAAAGGTAACAACCTGAAGTGAAAAAATAAAATTCAAAAAAAATAAAATAAATAAAAGTGCGCGGATCCGGATCAACCCGGACCCGACCCGAATTGTACATACACCAGTTGCACAGGAGACTAACTCTTGGAATAATCTGTTAACACAATGTAAAACAGAAGGGAAAAAAAAGAAGTATAAATATATGCAAGTAGACATATAATTCCCTTTTCTTATACATCAAACAAACGTGAGACTTCCAATTCAGTATACATGCTAACTATAAAGCTATGCAATTCTCTAAAGAGCAGAGCAAAATAATTTTGAAGCTTTTAGCTCCCCAGGTGATCAACTACTATGCATCTAACTTCAACTCTATCAGAATTCAGAGTAGAGACTCAGTATCATTTCACCAAAACTATAACGAAGCCCTATCCAATCATTGTAAACGTTTATATTTTGCTCGCCTCGAATCATCTCTGCTATATGTCACTGTCTAATAAATGCTTCTGCAGAATCCGCAAAAGATCAGTGTGTGATGGATAAAGGATTTACTGGATTGGCTAATCAAGAGCAGCTTTGTTTTTTCGGCTCACAGGCTTGGGCAGGCCATCAAAGATTGGTATGGCTGCAGAAGAAAGAGCCTGAAAGTCGGGTTTCAAACTCCACTTGGACGTTGGCCATAGTGATGACAATGTTCCACTATCTGAATCCTGCAAACTTGGTGTGCTTGATGATTTCCGTACTCCACTGACACTGTCGGTTGGCAATGAATCACCCAAATTTAACGGAAAAGGGTTTGGCCCGCCCAATTCACCATCCACACCAGAGACGATTCGGGTGGATGACTTTGGCCGGAGAGCCAAGCCTCTGCTTGAAATGGCACAGCAACTGCTGTTTTCCTCCTTGAGAATCTTTTCCGGAGGAGAAGATGAGAAATCGGACACGGATTTTTGACGCCTTCTTAACAGCATCTCGATCCACTTTTCAGAGCTATCATTTTCAGATTCTTGTGACAAAAGTGGATCATGCAGACCATTTCCTAACACTAAGCCATTAGCTACACTTTTTGATTTTCGATGATGGCTCAATGGATGATGGTCAGAATGTGCGGAAAATGATCTGTCTTCTAAATATTTAGCTCCTCTGTTCTGGTATAAAGCCATTTCAAAACCTTCAGAAGCAGATTTTTTATCGGACTGACCAAGACCATAAAAGCCGTGTAACCTGCTCATAGCTGGAGAGACTTCCAGGTCTGATGAGGATGTTAATTTTAATGACTGAAATGAACCAAATAAATCAGAATGCCTACGGTGCGGTGGAGTCTGCTCAGAGCTACCTGGCCTGCAATGATATTAATATATTATAAATTTATAATTTACTACTACAGACCTCTTAGTTTAATGATGTGAAAATAATTTATGAGGTCAGCATGCACAGATAGTTAACCAGAATCCAGACATATAAAAATAGCCTCTCCGATGTCAGAAAAACCCTGATTAACCATAGGAATCAAGCACAGGTATAGAAAACAATTAAGTGAAATCAGAACCAATCCTCACTTTTACACAAAAACAAATATCAGAAGTTTGCATCAATTAGAAATCTTCCCAGGTCTGTATTGTCCCATTTTTTATTTCAGTGTTCCATCTTTGATGTATGAACATGGATACAGTAACGTAGATGCAATTCCACCAAACACAAACCAGGGTTGCTTAGCAATTGTTCATTACACACACATACAAACATATTGCGTATTATATAGGTATTCATGTTATATATATGTAGTTAACAAGAAATCAGTAAAGCATAGATGCAAAGATAAAGAAGTTCCTATGATAATTGTACCAAAGTAGTATCATTAGAAGATTATGTGCTCAGAGAAAAAGAAAGAACCCATCTTTCATAATGAAATGTAAAGAGAGGAAGTGATTCTGTATAAGGCAACATCAATTGTCTAGTGTTTGAACAGATCAGAGTTTTACTTGAGTTTTCACTGATACACTTCTAAAACGTATGAAAAAAGACAGTGTGCCCCTGAGATGTCCTAGACATGCACTTCATGGTATGTTCGACAAGCCAGAATGTTTATCTTTTTTTATAAACTGTGGATATCCAAATTGCAGATTGCACATTATGTCCAAGAATATATTCAAATTCTACCTGAAAAGACAAATGATTGTTCTGGTATTGGTGCATTGTAAGATTTCACATAGGTTGCATTTGGATTGAAGGATGGATGGATTTGAAATCCATAGTAGCAATTCCATATGTGGTTATTTAGATTGACATGGACTTAAAATCCATCACTTCAGTTTTGAACTAATTTTCAAGGAATTTGGATCAATTTGAAATCCACTCTATCTTTTGAGTGAGTTTTTTGAAAAACTTTCATTTCAAATGTTCACTTTCAAAGCTGTCAATTGAAGTGCAACCTTAATCAACCATCCATCTCATATTATAGTAAATTGTTATGGTTTTCGTATAACCTCACCACAGAGTCAAGAGTTAAATGAGATTAATCTTAGCTTTGATGTTGAGCTTATATGAAAACCATAAAAATGAGATTAATTATCTGGTAGGTACTGCTATTTAGATATAAGAAATAAATTGGACATGCTAGACTGATCTGCATCTTGACTAAGTTCAGTACTTTTTGTGGATTGTGGACAAATACTAACATATAAGTTAATAACCATGTTGCCAACAGCAAAAACAGGGATTTAGATAGGATAACATGCATATCATTAAGTAAGAGATTTTTCAATCCATGAGAAGAAGAATAATATCCTCAGCCAGTTTCTTCTTTTGTAATGTTAGTAATCCCCAATCCCTTGAAAAGGACATATTTAATTTGCAAGGATTCTCAAAACTTATCTACCAATAAAAACACAAGCTTAGAACTTAAACACACAGCAAAGAGTATCCATTTTTCAACGTAAATCCTTTTGACAATTTTCAATTACTATTTACCATGCATATAGAAGGAAAATATAGAAATAACGTTGTACAATAGGAATGAAACCGAAGTACCCTTGAGGAGTATCATGGCCATTGCACAAGATTGGGGAAGGGGGATGCCTCCCGGGCAACGGTATTTGAAGGGTCTTCAGAGCAAACATTTGGAGGTCAGTCACCAATCCATTTAACTTCTTAATATCTGCCACCTAATCCAATTTGAAAACCAATATACACACAAATATCAGCTATCCCATAACCTCTGTAGCAACAAAGTAAAGGGCAGGGAGGTTCACCAGATAGTACCCAATACAGAACAAGCAGCATCATCACCAAGTGATGTGCAGGTCAAAAAAAAAAGGTGAAACATATCAAGGCAATATGTCTAAGTTCAACAGTTGTTCTGAAACGCTAATTAATCTAAATGGTATGCACAATAAGAGAGAACAAAATAGTAGCTGGATCACCCATCACAATAAGAGAATAAACTCAAAATTTCAGTTCTTTTCTTCAAAAAGTTATAATTAATGAATCCATCAAAGCAATAAAATAAAGCTACATAGAAGTATAACGCTCAGATAGATAGACCCCACCCCACCACCCTCCACCCCTCTGAAAAAAGACGCGCAACGTATAAACGCAACAGGTATGAATGAGGCTGCTGGCATAATGCTGAATCGTTACTGAATTACAACCAGCTGATCGAAATGAAGAAGAAAAGGAAAGAGTAATTGATTGAATGGATAAAACGTGTCAAGTAAAATACATACCTCGACGCCGTATTTGATGGCGATGCCGGCTAGCGTATCGAATTTGGTTATGGTGTGTAGTATGTAATTCGAGCCACCATTAAGGCCAATGCTCACAGCATCGGACGACGGAGACGAAATCGGCAGTGATCTCGACGGCGAAGATGATCCGCCGATTCCTCCGGATACAAAATCCATCTCGCTAAAATCATCATCGCTTTTCCTCTCCTTTTCCTTTTCCATCCGCGAAAACAGAAAATCAGAAGCCCCGATTGATGGAGAAATTCATTGAAATGTTGAATTCGAATTCGAATGCTAGTTTAGGGAGATTTGAAGCAGGGTAAAAGGCGTGGCAGATCTAGGAAGAACTCTTCCTCTCTCTCTCCTCCACAAATATATATACACGCATGTATGTGTATATGTATATGTATATGTATACAACGATTTGTATTATCTTTTAATTACATGAATTTGTTATCCATGAATTGCGATTTGTATTAGGGTTGGAATCACTATTTACCCACTTTCATATAAAGTAGACATTTTATATCCATAAATATAATCTATTATCTCCATATACCCACAATTATAACTTATTATCTCCATATACCCACTTTCTACTATTCCTTTTGACTTTTTACAAACATCCAAAATTTTACTAATTTTCCAACATACTTTTGCCCCCAAGTTTTTCCATTTTCCACACCATATAATTTATTATACAAAATCCTAATTAATTTGATAAACAATCAGGCCCAACATGCTTCCGTAAAATAAATTAACCCATTGGAAATCATACATTTCTTCGACCAGAACAGCACCGGGTGAGATGGCTCGCAACACCACCAGCTGGAAAATCACTGCCCCCAGACCGTTTTACGAACAGCTCCTCACTGTTCAACTTCAACCTCAGGGAAGTTGGTCTGCAAGTTATCCAGCTCCTTCAGCAACTGCCCAGCACAACCTTGGTTCGTTTCCTACACCAGGTGTACAAGGTGATCCTTCCAACAGATAAACAAATCGAACGGAGACACGTTGAAGCAAAAGCCTCTCTTTTATTAAGAACTAAAATATATTTATTACATAATCTGTAATCTCCTTTTGGGAGGAGAAAAGAGGATCAGCCTCTCATTGAGATGACTGTGACTCGTTTATACATAAACTAAAATTGAAACTCAGAAAAATTTAAATTATTACAAGGAAGATATTGTTTTGAAGAAAACTATGGAGAATACTTGATGTCCTTAGCTTCCTTCTGCTCGCCAATTTATAGATGAAAATCCGGACTTGAAATTCGGATTTCAAACCTGTTTTAGCCAGCTGTCCACCTTTTCTGAGTGGATTCACCACTGAGTGCGTGATTGCCAGCTTTTCTGCTCGTGACTCATCCCATGTGAAATTGTCGGGGAATCTGTCTTTTTCTCCCGTGACTTTTCCGAATGTGATGTTGGTGGGGCGTGACTCAGCCCATCTAATCTCTGTCGGGAAATCTTAGAAATTCGGCCTTCGTGGTCCCCACGGATAAGTCTTCTTTTGGGCAGGCCCTTTGTCCTTTTCTGCCCCTCTTTCTCGTCGGTCGGGTTTGGGTCGAAACCCTTTCCCAAACTCGGGTTCTTTCTGCTCCGGACACGCTTGGCAGACATGATCTGTCCATCGGCCAATATGTGCCATGTTGCAGAATTTCCGGTAAGTTTCTTTGCTTGCCGGAATCTTGTTTTCCCAAAGGATCCTTCTTTTCGTCTCGAAAAGGTCCTCTGCAAAGCTCGTCATGGTTCCTGTCATGGAATTCAGCAGGAAAGATCCATTTGCTGAATTATGATAGAACTTGAATGGGTACTTGACTTTGTCCATTTCAGTTAGACAAACCCATAATCCCCATGCTCTTCGGGTAGAAGCTTCATCCTCTGAAAATGCTCCTACAAGAATTGGAGTATCTTCTGGATCCGTCGTCTTGATGGTTTTCAAGGCGTTTCCATCAGGTCTCCTTAGCTTGATGACATGAAAGGCTTCATGGAAACCTTTCTTGGCTGGTTCTGGAGCTGCACTTAAGAAATACAATTCTAGAATATCTCCTCTGGCCAAATGTGGGTTGTTGGCCCAAGTCTCGTACACCGCCGTCCCAATCCATTTCGGAAGTTTCGAAATTTCTGGGAACCCTGGTGAGACGGTATAGATTGAAGCAAGAGCTCCAAAGTTATACCATTCTTGTACTTCGTTTGGATGACTTCCTGGTTTTATCCAAACTCTTGGGTACTTTTTAGAGATATCAATGATTGTTTTCTCTGGATGGATACCCCTCCTGGTAATCAGCTTCTCCCACTGCTTCTGGTAAACCTGCATAGTGGAAACTAAATTCTCGTCAGTTTGAATCTTAGTTTTGCCTGTCTGTGGCCTAAGATTCAACTCTCCCTCTTTAACCCCAGAGGTGCTGGGTTGACTTGAAGACTCGGGTTTTGACACCGGAGTTTCAACCTTTGTTCCAGTTGGTGCATCCTCAAGGAATGCATCATCTGCAGAACTCTCGGTTATGGTATTTGAATCTATAACAATCAGGTTAGAGGCCCACTCTCTTATTTCCTTCTTTTGCACCGTTGGAGATGCAGTCTGAAGGATAGGTACTTGTAGCACGTTGAACAATTGTTCATGTGCGTACTGGCATGCTCGTATTTGATTAGAGACGGATCTCTGATCAGCTTGTTGAAGTCGTCCAGCAACTTCTGCCTTGATACATAAAGCATCAAAACCTCGTTGTAGGCTCTCCAGGTTGTCCCTGAGATGCCTGACTCGTTTGAGGACCTCGTCAGCGACGTGTCCTTCCATCTCGTGTTAGGAAATCTGCAAGAACATTTTCATGAGATTTCACAATGACAATATCGTAATCATAATATTGACATTTAGCTTGCCATCTTTGTATCCTAGCTTTTTTTGGTTTAGATTCAATTTTATTTTTCAGAAAAGCTTTGACACTAGAATTATCAATCTTCAGGATGAACTTCTTGGCAAGTAAGAATAAAGGCCATTTCTTGAATGCCTTCCTGACTGCGAAGAACTCCTTCTCGTTGATATGCCATTTTGCTTCACTTTCTGCAAATAACCCGCTGCAGTATCTGCATGACATTTCTCCATTTGGTGTAGCCTTCATTAGAACTGCTGCCCACCAATGGTCACTGACATCTGTGTAGAGAACCAGTTCATCCTCGTCTTGGGGTATAGCAAGTTTTGGAAGTTGTTTACAAACCTCCTTAAGTTGCTTAATCTCTTCTTGGCGTTTATCTTCCCAGATGAATGTTGCATCCTTCTTTAATAATGGGCTAAACACCTTCCTATAATTTGCCAGATTTTTTATGAACATACCGGCAAAGTTGACAACTCCGAGAAAACTTTGAAGTTGTTTCTTGTCTTTGAGGATATCTGGAAATCCCTGAATCTTTTCCACAATATGATTTTGTAGGATGATTCCAGATTCATCGATCTCAATTCCAAGGAATTCGATCTGTATTGTAGCGATCACTGTCTTCTTCTCAGAAAGCACTAATCCTTTCTTGTGACAAACATCTGAAAAGATTTCCAAATGCTTGAGATGTTCTTTCATGTTTTTGGATGCGATGAGTATATCATCGATGTATACAAACATGAAGCTAAAATAATCTTTGAAAAGATTATCCATCTTTCTCTGATATATCTGAGGAGCGTTTGCCAATCCCATAGGCATCACGTTCCAGATATAATGTCCTTGTTGTGTGGAGAAAGCTGTAAACTTCTTGCTTTCTTCCTCCATCATAATCTGGTAGAATCCAGACTTACAATCAAATTTAGAGAATACCTTGGCACCTTTGATGCTGTTGACTAGGTGTTCTCTACTCGGGATATAATATCCATTGAACTCCAAGATGTCATTAATTCTTTTATAATTAATAACAAGTCTTGGCTTTCCTCGCTTGATTTCTCCGTGATTCCTAACAAGGAATCCCGGACTGCTGTATGGAGAAACTCCTGGTGAGATTAGCTTAAGGTCCAGATGTTCCTTAAGTATCTTCTGCATATCCTCACGATCTGCTTGGTTCATAAGGATGGGCTTGAATCTTACGAACTCGTGTTCCTTTCCGATTTTAACCTTCAACGATGCTTTGAGCTTGTTCTTGTTCCATCATGCCAAAGGATCTTCATTGTAATTCCTTTGGATCTTCTTCTTGATGTCTTCGAGTGAAATCTGTTCATCAATAGAAATCTCACTCGACGAATTCTCCAATAGGCTTATTACTTCTACAATAACTATTGGAGGAACTTCTTCTTCTCCTTGTATCCTGAATGAATACAAGTGATTATCCCATCTCTTGTTGTGCCTCTTCCTAGTTGGTCCATACTGTCGGTAGGATAAAAGTGCGTCGCCAAATCTCCTTCTATCCGCCATTTTTGGATGTCGAAGTTTGGCTTCATCACCACGCTTGCTGCGAAACTTGATAGGCATTTTTCTGTAGAATGCCTCTCGTAATTTTTGGACAATAATCTTATGATCACATAGTGTTGTGAAAATAAACCTTCTTGTCTCATTTTCCTGTGTAAAGCGCTTGAATGTTTGTAGGAAATTGTTACCTAGCAATACATCTGCACCTGTATCATGGAAATAGATTGGTGGCATCTTGACTTTGTACCATGGGGTACCTCCTGCTCCACCGATCATGATTTCCGCTTGCTTGATCCCTCGGTTAAGGATAATAATCCTTTTAGAGAAATCCCTTCCTGCGATAGCTAGTAGATCTTCTCCGATTTCTTTAGGGAAAACCTCCTGCTTTGCAGCACATATCCCGGCGCCTGAATCAATATAGGCGGCGAAATACTCAGCCTTGTAATCCTCATATATCATTCCGATTGAAATGTATATGGAGAATGGACTAGTGGTCATCTGATTCTGTATCTTTTATTGGCCACTGTGAACTCCATTCCATCTTGTAATCTTTCCCAAGGTTTGTGTTCCTCGAGAAATTCAATTCCCAGTATCAACTGATCTGAGATTCTTCCTGGAACTCCACCAATCGTCAATTCCATCTCCCCCATTTTTAGGGTTCCTTGAAATCTTCCAACTATAGGTTGTTGGAGATAATATAGGGCATTACATGGGAGTGTATTTTTCCCTTGAGTAATGTCAAATATTACTTCAACTCCTCTCCATCCTTCCGGGCACTTCAGCTCTCCTTGTGTTTCGAAAACATCTGGGACATGCTGAATTGTACTTGGTCTCTTTTCTTCCCAACGGCTGCTACTCATTAGCCTATCTTGTTGGAAAGACATCCGCCTAGGCTCAATTCTGAGACTCTGGCTCTTGTTGAAGACGGGTTGATCATGGATCCTCATGTCGATCTCCTTTATGGTTGGAGATTGTATGAGTTCTGGTAGAACCACCCTGGCGAAATCCTCAAAGATTCTTGGGACTTCGATGAATTCCTTTCTCAAGAATACATCTGAGTGATGTGTATTCGAAAGAGCGTAGGAAATCTTGTATGTGATCGAGTAGGGTCTGTTCCCTTCTTTCATCAAATCGTTTCTTTTGAAATCTTGATGAAGGGTTAAGACTCGGTTGAAATCTCGATCTCCCAGATTGTATGCAATCCTTGGATAGACATTAAATGCCAATTTTCCTGCACACAAATTTCCTATAACAGCCCCAAGGTATGAATCCTTGAGATTTGAGATTCGCTTGTCGCATATTGCCAGGTTGAGTGGCGAATTTACTCCTTCTTTGAAGGTTGCTTTAATAACAACTCTTATGGCTCCAATGTGAATCCACGAGAGTGTATTTGTAACTTCTCTTTTGACTCGGTTTTTGATCTCCTGTATCTCTTGGTAAGGGATCAATTGCATCTCGATCTGATTACCAGTGAGCTCCATTGGGATGGTGAACTCTCCAGTAGTCACTCTGTGGATAATTTGGTGTTTTCTGCTACGAAAACCAATCTTATCCAAAGCCTTTTCCATCGCTCCAATGGTGAAACCATCGTACATCTGGAGCTTTGAATCTTCCTTCATAATCCTCATTAGAGTCTTATGAGACACTGTAATGTGGGAGAGGTATCCTGACATATCCTCTCTCACCGTTGTTTGAAGAATTTCTTCTTCACTCTGATTCTGAGCCTGATTCACTTCCATCCTCAGAATAGATCTCTTCTTCATAGATGCTCTCATCTGAGGGTAGATCCTCAAATTGATACACCTGTATGAGATCCTGATAGTAGACAACTTATTCGAGTTCGGGTGTTGCCTCGAACTGTCTAATACCTCGTTTCTCGTTTTCTGGGCAATATGTTGAGATATGCCCTCTTGCTCCGCACGTCTAACAATTACAATCTTTGAAACTTTCATTGGCCCTAGTGTGAGCTCGTCTGAAAGTTCTCCTTCCTGGAGTTCTGCTGGAACTTCCTTGATTAGAACCTGTAAAAGTTCTTCTCCTGTTTGGCGTTGGTCTTTGCCCATATTTGTAACTTCGGGCCTTTTGTTTTGACCAAACTCTTCTTGGTCTCCATGAAGACCGGTGATTGCCTCTCATGTTGTTGCTCCCACGGTGGTATGGATGGCTTCGTTGTTTCTGCCTCTTGTGCCTCCGTGGTTGACCTCCAACAACTGTTGGAATGTCATTTTCTTCGCAACATAAGGGAACTATTTTATTGATTCCTCTTAATTTCTTGTAGTTCTTGTAGAGGGCCGCTTGATGACACCATTCGGATAACTTAGCTTTCAGGAAAGACATCCTTCTAGCTACTGTATCCAGATCATCTGCCTGCTTGTATTCCTTGATCAACATTTCTCTCCAGGGACTTGGTATCTTCGCAAAGAACAATTGCGAAGCTTCTTTGTCATCCACCTTGGACTTCCATCGATACTCGGTGAACAACTTGATGTATTCATCAATATGACAAATATCATGCAACTCGAGGCTGTAGAGGGCTTGATTATATCTTTTTCTTTTTTCTTTCTCAATCCCCTCAAAGTAGCCTTTGCCGATAAAATGGACTTTAAATAATTTGGCCATGTTATCGACAATCTGTTTCAATGACTCACCAGCAGTGACGTTGTTTTTCATCTCTGGTGCCGTCATATCCCACGCGATCTTTACAGATCCTTCCAGACTCATCTCGAGTAGTAAGATGAATCCTTCTTTAGTAAGATCGAGGGTTCCTGCTGCAATCCTCATAGCCGATGCCCAATCATCAATAAGGATTTCACGATTCTTGAAATCTGGAATATCCAGATTTAGCATCAACCCATACGGATGTATTGGGTCTAGCTGTGACTTTCCATAAGGCGTGTTGATAAAATCCGGCCTTTTGGAACGTGGTCGGGTTCCTATAACTTTTATAGGATATCCTCCTATGGTGAAATCCCCTCTGTGTGGCATTCGTTCGTCCACATGATGTGATCCGGAACTTTCTGCTACATTGGGATTGACTGGTGGTCTCTGCTGTTGATCACGAGTAACCAAGGCAGATTCATCTCCTGCGTTCATCTTTAGATCTACAATCCCTAATCCTTTAAAGGATTCAGTTAGGTCATGTAAATCCTGCAGATTGATCCTCTCAAAGTCCATTACTTCTTTGTAACGGATTTTCCTCTGATGATGGCAATGAACTTCTCATCATCGGTCATTGGTCGTACAACTTCAGTTGGTTTCCCATCTAGGTGTAGATAGGGAACTGTCCCAAAATTTATACGTCTCCTTTCTCCGGATGAACTTGGTCGGTTCTCTAGATTTTTGACTCTTTTTTGAATATCATGAATGATTTCAAGAGTCTCATGTTGGTTCTTCTTCATCATCTCCATTTGACTCTGGATCTGATGGACTTGGGTCGGTATATATTTATAGCGGTCGCCATAACTTTGTACCGTCTTCTGGATTTCTCTAAGATTTGAAGAAATCTTAGAGGTATCAGGGAGTATCTCCTTCCACTTCTGGTCTTCCATCAGTAATGATGAAACCGATGGTCATCCGTCTGGTGGTTAATTAGATCCTCCTATAGCTCATGGTTAACTCCTATGAGCTCCATGTAATACTCTGCTTGTTTGGTACAATGCCTCAGCGATTCTGCGTTAGCACCTGCCATCTGTCTTTGGGCATATTGGGAATTCCAATATGTTATCTTGTTCATATGCTCTCGAGCATTTATCGTCAGAATTTGACGATATTTCCTGTAAGATATACATCTTGGAGATGTGTCCAGATCCATTCTTTTCTTGAATGATTCTCCTCACCAAAGTTAATTACAGATAAAACATAATAAATATAAACTTAGTTCTTAATAAAACCAGGCTCTGATACCATTTTCAAGGATCTTTTTCCGAGGCCGATACGTGGCGTTGTTACACCTATCAAGTCTGTCTTGACCTGTAAACAGATCAAGCGTACGACTAGCAAGGTTTTCAGCCGATATACCGTTTTTCGGATTGTATCCATAAATCATATGGTTTGGGTTTATGGAAATTCTTGGAAAATATGTATAGTTTGGAAGTAGCAAAATTGAGTTTGGACATAGCACCTTTCAAAAATAAACATTAATTGCAAAAGTGGGTCATAAGGATTTTTTTAATTATTTGACCAAAAATTTGGGTATTTGGGGACATTAACTTATAATTTTGGGTAGATTGGGATAATTGACTATATTGATGGGTATAATAGTTTAAAGTTATATAAATTTGGGTATTTTAAGTGATTAACTCTTTGTATTATATTAAGAAGAGTAGGCTTATGTGTCCCGGGGCACGGATCCAGGATTCGTGCCCTAACCCGACCCGACCCGCCCCATTAATTCAAAATTTTCTTTTTCTTCTTCTTCTTCTTGCTCTTCTTCTTGCTTTTCTTTTTCTTCACGCAGTACATTTTTTTTTCTTCTTATTCTTCTTCTTCTTCTTCAACCCGATCTGCTCCTTCTTCTCCCTCTTTTTCAACCCTTCTTCTTCTTCTTCTTCTTCTTCAACTGAATCCGAAAACATATACATACATACATACATATGGGGAATCATCTATGGGGTCAAGGAGGAAGAAACCCAACATTTGTCTATCAAATCCTCATTTTCCGATTAATGAGGGAGGATATTTTGCTGTTAACCCTAGCTCACCATTGATGCTTCCACTAGTTTTGTGTTCTAATTTTTTCAGATTTCAAATTTTCTATTTCATCTCTATTGTTCTTTTATCTTCATTAAGGTTTATATATTCAGGATTGTATATATATGTAATTTGATATGCAACTTTGTTGGTTATTGAATGAAGGTATAAAATTGTAGAAATATGATTGAGTAGTATGAATTTACAGAAAATTTGGGGAAGAAGATGATAAAATCGCATTTTACAATCTATTATTTATATATACATATCACTTAATCTTAAGAACAGACATTTAACACCTAAAAAGTATATACATAACACCTATAGAGTATATATTAAACATATCAGACATATAATATGAAAATATTCTAAAGGTATTACAAATATACTATATAGGTGATATAAGATCACATGCATCTATAAGGTATAATAAATACAATTCCTTTAGATGTTATGCAAATATTTTAAAGGTATTACAAAGATACTTTATAGGTGATATAAAATTACATACATTTATGATATATAATAAACACAATTCCTTCAGGTATTATGAAAATATTATAACACCTAAAGAACATACATATAACACTTATAGAGTATATATATGACACTTATCATTCAATCACATAATATGAAATCTTCTTTATATGTGATACCTCAAGAACATACATATAACACATAAAGAGTATATATATAACTCATATAGAGTTTACATATAACATCTATCATTGAATCACATAATATGAAATCTTCTATATATGTAATACCTCAAGAACATAGATGTAACACCTAAGGAGTATATATATAGCACCTATAGAGTATAACTATAACACCTATCATTGTATCATATAATATAACTATAACACCTACAGAGTACATATATAACACCTAGAGAGTACATATATAACACCTATAGAGTACATATATAACACCTATCACTGAATCACATAGTGTGAAATCTGGTGTGCGTGGGCGTACACCATATCAGGTGAGGGTGCGCGTGAGGGAGCGTGGGCGCGCCTGGGTGCGGCCCACGCACCGGGTCGGGTCAGGGGCACGGATCTAGGATCCATGCCACAGGTGCATATAAGTTTTGTTCTATTAAGAATTTGTTATCCATGAATTAGGATTATAAGGTTAATTCAAGGATGAAAATATCGATATCACATGTCGTATCGCAACTTTAATTTTATGGATATATCGATATCGCAAAAAATTTGAAAAAACAACGGAAATCTTATTAAAATTCTGGAAATTTAATATGAAATTTTAGGGATTATTTTTACACTTTATTACACATATATTTCACTCAAAATCACATTAAAATAATATATTTAAAACTAACATATAGATAATAAGCATTATAAATACCGTTTTTCGAATGAAAACTGATACTATATTACATAATACAAGACAAAATTACTAAAATTACATCACACAATACACTAGTACCAAAAGGATGACCTATGAGGTTCAAACATAGTAGATGGAATGTCATCTTGATCCAAGCAGTACTGATACCAACTCATCACATTAGAGTACTTATTAATATAGTTATGCACATGTCATTCATAAGTTGTTCTATCTCGTCCAACTGTTTCACCATGAATTGGATAGTGTACACTAATTCGATTATATTGTTGATACTCATTTTGATTTACATACGACATTTGAGGAGGTGGGTGATGAAAAACATCTCGAGTACTCAAACCAAATTGTGAACTTTCAAAGGTGTCAGCAACATATACATCTTGATACATATCACTATGTTCATTACTACTCATATTCATGGAATCAAAACTGACTGAAATTCGTTCAATATCAATAGATGAACTTTCTTCTTGATTCCAAGCACGTCTTTTAGTGTATTCTTTTCCAATAGCCCCTATCCCTAGACTTCATTCTCTGCTTCCATGATTCATATCTTGTGTTGCATGACTAAACTCGGCCTCACTAGTGAATGAACTCAATAACACTTGGTTTGAAACATAATCCTCTTGATTATATCCACCATTCCCACCATCATCATTGCCATCATCATTGTCATCATTTCCACCATCACTATTTCCACTATTTCCTCCATCAGTAGAGCTATTTGATTTTGAAGTAGAAGATGTATGACCAACTTCTTGTTGTAACACTTTATCAACATCAATGTCATAATCACGAGTCATAGCAACTACTTTTGGATCAGGGTTTCCTTTATTGTCATCTAAGTGTGTTATAAATATGGATATGAAAGATTGATGTGAGAAGAGAATATATTTCTTCCACTATCAAACAAAATACACAGTACAAAGTAAAAAAAAAAATCACACAAGTTCAATTTTTTGAATCAAAATCGCTCATTTTGATATACATACGATATTTTGCGATATATTCACGATATTTCCCAATTTTCATCCAATTTTGTACTACACTGAACTGATATCGAAATCAATATCAATATTTTGTGATATTTTGCGACATATCCACGATACCGAGGAAAAAAAACATTAGCACCCAATATCCGTATCACAATATCCGTATTCGCGATATATCCGCGATATTTCACGATATTTTCATCCTTGGGTTAATTACATAAAAAAGTACGACCTTAGAATTTTGTTTCAACTGCAACACAAATTTTCTATTGTATTATAAATTATCAATTTAACACTTGTTTCAATATGAGATTTTTTGGACTTTTAAATTAATTGTTGAAATGTTATTGTAAATGCAATCATCATTCGAATGCATATTTATACATTAATAATTAACTTATACAATTCGAACTCTACTTCAGCAATTGAAACCCAAACCCAAACATTTACATAACTGAATCGAGTGTTAAATTGAGTGTCTTTTATCTTACAATCAAAAGTTCATGTTACAATTGAAACTATGCCCTGTATTTTTTTTTTTTTTATGTAACTAATCCTAAAGTATACTCCTAATACATATAAAATATAAGCATATAGTATATTGTATATTAAATACTTCCAGTATATATATATATACAAAAACTTTTATGCATCGGTTGCACGGATCTGGGCAACTGGATCGACTGCCCACGCGCCCCAAATACGTGCTCCCACGCGCATCCCACGCGCCTGGGTAGATGCGCTCAAATCCACTTAAATTCACTCGTTAAGGATACCTTTAGGTTATGTTAAGGATACTTTGAAATCCTAATTCCAAGCTACATACCACGTTATGTTAAGGATACCTTTAGATGATGTGAATGATACTTTTAGGTGATGTTAACAATACCTTTGAAATCTTGATTCCAGGTTACATACCATGTTATGTTAAAGATACATTTAGGTGATGTTAAGGATACATTTAAATGATGTTAACAATACCTTTGAAATCCTGATTCTAGGTTACATACATTTACGTTATGTTAAGGATACCTTTAGGTGATGTTAGAGATATATTTATGTGATGTTAACAATACATTTGAAATCCTGATTTGATACCCTTAGAATTCGCTCTAGGTCATATACATTTACGTTATATTAAGGATACATTTAGGTTATGTTAGGGATACCTTTATGTTATGTTGGAGATACCTTTATGTACAAAATGTGTAACACAAATATGTTATGGATAATGTATCTAAAGTATGAAATCTAGGCATAAAGGTATCTTTAATATAACCAAAAGGTAACATAACGTAAATGTATTCATAACATCAACTAAACGTCATGACCAAAATTTTGAGAAGTAGCATGAAAAAAACAAAAAAAAGAAAAAACGGATCAAGTAGCCCGGATCCATGCAACCGATGCATAGGAAAACTACTCATATATATTTGTATGGTAATTTATATCTTTTTTGGGAAGGTATAATAAATGTTTTTAAGATATATGAAATATTGAGAGAAATATTAGGTGAACATATAGAAATCAAGAGCACTGTAATAGAAGACAAACTTTTCATATAAAAAGTAAGAGTAGGTCTCTTGTGAATCAGGTGCATAGATCCATGCACCCGGGTCGGATCCGGGTTGGGGGACCGCATTTTTTTTTCGCACATGATTTTTGAAAAAAATCACATACCAATAGGTTATGTTAGACATACATTTACGTTATGTTAGACATACATTTAAGCTATGTTAAACATACCAGTTCTGCCCAGATTTCATGCCTTGTCTTTTTTTGGCTTGATTTTTGAATTTTGGCACATACCACTACGTTATGTTAGACATACATTTACGTTGTGTTAGACATACCTTTATGTATACTTAGACATACCTTTGTATATGTTAAACATACCTTTGTATATAGTTAAACATACCTTCATATATGTTAGACATACCTTTGTATATAGTTAGACCTACCTACACATGGTTGGTCTAACGATACACAAAGGTTGGTTTAACTATACACAAAGGTTGATCTATTGGAGCGAATTTTGGATGAGCTTCAGCACAAGTGTTCAGCGCGTGGGAGCGCGTGCAGGCGCGTGGAAGCGCATTTTGGGCTCATGAACGGGTCGACCCGGTTGCACGAATCCCATATCCGTGCAACCGGTGCATAAAAGTTTTTGCAAAAAAGTAAAGTTAATAAAGAAGAATTATATCACATAATTTTAAAGAATTCTTTCGTAAATGTTAACTTATTATATGTTAAACATCATTGAGTACATTAAACTATTATTTTTATATATCACATTCCAACTTAATGTTCAATAATCACTTGTTATTTTCCATCGTTTCATATATATATATATATACACACTAGTATAACAACACGTGCAACACACATGAGATATTATAATTACATAATTTATTATTAAATACTTATTTTTCTAAAACATTATGTACTTGTTTTTTATAATATAAGAATTTCATTAATTAACATAATTTATTTAAAGTTCAATCAATTAAAAATTATCAATAAAATTATTTACTTACATTTTAGAAACATCTTGTTTCTATTTTGTCATAATTAAAGAAAATTATTTCTATTTTATTTCTTAAGTAACTGATAATATTTACAATTTAAATCATCTTCAAAACCAACAGAAGAATACTTTTTGGTTAAATAAAATTTATATCTTGATAGTTCAACATAAAAAATGAGAATTTGAATTATTTTAAAAAATTAAAATTCTAAATCTTAATTTCTATTTTCAAATATGTATATGTTTTTTATTATTAATATGGTAATTCAAATGTTAATTTCTAATAGTACAATACTTTAATCAAAATATTAAATTTATAGTATCTTTTTTTTTCATAAGCTTTTAATATATATGATTGAAAAGCTCTTTAAATATATATTAATATGAAACTAATTTTACTCTCAAATTTAAAATGTCATAGAAGAAAAATAATCAATTCGTGTAAAAAAAAAATTTAGAAGAATTGTAAAAGTAAATGACTCTAGGAAACGAAATAAACATTAAATTACATTACTATTCTTAATAAAGAGTTTTATTTATTAGAACTCCATTTCACATCAATTAAATTTAATCATGAGGGTTAATTTGGCATTACAAAAAATAGACAAAACATTCATACTTATATAATGTTATATATATTATATTATATTATATTATATATATAGATATAGATATAGATATAAATGTCCAAAGTTGTAAATTAAGATAAAAAGTTAATAGAAATTATAAATCGAAATGAAAGGAATAAAGATAAAAAGATCTAGCTTATTTCACGTATAAGGGTACGTATGACAGAAAATTTAGTACACAAATTAAATTTTATTTTAATAATATTTTTTGTTTTATCAATTATCAAATAAATTTAGTAACTTATCTAAATCTTTTGTGTTTTTTTTCCCCACCATATCATTGTATGACTCACTAGTTCAATGTTTCTACCTATACTTCACACAACTTCATATATTTTTAAGTGATTATTTAAATATACAAATGAACTATTTATTAACAATTGGTTCCAAATATTTTATAAAGTTTTTCAAACTCTTTCGCATTTATCTAATAGTTTTACTAAATAGGAATATATAAAGGCCTCTTAAGAACATCTTAAATAATTTTCAAGTATGTTTTAATTTAAAAAAATAAAAAAAACATTTCTTTTTTTTTTACAAAAATGTCATTCAATTTTCCATATTATTCATGTATTTTATGGCAAAAACTTGTATGAGTCAGGTGCATGGATCTAAGATCCATGCACCTGACCCGACCCGCGCCCAAACCCGACCCGTTTTGAATAATATAAATAGGTTTTTGTTTTTTTTTTTCGCACCCATTTTCTTTTTCTCTCTTCAAACGGCTCCTGCGCGATTTTGTGTCCCTCCACTTTCTCGACGTGTTTCCTCCTTTTCCGGCGACGTTCTTCAGTTTTTTTTTGCTTCTTTTTCGTATTATATTGTAGAATCTTTGTCAGTTTTTCGTTGAGGTTTTTGGCGAAGTTGTTGTGGAGATTTTCCGAAGCGCTACAGTGTTCGGGTTTGTATCTCTTGCGATTTTCGTTGTTTTTTTTTTATGTTTTGTTGTTTGTTGTTGTTATTTCACTATTTTTAACGAGATCTGGTTGAAGAGTTTCTGAAAACCCTAGTTTTATTTTGTACTTTTGATTCTGTGTTATGCGAAGTGTTTGTTAGTTCTATATTTGTGTTTTTTCTGGATTTTTGGTTTAATAGTTGTGTTTTTAATCTCTGCATGTTGTTAGATGGCACCGAAGAGAGATATTGTGGTAGTTCCTGAGGAGCAGATCGTGAGGAAGAGATCTAAAAGGGCTTTTGACACTGTCTGTGTGAAGAAGGATAGGTATTTTTTGTGTTTCGTTATGGTTTTGCATGTTGTTTGTTGTCATGCAGTTGATTTTCTGAATTTTTTAATTAGGATGTATAGTGTTTTTTTGGTTTGTCTATCATATGTTAAAGGTATCTGTATTATATGATCAAGGTATGAATAATATCTATACATTAAAGGTAAGTTGTGAAAGGTATGTTTAATGTAGTGTAAAGGTCTGTTTATCTTGTGTTAAAGGTATGCCTATTTTAAAAATGTATGTTCTGTTTTGATTTGTAGTTAGTTACTAATTGAGTTTTTCCTTTTTTATTTTGCAGTTTGATTATTACTACTTGCAAATTGAGTGGTGTTGTTGAACTTGTTGATGCATTGAATGATAGACAAAGGGCTGATGTTGAAAGTATCGGTTTTGGTGGCTTACTGCGTATGCGTTTGAGTAGGCTGAATCTCATGATGGTTACGTGGTTAGTTAGTCGATTTAATGGTGGCAGCAGAATGTTAAATTTAGATAGGAATCGTAGTTTTGCTGTTAATGGTGATGATGTGTTTGATATGTTTATGATTCCACGTGGGGAAAATAGTGTTGTGAAATTTGGGAAGGGTGATGTGGATGAAATTTTGACTAGGTTTAAGGATACTTATGATATTGAAGCTAGGTCTCCTCGTAGGGTTTTGTATGATGTTTTAACTACTGATCTTGTTGATGGTGGGGACGATTTTAAAAGGCTGTTTGTTTTGTATGTAATGTCTGTGTTTTTTGATCCTTGTTCTAATCGGTTGGTGCCTTTGGGCATATTGAAGTCCTTGGTTGATGTACAAAACATTTGTAAATTTGATTGGTGTGGTTATGTGATGGATAGAATTTGTGAGGTTGTTACTAACTATCACATGGGGAAGACAAAAGTTCTAAATTGCTGCGTCCTAGTATTGCAATTGGCATATTTGCATAGGATGAAATGGCAAGGGATAGATGAGCCTCGTAGCTTGCCATTGATTCAGCATTGGACGAACGAGAAGATAGATAAAAGATGTGATGAAGAGACAATTGCTGGGCCTTACGGTGATGGAGAATTGTTACTCAATGTGTATCTGTTGTCTAGGAATGGCCGAATTAAGGGGGATGACAAGGGGAAAACATCTGTTGATGATGATTTTGAGGCTGCTGCTGCTGCTGCTGATGGTGCTGGTGCTGGTGATGGTGATGTGAAGGGGAAGGAATCTGGTAGATTTATTAAGTTTGTTTTACCTGACGGAGAGCTTGACGATGATGATATTGAAAAAATGGCTAAGGATGTAAGTTCAATAAAACATACCTTTATAATTCAGTAAACATACCTTTGTATTTGTATTATGTTTGTCTAGATTTTTATTTTAGGGTTATCTATGTGTTCAATTAAGCATACCTTTATGTTGGATTAAACATACTTTTCCTCTTATTAGGCATACCTTTCTGTTGTATTAGGGTTATCAATATGTTCAATTAAGCATACCTTTATGTTGGATCAAGCATACCTTTACTCGTATTTAGGCATACCTTTCTGTTGTATTAGGGTTATCAATATGTTCAATTAAGCATACCTTTATGTTGAATTAAGCATATATTTCCTCTTATTAGACATACCTTTTCTATTCTATTAGGTGTATCTTGATATTTTATTAGGGTTACCTATTCAATTAAGCATACCTTTATGTTCAATTAAGCATACCTTTATGTTGGATTAAACATACCTTTCCTCTTATTATGCATACTTTTCTGTTGTATTAGGGTTATCTATATGTTCAATTAAGCATACCTTTATGTTCAATTAAGCATACCTTTCCTCTTATTAGACATACCTTTCTGTTGTATTAGGGTTATCTATATGTTCAATTAAGCATATCTTTATGTTGGATTAAGCATACCTTTCCTCTTATTAGGCATACCTTTATGTTTGATTAAGCATACTTTTATGTTTTATTATACTACATGTGTTTCATTAGACATTCATTTGTGTTTTATTAATTTGTTATTTATATTTTTGTGCAGGCTACTCATAAATCATTTTTGCTGTTTAGAAGAGACATTTCTGTAGTGACGAATTATCATATGGAGAGGTTACTTGGTGTGAAAAAGAACATAGAGGAAAAAATCTCTAATACTCCTCCTGAAGTTTCAGACTCTCAAGCCTTCTTTTCTGATGCAGCACTGCACAGTTATATTGACAGTGTTGTGGCTAATTTTTTGGCCATGAAGAAGCTTGCTTCAGAGATGCCTTCATTTGAGCTTTTTAGTGCTGAGGATCTAGCTCGTCCATCAAATTTGGCTGAGGAAGAAGTGCTTGAGGAGGTAATTGGTGATGAAAAGGATGTAGAACCGTTTTGGACAATTTCTCAGGATGTTGGATATGTTTCAGATTTTATGATCAATTCAAACAAGTATTTGGACAATTTAAATCAGATGCAGAAAGAGGTGGTTGATTACTGTCTTTTTAAGGGTGATGGAGAGGCGTCTGACCAGTAAGTAGTTGATTAATTATATTTTCTTGTCTCTTTTTTTATGTCAATGTCATGAATCACATCTGCTTAACATGTTTTTTTTTTCTAACAGAGAAGAATTGTTTAGAAAAGGATATTTTAACTATGTTAATAGGGAGGACATGATGTCATTGTGTCCAAAAGTTGAAATTTTTCAGTCTGTTCTCACTTGCTGGAGTTTGATTGTGAATCATGAAAGTTGTAATGGAAGACGAAGCCAGTTTGTCTTTGGCTTGGAACACAGTGTAAGTTTTTAGTGTAATATAATGTTTTTTATTGTAAAGATGTATTAGCTCATCAATGTTCATTCTTTTGTGAGTAGAGAAATTTGGCAAATATTACGGTTGGGTTGAATGTTAAAGAGAATGAAAAAGAGATGAAAGGATGTTGGGATTCATGGATGGGATCAAATAGTACAAGTACTTTGATGAATGCTGAGATGGTACGTGTATGTGTGATTTAAAGACAAACGTATGATAGTATGATTTTTTAATATAATTGTATCTGTCTTTGTGTTTTAAGTAGGTTTTTGTTCCATTCTGCTTGGAAGGGCACTATGCTGTAATGGCCTTAAACTTCATTGAAAAGAAAGTTCAATATTTAGACAACCGCAAGTATGAAGATTCTGAAAATGTGTTTTTCCGGAGTGCGATAATTCTGGTAAGTTTTACGGTATGTCTATTTAAATACAGACGTATATTTATCAGTAGAAAATGGTAGGTCTAATAAAATGAATTGGTATGTATATTATGGTGTCTTTATCAATGCTTTTTTCTATTAAATTTCATATTATGCTGTGTGTTTATTTGCAGAAAGATCATTTGATAAAGTACCTTTCAATGAAAAAACATGCTAAAGCAAAAGAGATTTCTAAATATGAATTTGAAGTGGTGATGTTTAAGTGGGCTTCTACAATTAAAGATCTTGACTGTGGGGTATATGTGATGCACCATGTCAAAAACTTTGACGGTGTTCCATATTCAAGTCCTGACTTGACGAAGGTATTATGGTTTCATATATTATGTTAAAATTCAACTTTATTATTGGAAATAACTTTAATTTTCTTTTGAAGGCTTCTATACGTCGTGGACTCCGAGCTGCTGTATGTGCTAATCTTGTTCTTTCTGATATCAATGAGCTGAGGAAAGTTATGACAGAAAAGGTGTATGCTTTTTATCAAGGAAAACCTGAATTGAAAGAGAATCTAAAGGAGAAGAGAGTTCAAGGTGTTGGGAAGAAGAAACTTAAAACAATCTTGCAGGATGTTACGACATATTCAAGGAAAACAAGGCATGGAGGGAAAGAATGATATTATGTTTTTTTTTTAAATTTTGAATGGTGTATACACATTGTCGGTATGGTTGTTTTCTGACTTATTTTTTACTGATTTTCATGATATATGACATGATCGGTAAAGTAATAGTTTTTGAACTAATGTTGGTATGGTTGTATGACTGTTTTCTGGTGATTATGACAATATTTTAGTACTTTTTATGTTCAATTCATTTCTGTCTTTTTGCTGAAATGTGTATGTATGGCTAATTATAATTTTACAAAACAGTATGGTAGGCTTATATTGTGTAAAGGTAGGTCTGTTATAACAAAAATGTATGCTTATGTGCAGTCTGATGGCCATTAATTTTAAGTGGAAAACGGTAGGTCTATTATAACACAAAAGTAGGTTTATTTTATGTAAAAGGTAGGTCTACTTTTATGTAGAGGTAGGTTATAATAAAACAGTAGGTCTATTATAACACAAAGTATGTATATTTCATGTAAAAGGTAGATCTAATATTATATAGAGGTAGGTCTAATAGTTTGCAAAGTATGTTTATTAGTACAAAAAGTTTATATATGTAAAGGTAGATTAACTAACAAAAGGTAGGTCTATTATAACACAAAAGTAGGTCTATTTTAACACAAAAGTATGCTTATGAGCAGCCAAATGGCCATTAATTTTAAGTGGTAGGTCTATTATAACACAAAAGTAGGTTTATTTTATGTAAAAAGTAGGTCTAATAGATTGTAAAGGTATGTTTATTAGTACAAAATGTTTTAAATATGTAGAGGTAGATTAACTAACAAACGGTAGGTTTATTATAACACAAAAGTAGGTCTATTTTAACACAAAAGTATGCTTATGAGCAGCCAAATGACCATTAATTTTAAGTGGTAGGTCTATTATAACACGAAATTAGGTTTATTTTATGTAAAAAGTAGGTCTAATAGATTGTAAAGGTATGTTTATTAGTACCAATTGTTTTAAATATGTAAAGGTAGATTAACTAACAAACAGGGTAGGTCTATTATAACACAAAAGTAGGTCTATTATAACACAAAAGTAGGTCTATTTTAACACAAAAGTAGGTCTATTACTATCAAAAGGTAGGTCTATGAAATGAGTAACAAAATTAAAATGTGAGCTATTAACAATGTTTTGCTGGTATACTAAAACAGACGAACATTTGGTGTTTTAGAACCAAACTCCTTTGATGTTGTCTTCTCCTTCTCTTTGGTTTTTTTTTTGAAAGTGACCCTTAATTCTCTGTCGTCGTCCCTTTGTGACTGATCGAGCTGGATCCTGTACAATGTTAGAAGAAATTGAACAAGACTGATCTGTTGCTGAATGTGTTGAGGAGATCTGATTTATGCTTGAGGAATCTCTGTCAAAACCATCTTCAAGTATTCTTCTTGCATTTTCACTGTCTTCACATTTCAAGAGCAGATTGTAATATTTTCTAGCCATTTCATGCCTCCAAACAACAGAATCACGAGCTTTTTGTGTACCACTAGTCGTAGTAGTAGCCCTGAAACTATCCCAGATCTCTGATTTTGCCTGTTTTGTCCATCGTTTTTGTATATATTGATCTGGAATGCTTTGAACTGAATTAATGTGAAGTATCCTCAATGAATGGTAACACATCATACCACATTCTTCAAATCTTTTGCATGTGCATAAAATCAGTTTCATATTACCGTCGAAGACCACACGATTGGTATGTCCATTTTCAGCAAAAGATGATACATCATATATCATGGTGTTGTCTTGTATTCCAACAATCACAGAATTAGCTGACACACACTTGATAAATTCATCTTCAAAATTCCTAAATAGTGGTAGGGTATATACCTCAGCTGCATGCTTTAATAGTCCAACCATTGGTAGAATTGATTCAGGCATACACCTTGAAGATTGAAATTCATCATGTTGCTCTTGACTCCTCCAATTTTTAATGGTTTCCTTGAAAGCTTTGTAAAACTCAGTTAAACTGGTTGTCTTCTTCACATGGAATGAAATTGCATTGTTAGTGCTTTCACTTCGTTGAGATGAGCGGACCCCAGCTGAAAAAAAATCTTTGCTCAAGGCAGTACACCATTTTTCTTTTATTTTGTACAATCGAACAAACCAAGGGTGATTTTCCAATCCATAAGTTGATATCATACTCTGCCAACATTGCTCAAACTCAATTTCGTCAACACACCCCGATAAACATTTGTTGAACGTATCCTTAAATAAAGAATTGCTTTTCAGTTGTGCAAACCTGCTGATTGCATTCTGTTGAAGGTGCCACAGACACAATCGATGTTTAGTTGTGGGGAAAACCTGTATACAATTTATAATATTTGTCAGTTTAAATAATGATACCTTTAATGTACATAACAATACCTTTATATACTGTTTATGATACCTTTAAAATTAAAGAACATTACCTTTTCAATTGCATTTGAAATTGTAAGATCTTGATCAGTGAACAAAGTTACTGGACATTTTCCTCCCATTGATCTCTTAAATACTTCAAACAGCCACTGAAATGATTCTGTTTTTTCATCAGTTAAGAATGCACATCCGAACATTACATTCCTCCAATGGTTATTGATTCCAACGAATGGAGCACAAATCAGGTTGTACCTATTTGTCCTGTAGGTTGTATCAAATATGACAACATCCCCATATATTCTATAATCTTCCTTCATCATTGAATCTCTCCAAAACACATTGTTTAGTCTTCCCTCATCATCCAATCTAACTTTGTAGTAAAAATCTTCACTATCATCCTGCTCTTTCTGAACCATATCTATAACCGTTTGAGCATCACCACCTTCAATTATCTTCATTTTCATTCGATTCACATAATTAAAATGATCTTTCTTTGTGTGTCCTACAATCTCTTCTCCTCCTGCATTCTGAACCATATATCGAAAAGAGTTTACTGCACTCATTCCTGAAGATATCATATCTTCAATTGCCTTACCCTTTTCATTCGTGATTGCCCTCTCAGATCGGTGTAAATGATTCCATTCAGGCCTTGTAAATGTATGATTGTGCTCTAATACGTGGTTAACAACTTCATATATACCATCGTCATTCATTTTAACCCGCATTAGTGCTTTACAATCTGTTCTTGATTGTCCAGTGTTTCTCCTCTTCACTTTTGTACATTTCGATGTTTTCATTCCAGCACAAGAACAGACAAAAAGTTTTCCAGTCTCAATAGGTTGTTCTGATGCTATAGAAAATCTACTGGTGGACTTACGAACACTAAATCCCATAAATCTTGCATGTTTGCAGTACATTTTATACATGTCATCAATCGTTGCCCTTGTCAATCCAATTAGAGAGCCAGTGATATCATCCAATTCATCTGTGTTGAGTGGAAGAAAATTAAAATGACTTTTATATGTTAATAGGTCTACCTTTATTATTTATTAAGATGACCTTTATGTATTATTAAACATACATTTATCTTTCAGTTCAGATTATACCTCTATGTGTTATTAAACATACCTTCATGCAATATTAAGTATACCTTCATGCATTATTAAGCATACCATTACCAAAGAGTTTGAAGTAATCAATTAGTTCAGTGATGTCATGTTAAAGTGACCTTTGTTTATTATTAAGTCTACTTTTACGTATTATCAAGCATACCATTATGAAAGTTCAGATATTTTCTATGAACAATTATTTTGTTATTAAACATACTTCTACGTGTTATTAGAGAAACCTAATGCATTATTAAGGGTACCATTACTAAGAAAGATTACTTACTTTCATTACTTCCAGGATTTTGAGTCGAAACTGCATTTTCAACTTCATCTTCTTCAGTAGATATGTCCACAATTTGCATATCGGGTAGTTGTTTGCCTGTGAGAGAACATAATAAACAGATTATTAAAACTAGGAACACATTAAGAAGAACAGAAACATAATTTTTTTTCACAATTTTTTTGAATCGTTACCTGTGTTATCCATATGCGATTTACTGATATATATACATGGAGAAGATTAAGAATATATGCAGAAGATTATGCCCAGCTTAGAGACGAAATCACGAAGATTGAAGAAGGTGATCTTGATCTGGGAGAAGCGAATTCGCTTTTTCCAAGAGGAGGAAGCGCATTAATTAGGGTTGAAAATTGATGAATTAAAAAAAAAAATATATATATATATTTATCTGGGCGCGGGTCGGGTCGGTGGATCCGTGCAACCGACTCATGGGAGACCTTCTCTTATTTTATTATTCTGCATAATTAATTAATGTACAATATGAACTCACCATCTTAATTTTTTTATTTTTATGGTTCTCAGTTTTTTGTTCATGTTCATATTTATTATAAATTACTCTATTTATAGTATAAATCATGTTTTATCTATTTTTCATAATGCCGATTTTAACCCTTTAACATGATGAAATTAAATTGAAATTAAATGGACTCATAATTATAAAGAAAAATCTTTGTTAAGGATAATTACGTAATTCAATGTTTATTTTATTTTTCTATTTAATTATAAATAGGCAATAGTTCTTTACATTCCAAACTCTTATTGAAAAAGTTTACATGTTTTTTCCTTCTATAATCTTGAACATTTAAAACTTTGGACCAAAATTAATCTCATATTAAAATATATTTGAAGAATTTTCCAAATATATATTATAAGCATATGACAAATAAAAAAAATTATACCATAAATTTAGTACTTTATTAAAGTATGATACTATTATATAAGTTAGGGTTAATCTCAATTTAGGTCATTTATATAAAACATTTTCCATTTTTTGACAACTAAGTATCCGTTTTTCAATTTTGGTCTTTTATGGTTCAATTTTTTCCAATTTGAGCCATTTTTCTCAAAATTTTCAAAATTGCTAACGTATCTTTGTCATATGATTAATCAATTAATTTTTCATTTATTTGTTGCATCTTCCTCCTTCAACCATCAACTCGTTGTTGACTGCCACATCACCGCTACTGAAAAACCTTCAAAACTCTAGTTTTCACCTCAATCCCTATGTTTTTGTCAAATTCAATTGGGCATCATGTTTCCATTAATTTTCAAAAAAATTTGACGAAAATCACATCATTACCATCAAATAACCACCACCATAGTTACCGAAAAACTCCATTACCGTCCCTCAAGCTGAAAACTTAATTTTTACCAAAACACACAAAATTCACAAAAAATTAATTCTCTTTGCATGCCCCATAAAAGCCCTTCTTGATTTTTTAGTTTGTACATAATTTAAACTTGAACCAAGTAGAAAAGGAATGAAAGTTCAAATCTAACCCTTTTGTTGAACTATTTTTCGTACATGTAAGTTCAATTCGGGTAAATTTCAAAAACTACGTCAAACTATAACCCCTTTTGCACAAAAATATATAAACTTTAAAACTTTAAAACAGTCAACCTTTGTGAATGATACTTAGGTCGATACGGTGGGAATATTGTCCCGAAGATACTTATTTTTGACGATATTTTTATATTTTACTTAATTAATTAATTATTTTTGGTTGCATCTTTCTCTTCCAACATCAGCTTGCGGATGGCCACCACATGGTCACTAATGAAAGACCTTCAAAACTCCAATTTTTGTCTCAATCCCTATATTTTGGGTCAAATAACCTTCAAAACTCCAATATTCGTCTCAATCCATATGTTTTGGGTCAAATTCAACTGGACATCATCTTTCCATTAAATTTTCATAAAAATATGATGAAAAATACATCAATACCATCAAATAACTACCACCATAGTCGCCGAAAAACCCCTATCGCTGTCCCTCAAGTTGAAAACCAGATTTCCTCCAAATCTTAACCAAAATGCACACAATTCATATCAAATTAATTCTCTTGCAAGGCCAACAAAAGCCTCAACTCGTATTTTTAATTTTTATTAAATTTAAACTCGAGCAAAAGGGAATCTAACCCTTTTGTTAAGACTTTTTTTCATGCATGTAAACTCATAAAGTGTTTTAGGGTTTTTAATTCTCATGATTTGAGCATCAATTTTCTATGAATTTATGTTTTTTTTTTATCTTGTAATGACTCAATTTCTCTCGTTTATTTTCAAATTTAAGGACATGATTTTGAGAAATCAAAATATAATAATGACTTTTTTGCAATTTTTATAAAGGTAAATATCAATTATAATCCTGTAAGTTAGACCATTCCAGTTTTTGTGCATCAAGTTTAAGCTTTCCAATTTTAATCATAGCTATCGGATTTTTCCACTTGCATTCCGATTTTGATCGAAAATCTTTTAGTGCTGAAGTAGCTGTCGAGATTGTATACGTGTCACCCCAATTAAAAATCCTCATTGCCACATTATTAAAAGATAAATAAAATAAATGGAAAATAAAAAAAGAAATAAAAAAATCATCATTTGTCTTCTTCCTTCCTACTGAACACAAGCCGTTATTTCTTTTGCCCTTTTGTGGTCGACCACCATTGTAGTCATCCTGTTCACTTAATGATGTTCAAACGGTTCGAACCAGGCGGTGGTTCCGGATTGGTGTAACCGAAACCGAACCGGGAGGTGTCCGGTTCCGGTTTCGGTTCAGAACCGCCGGTTGAATCGAAACCGGGCGGTTTGGCCGATTCGAACCGGCCGATTCACTTATTTTTTTAATTTTTTTTGCATTTTTTCTTTTTAATTTTGATTTTGCAACACTGAATTTGTTTTTTAATGTTTGTTTCGATATAATTCATGATTGAAATAGAGTACAAAAAATCGAAGTGAACAAATCTTTTCATTATAAATTGGAAAATTGTTACAAGTTATAATAGAACTCAATTTCTAAGTTTCTAACCTAATGATTGACATTCTAATGAATTTATGATCTAATTCTAATCTATTAGACTATTACAAACTAAATATATCTATTACAATTACAAAAGTCTATCTAAAGACTAAAGAGAAGGGGAAATAAATTGAAAGAGCTTGAGTTTCATTCTAAGTTTGGAAATGAAATTCAATTCCAACCTTATAATGAAATTGTCTACGTATCCTTAATTCGAATCAAATTAAGAAATCAAAGCTCACGTAGTTCTCTTACCTCAACTTACCTACTTCAATCGTCAAGGTTGGTGACGGTGCTAGCGGAGGATGTTGTGTTTGAGTCGTAGCCATAAATATCCTCGCCACCTTCTTCATCCACTAGAAGAAGGTCAAGATGTTGTTGACATCTAGCAGCTTTACCCCAATCCTCAAGAAGCATGAGGTTTTGCACATTCTCCGCCGTCAAGTTTGATCGTCTCGTACTCAACGTGTGGCCCCCAATACTAAAGGCATGCTCAACCGAAACCGTCGAGGCGGGAGTTGCAAACATTTCCTTAACAATAATGGTTAGAATAGGATACATGGTGGTCCTTCATGACCACCACTTCAACAAATCACTTGAAGTCTCAAAAGCAATAGATTCAAAAGTAGCACTTAAATAAGAGTCTAACTCTTGGGTAGGGTTACCTCTAGATCGTTTTTATATCCTAATGTCATAAAAGTTGTAAAATTGACCAAAACTAGATGAAGATGAAGAAGACTCTACATTTTGATGTAATAAATCATGACTACTACTAGAATCACCATGAATTGTTTTATATTCTCCATATAAATCATATAAAAGACTTTTAGCTTTAACAACTTCTTCCCTAGAATTTGGCACATATTCAACCATGTCATAGTCAGTAATTATATCATTTGGGAACAATCCATCATAATACATAGTTAATAATTTCTCTAATCCATCTTTCCTAATCCTAGGATCTAATAATTTTGCACACAAAAAAAGAGGGGGTATCTCAAAATAATATTTCAACCATTTTTGTTTCATCATAATAATGAAATTAGATAAAATATGATCTTCTTTATATGAGTCAATTACCAAAGCAACTTTCGCACATTGATCAAAAGCTAGAGGAGATGTAAGATAATAACATCCACTTACTTCCTTAGTAGCTTCTTCAATTTTTTTTAACAATTTCATCATGTGTATACATGAATCCCATGAATGAGCAAATAACATAACTTCACTATTACCATATTGCATAAAAAAAGCACATAAAAGTTCTCTATAATTATAAGAATCTTGAAGCATGTAATGAGTTGAATTCCACCTATGTGGCACATCTTTCACAATTTTTTTTACTTCCATACCATTATGCTTACAAAATTTAGCCCATTTTTTACGCATTAGTACGGTATGAGCAATTAAAAGAATTAGTTCTCTAATTGTAGTTATTTCATCTTCTACAGTTTTTAGGCCATTTTGAACACATGAATTAAGCACATGACATATGCAACGAACATGAAAAAGTGCACCATTTAGTGGAGGTTTGCAAAATTTCATTATAGTAGGCAAGCTAGCTTTATTATTACTAGCATTATCTAATACTTTATTTATTAATCCATAATCATTTAAAACATGTATTACTTTTTGAACAATATGTAAACCGGTATGTCTTTTGTTAAAATCAACAAAAGCAATTAAACGTTTTTGAACATTCCATGAATCATCAATCCAATGGCAAGTAATACCTATATAATCAAATCTTTCATACGGATCCTTCCAAACATCACAACATATAGACACTTTTTGAGAAATTTTAGCTAAATCTTGTATTAACATGTATTTCTTTTCTAATACTCTTTTATCTATATCACGTGTGGTCGTGTTCCTATTTATCATTCTAGCCGGAGGTTGTAAATATGTACTCACATAACCTTCATATCTTTCATCACCAGCAAATGAAAACGGTAGATGGTTACCCGCAATAAAATCGACGGTGTCTTTCTTAAGTTCAATTTGACTAAATTTAAAGGTTAACGAATCCATACCTTGTGACGAGTCGGTGAACCCTCTTAGTTGTGTTTGAGAGCGCTCCAATCCAACCTTGTCGGGATGCTTCTTCGAGATGTGGTTGTTGAACGTTCCATACCCTCCTCCATGTTTGAACTTGTATTGCTTCCCACAATGGTTACACATCACTATGTAGTCGACGTTACTACCGGGGACGACCTCCTTTTTGAAGTGGATGGAGAAAACATCACTTCGAAGTGGTGGAGTTGCACGAGTTGAAGCGGTACGAGGTTGATTCAAACTTTCTTGTGTCAGACCCTCAACCGCTTCATTCTCTTCTTGATCGCCTTCGTTTAGGCGGCTTTAATTTGTTCTCCCAAATCAATATCTTCATCTAGTGACTCACACCATCGATCAATGATATCATCTTCATACGATGGTGGAGGTGGCATGGGACTCTTTCCCTTCCCACGAGAAGAAGATGGAGAAGCTCCTCTTCGAGACATAATTTAGGTAGAAGTAGAAATGTAGTAGAAGTAGAAGACTAGAAGTAGAAAATAAGAACTAGAAATGTAGAATTAGAAGTAGGA
The DNA here is from genome assembly GCA_005771605.1 of Scutellaria baicalensis. NCBI lineage: Eukaryota > Viridiplantae > Streptophyta > Magnoliopsida > Lamiales > Lamiaceae > Scutellaria > Scutellaria baicalensis. Next base: position 48,890,052 of record CM016721.1, on the reverse strand, counting down.
AAGTATAACTAGATTTTGAAATATAACGACTAAAAAGTGAGGCTAATGTTGAAAGTTGAAACTTGAAACAAGAATTTGTGATTGTGAATAGAGAGTGAACTAGAGATGCAAGAGAGAACAAGAGAATTGGTGTGAAAAATACACATTTTGAATCCCTATTTATAGATTTCCAAAAATCCAAAAAAACCAAAAAAAACAAAAGAGACGCTTCGGTTCAAACTGCCAGTTCCGGTTCGGTTGAACCGGTGGTTTGAACGATCTCGGCCGTCGATCGCCAACGGTCAAATGATCTCGGCCGCAGATTTCAAATTTGATCCAAAACCGCCAATTTGGCCAGTTCCTAAGGCTAGCTCATCCGCACCGTTGATCTCCAACGGCTATATCCGTTTGAATTTGGGCCTTACACGTGTCACCCCTTAAAATTGAAAAAAAAAAGCATAAACCGGTGGTTCGAACCGGTGGTTTGTAAAAATAGGAACCGAATCAGTTCCTGACGGTTTCCGGTCTTGAACCGCCGGTCAATGGTTCGGGCCGATGACCGGCGATTCGAACCGGTCCGGTTCCGTTTTTCGGAACCGTTTGAACATCATTATGTTCACTGACCCACAACATTCTCATCTCTAAAAATCACAATTTCATTAATTCCCCCAGGAAAATCCAAAATTTTCAATACAATTTTCTAATTAAATAGAAGTTGAGCTTCGATCAACTACTCCATGGGGTAGCTTGATCTGAGATTTCAATTTCTCACCTAAATTGAAACAGTTGGAACAGTGGAGAAGATAAAGATTGACAATGATAAAGAACGAAGAAAAATAATAGATCCCCAATTTGCTGGTACCTGGTGATGAAGTCGAAGAAGAAAAAAAACTCCCAAGTTATTTCTTTTAATTTGATTTGGTATTTTTTTAATTATTTTTGAATTTTGAATTAATATTTTTAATGACGTGGCAGACACATCACTGGATTTTCCCTCTAAGAAATTGGGGATTTTTGTTTTCAAGTCACGCACGCAAATCCGATGGCCACGTCAGTCCGGAAAATATTTCGGACAAAATCGGATTCAAATTGGATGAATTCAATAGTTAAAGGACTAAAATTGGAAAGTGTAAACTTGATGCACCAAAACTGGAAAGAGCCTAATTTACAAGATGAAAATTGATAGTTTCCCTTTTTATGAACTTTGTAAAATCACAACCTCCACCCGAATACTTTTAAAAGATTAAAATTCCCTTCATAATAAACATCTACAGAGGAATTTTCCACCGCCGTCAACATTTGACGTCCTATTAGTATCATTCATAAAATTTCAAAGTTCAAGTACCTTAGTCAAGTTGAAAACCAAATTTTAACCAAAACATACAAAATTTATGACAAATTAATTATTTGTGTAAGCCCCACAAAATTTAAAATCTTGGTTTTCATATTTCTTTCAACGTTTATGTTTATTAAAATAGAATTTAATTAGAAAAACTTGAAATTATATTTATACTTTTTAATGGTAATTTAATAATTTTAAATGTTAAATGATGATTTTATAATATTTATAGTTGTAAAAATAGAAAGTTTACAGAAATTACAATTTGAAATGAAAGAAATAAAGATAAAAATATACAGATTATTTGACGTATAATGGTATGACTGAAAATTTAGTATACAAGGTAAAATTTATTTAGTAATTTTTTAATTACTTGAATATTCAATTTTTTTTTATTCTTAAAGAATTTTCGAATCAAGAAAAAAATTAATGAAAATTCAAATCTAACCATTTTTCTTGAACTCTTTTCATACATGTGAATTTATAATTAGTTATTACAGAAAAATAAGGTAAATAACAAAAATCACCCCAAACTATAACCCTTTTACACAAAATTATTAGAATTTTGGAAATTTACCATTGCCAACATTTGCAAATGATACTTATAGACCAATATAATGAAATATTGTCCCGAAGATGCTTATTCTTGAGGGTATATATTTTTGATCTTTTGATTAATTAATTTCTCAATTATATTTGGTGCTCGCTGATGACTACCACATCACACCTAACGAAAAACCCTCAAAACTCTCATTCTCGTCTCAATTCCTATGTTTTCGGGTAATATTCAACGACACATCAATTCATTAACTTTTCATAAAAATATGACAAAACACACCAATAACATCAAATAATCCCCATCATAGTCGTCGAAAAACTTCATCACTGTCCCTCAAGTTGAAAATCAAATTCCCTCTAAATCGTAACCAAATGGCTTGATTTCTCTTGTTTATTTTCGAATTGAAAACATGATTTTGAGAATTTAAAGTATAATAAGAAATATTGTGATCAGTTCTATAAACTTTTCAAACTTACAGTCTCTACCCCAATACTTTTAAAAGATAAAAATACTCTTCGAAATAAATATCTTCAGGGGAATTTTCCACCGTCGACAACATTTGGTTGCCTATTAGTATCATTAGCAAATGTTGGTGATGGTATTATAAAATTCCAAAGTTCAGGTACCTATAATACTTAATTTTAGTTTGATAGATTATTTAAACCAAAGTCTCTATGTCTTCCAAATAAATCTCCATGGTTATTTAATTTTATTTCCTCTTGATTTTGGTAATTCAAACTTACTGATTTTTACATAAAGATAATTATATTTACCTCCAATTTTGATAGCTACGTAAGCAGTTCTGAAAATTTAGACAAAAAAATGACTAAAATTGAAAAAAATTAAAACATAGAGGACCAAAATTGAAAAACGAATACTTAATTGTACAAAAAATGGAAATTGTCTTACATATAAAATCATAATGAAATTATCCCTAACTTCTATTAGTACAATACTTTAATAAAAATATTAAATTTATAGTATAACCTTTTTTCCATAAGCTTTTAATATATCATTGAAAAGCTCTTTAAATATATATTAATATGAAACTAATTTTAGTCTCAAATTTTGGATGTTATAGAAGAATAATTTTAGTTTGATAGATTATTTGAACCAATGTCTAATCTCCATGGTTATTTAATTTCATTTCCTTTTAATTTTGGTAATTCAAGCTTACTGATTATTATATAAAAGATAATTATATTTTGTCTTCAATTTTGGTATCTACGTCAGCAGTTTTGAAAATTTAAACAAAAAAATGACTGAAATTGAAAAATATGAAAATATAGAGGACCAAAATTGAAAATGAATACTTAATAAACCTAAGATAAAAATGGAAATTATCTTACATATAAAACCAAAATTGAAATTATCACTAACTTCTCATAGTACAATACTTTAATAAAAATATTAAATTCATAGTATAACTTTTTTCATAAGCTTTTATACCATTGAAAAGATCTTTAAATATATATCAATATGAAACTAATTTTAGTCTCAAATTTAAAATGTTATAGAAGAAAAATAAGCAATTCATGTAAAAAAAATTCTAGAAGAGTTGTAAAAGTAAAAGTTTCTAGAAAAATAAATAAACACTAAATTACATTACTATTCTTAATAATAAAGAGTTTTATTTAAATAGGACTCTATTTCACATCAATTAAATTTAATCATGAGAGTTAAATTTGAGATTACAAAAAATGGATAAAACATCCATACTTATATAGTGTTTATAAATATAGATATAGATATAGATATCACGTGAATTGATTTGTCATATGGGACAATCATAAAAACATTCCAAATCTATCGATCTCATATGGTGCTAGACGCATGCGTATAAACATCACGTGAATTGATTTGTCGACTGCAAACATATTATCTATTAATATTGAAATTTATTGTCAATGTCATCCATAAAAGTCACGAAAACTAACAATATTACTTTCAATCATATTTGTAATCGCAAACAAAATCATTATCTTCCATCACTTACCACTACCATGTATCATTATTAATTACATGTTAAAGTATCGATTTTTATATGTTGAAGTATCAAAAGATTGATTACGGTGAATAAATGTAACCCGCTTGTTTTTTTAAAAGTTATTCGAAAAGATTCATATATGTCAAAATCAATGTAATTGTAACATTTTAACTTGATAAAACAAGCATAAGAATATTAAAATTCACTTAAATCGTAAATACAAACTTGCAAAATCCATAACGACTCAAATTTAATGTATTTTGTTTTACTTTTTTTGGAGAAAACTATTACGTCTAATATAGTGTCATGCTATTCGCATCACAGATTCCATTTCATCTATAAAATATCTTCTACTTTGATTTTCAATACCACATATACACCTCATTTGGATAATTTCATTACACATTAATAAGTTTAAATTCATTGCTATTGTAGTATCCTATCCTTGAATTGATTGTGGAGAATTCAGAATATATTTTGTATTTAGCTATATATATACAAATTCAAATACATAATACACAAAAAATAATAATACAATTTACGAAGTATTTTTACATATATCATTACTTCTTTCTACAAAACGAGAATATAAGCTAAATAACATAAATTAATCCTAGCACTAGATTATTTTTAATTGACATTATAATAACATTAATTTAACTTCTTAACTGAAATCAAAGACTGCTATCCTAAACTCCAAAGCAATACAATAAGATTGCTCTACCTAGTAGATATATGCTACACCTTTTTATGAACAATATGATAAAGCTACTAACATAAATAAACAAATTTAAGATTGCCAAGAATCACCAAAAGCATTAAAAATAAGTTGACTTGGCTCAAAAAAAAAGTAATCATTAATTAGCTACAAGAGCTCTTCCCCTAAAGAAATTGACCATTCTCACGCAAAAATAATGTCATGAAACTCATATTTAGAGTTGACTGTTTGAAGCAGTATTTTCCAGATGTACATGACTTTTGGGGCAGCTTATAAAAGCCAGAGTAGAAAATTCTTAAGGAATAGAGATAATCAAGCTTAAAAAGAAATTAATAGAGATGATCTTAGACGACAAGTATTTAAACAAAAAAATAAGAATTTTATTTGGTTGATTGCGTCATAGAAAATATTGAATTTACTATTGTATGTTTAAGAGGCTGAAACAGATAAATGATTAATAAATTCTTTTAGTTCTTATAAGACCGTGAAACAAATCAATCTACAACTCATATCCCTACACGGTTTCATATAAGTTTTGTGCCGAATAAAATGCATTTCCTCTCTAGTGTACTTGTCGGGAGAGAAAAACGGAGGGAAAAAAATAGATTTCCAGAAACCACAACAGAGATTATCCAGGAGAGAAAAGATTCAACCACAAGAGACAAATTTAAACCATGATGATAATGGTAGACAGACCTTAAAAAACCTTCCCACAAAACACGAAAAAAATACAAGAAAAGAAAATGACTAAGAAAGTAGAAGAAGTATTTAAAAAAGTAAAACTACTACATATATGCAAGGAAAAAAGTAAAAGCATGGCTGTCGAGGCTATATAAACAACAAAGGAAAGAAGACCAAAATTTGAGTCGCTACAAATCTTTCTAACATTCTCATTTCACATGAGTGCTTCAAATATACTAAAACATGCACTCCACGGATTAGAAGAGGAGAAAGATTAAAGACATGGTAGCAGAGTAAAAGGTTGAAGTTAGCAGGACTTTTAAACGGTTGTCTCCACTAAATTCGCTTCATGAAATATACTGTATAATTACAAGCTTCGGTATTATAATAGAGAAAAGGGCTACACATTAAGTTGTGCACCCACAGGTGTATTTTGTCAGGACATTTTCCAGTATACGATCCTGCAAAAGGTCTCTCTGCATCTGCCCACCAAAATCAATCTAAAATAATCTTCGATAAATAGTGCTTGTATTCCTTGCACCATTACCTATCACCTGAAAACAATTCGAAGATGAGAACGATTAATAACTCAATCATGATACTGCTAATCCCCGATTTATCATTAACATATTTATAGAAGGTGGTTATAGATATTGGAAATAGTAATAAGAATAAAATCCCCTATTTGAACGAACCATAAGGTTCAACTGTCTGTAAAACTATTCTATGTGATTTGCACATAAACCTGACTCAACTTAAAAGTGCATGATAACTGTTGATCCATAGTTCCAGATTCATGCCAAAAATCCCACTATTTCAACTGTAGCTTAAATAAACATTCATCTATGGGAGTGTACTTGTTCCTCAGATATACAATCACCTAGATATTCATTCTTGATCAGTTCATTATAAGTTGGTGATTGAAGACTTCATCTGACAATGGAACTCCTATATCTCCCAGGCATGCAAGAAAAAGGTGATTCATCTTTCTGTGCTCTCTAACCAAATAAAATTACTCACATGTTTGTTTGCTACAGACTACACATGACACAATACTATGTCTGCATAAGTTTCATAATAATCATGAAATCATGTGTTGAAAGTCAGAGCTTGTTTTCACCCTCATAATGGTGCTCTCTCCTAAAACATTTCTACAACAGATATTTTCCCTAACAAGCATTTAGAATAGAATTTTCACTTAACTGAATTATATTTCCACTGATGATATAAGTTCAAAAGCTCACCACAGACAGAGTAACTCTATGTTGGCCTCCAGTTGACGCTGGACATGTCTGGTCTGCATGGCATCATTGGAGCACCCTGGACTGTGAATGAGCAGAGCACATATTTGAAGTACATAAGTTGAAGAGCTATTCAGAATGAAAATCATATGATGACAATGGTCTTATCTGCACCCAAAGGATCACCTGGGATTTGACTAGCAGGAGGCAGAGTATTTGGGGCGGGGGGTTGAAAACTAACAGCATTTCCAGGAGGCCTTTCAAGAGAAGGTCCAAAATAACCTTCAACAGACAACACCTTATCAATAAGGCCATGAGAATGTGTCATCACCCACTAAATTTTGGTTATTCATAATGTCAGACTACATATCCATCACATTGGTCACTGAGTGAGTGAGTGAGGAAAAAGGAATACAAAAAAAAGAATTCAATGGATTTCTAAACAAGTATGAGGGTACTGCACTCTCCAAATAAAAAGAAATAAGTGATATGGCCACCTTTTACACCATCAAGGTCTTGCTTCCACACCTAAACATACAAGAAGCCAAGAAAAAAGAAAAAAAAAAAAAAAAAAGAGAAGAAAAGAAATGGAGAGAAACAAAAAATATGACTCTTTCCTGTATTCAGATTCTTAGATAACAGAAGTTGCGCAAAACAAGTATTTTCACCATTAATTGGAAACTTTAGTTGGTTATTATCATATTATGGCTATTACACTGACCCTGGCATCCTAGCAAGCTTGTCTCATGCATGACCAAGAAATGCATGTGATCTTCTCCACAAGAACTAAATATTACCCAATCTTTTGCAATCTATAGCATGCATTGGATCTACCCACTGAAACATTCAAGTCAATCTGAAAACATGCACGTGATAAGGCCTATAATGGCAAAACAATACTAACCACCATTAAAGTGTGAGGGTTCCTAGCACATATCCATTATCACAAGCAAAAAACTAAACTGAAATCAATTGTTCAGGTAAAAATACACAACAATTTGGTGCTCAAGCAAACCACAAATACATGGGCAATCTACTTTATTTTGTAACATAAAAATCTACTATTTAAGGAGGGAAGACTCGTAATTCAGCTAACTGGAAGCACAGGATTGAAATGAAAAATTCATATTGAACACCAAATCAGACAGATACTTCGGATTGATTTAGTTTTTTTCTGGTTCACTTCTAGTTGACCAAACCAAATGGGAAAACCAAATTGTGGTTCTATCTATTAATCTATTAATATATATACCTTTCAAATCTAGTATTTCACAGTTATTATTATTATTATTTCATACTAAAAATAACACAGTAATATATACAAGTTACAACAAACAATACTTTTGGTCAACTAAATTTCATCTCAGTTCGGTTCGTTTTGGTTTAACCAAATGTGCACCTGCAGATTGAAGTTATATTTTAACTCTTAAGAAGGGTTGATTGTGTACATTGTTCCTGGAATAATGTGTGTTCTTAAAGTCACCAAACAAGGTGGAAATCATATTTCAGCAATCGGCACAATATTGACAACACTATAAGCATGAAACCATCAATAAGGATGTAGGTAAGAAATTTATATAACAAAAAAATATTGAAGTGCTAAATTTCTACATTACAGCAATAATAGTAATATTTCAAAATTTTACTCTACTAATATTAGCAACTAAGCAAGCGCATATGGCCACAGATAAGGTGGATCATGCACCTAGTTGTACAGGTGCTGCTAGTGTGAATCAGATTAGCCACCTAGTACAGATTTATATATATGCAATACATCTTAATATTACAACAACCTTGCTCAAAAGCATGGCCAGTACTGTTTTTACACGTAAATCTTTTGTCCTATGGTTCACTGGGTAAGTCATAGGAGTATATAATGTAAGACATGAATCTATAAAATACTTTGAAATTCACAAACAATGGCACTTTAATTAAGACTGGTAAAATCTCACTCATGCAAATCTACTCAGTAATAAATTAAAAATAAATTATGCATACCTTCATGCGGGTATGGTGGACCGGAACAGGATCTCCCTCCCGCAGTCCATCCACCACGAGGGCAATCAGCATTTAATTCATTTCCTTGCATCCGCCATTGCTCATCAGATGTATATCTCCTTGAACCATCAGAAAAGTTTGGTAATGGATAAGGGGGGTATTGATGTTGCTGCACAGAGTTAGGATAGGAAAAATGACTAGGTGGGCGCTGAGGTGGGAGTTCAGGATGCACAGGCCTTTGTGCAAAAGGTGCACTACCCGGCAGAAACTGTTGCCTAAGTTGTGAAGCTTGTGGATTCATATATGCATCGCCCTGTCCATATTCGACATGCCTTGATGAATTATAGCCAACATGTTCTCGTGCATTGCTGACCCCAGAAATAGGAAAGCACGGTGATTGTTGTGACAGTACTTCACTTCTACAGGATGCATCAATATGAGACCCATGATTATTGGTGACCATTAAGTTCCGTTGATTTCCCTGGAAATTCAATAGGTCCAATGCAGGCTTAGGTCCAAATAATTGTTGGGCAGGCAATGGTGGAGGACCTAGAGGCAATGGCGGACCAATAGGTTGAGGAGGACCAGGTGGTGGATGTGGTCCAACAGGAGGTGGAGGACCAAGAGGCGGGAGAGGAGGTCCAACAGGTCGCATATGTCCAGTAGGTAGAGGACCAATAGGCCGCGGAGGGCCAACATGTGGTGGAGGACCAATAGGTGGCTGAGGTGGACCAAATAGTTGTGGAAATGCATTTTGGTGGGTTGAAGGTGGCGGTGGTGGTGGTGGTGATGAAGATGGAGGTTGTGGTGGTGTTGAATGATATGGTGAAATCGGTAAAGGTGGAGTTACAGGAGGAGATCCAGGCGGCAATGGTGGAGAGTTCTCGGGAGAAGATGGCCACTCGGCAGGGGCACTTGAGGCTGATTCGAGGATACCACCAGAATTTAGCTCAAGAGAAGCAAGCTCAGAAGCAACATTGGCGAGCGATGATCTGTCATCCTTTTGGTGTCCAGAAACATCTTCCATTTCAAGCTCACCATCAACATCCTCTAAAATGCAGTGGCGCCGGTCACTTGGAGTAACAGAATGCTCCTCAGGATCTCTGCCCGTAGCAGGTGTAGGTTCGGAAGGTGATTTATCATCAACTTCCTTGCAGAAAGTTGTATGCAGATTATCCTCAAATTCATCTTCTTCTTCAAACACATTTGCTGACAGCAATCCAGGTAATTGAAAAGTAGCGTTGCTGAAACCAACTCAAAACACGAAAATGTAGATACATGAGATTATGAAGAAAAAATAACATGACAGAGATGATTGACAAGCACATAAAGGCTAAGAGCCCACATGTGCATGCCTACACACACATCACAAACCAGCCTCCAACTGATGCATACAGAAATCAGAATACACTTCCCTCCAACATACTTACATATTTATGATGTAAATTATCATAAGTTGTAAAAATTAATTCAACATAATAGACAGCAACATATTACAAGAAAAGGATAGAAAGCTGTCCGATTTAAATGATGAAGCATAAAATATTGTGATCACAAAGATATGAATGCAGTTTATCTCTTCAAGTAAAACACGAAGTCTCGTATTCCTTTTCAAACCAAAGGAACCCACATAAGGCATGGACTACAATTCCCCATAGGATCTTAGCTCATTTACTGATTGACATCCCCACATTTAACAGAAAACTAATTTATTCAGCTCAATAACTAATGGACAGACCATTAACAACAAGCCGAGAGAATTATAGATGTTGCATGAAAATTAATTGAACCAAAAGAGTGCTATAAGAGGACAGGGTATTTCAACAATCCGACCATCCAATTTGGATCATGTATTACATGGAACGTGTTCAGCAATCTAGACCATCACATTTAGATACTGTTATGAAGATGTCCCAGGCCAGGTGGTTTGTTCCTGGGAGGAGAGCCTATGATGACCAGGTCATAGAAAAATGGTGTAAGATTTGTTAACATCACCTAACTGAAAGAGGTTTAGCCTTGAAAATAATATAGAACATACCTGGCAACTCATAACATTTCCACAGGGTATGTTTGGATTGGGGAGGAGGTGGATTTTGCAAGTCTAGTTTTAGGATTCAAGTGGATTTTGATAATTTTGTGTTAGTTTTCTTATTTTATAGGGGGTAGGACTATAGTTAAGATGTCACCTATTGGAAATTGTAGAAAAAGCAGATGATGTTATATTGTTTTATTTATAAAAAAAATTATTGGGAATTGTAGAAAAGTAGATCAAGTAGAAAAGGTAGGGTACAATTATACTACCTCCGTCCCGATTGAACTTGCCTAGTTTGACCGGGCACGGAGGTTAAGAAAAAACAGTTGACTATTGTTTTTTAAGATAATTGGGTGGCATTTTTGTAATAAGGGTGAAATATGAGGATATGAGTGTTTGACTTTTGTGACATTTTACGATTGTTTTTTGCTTTTAAGTGACATTTTTTGTAATAAGGATGAAATATGAGGATATTAATATTTGACTTTTGTTTCCATTTATGGGTTGACAAGTTCAATTGAGACAAACTAAAATGGCAAGTAGGCAAGTTGGGCTAGGACGGAAGGAGTAGTATTCTCCAAATCCTTTAACAAATATGACTAGGATTTTACCCATCCCAAATCCAGATGGGCACATCCCAGTCCAACACAAGAGAAAAATTAGAAGGCAGAAGTATAGAAGAAAAAGTTATTCACACTGAACAACTAGTAATTTACCTTCCATATTCGTCAACTACCATGCCTTCCATTTGTCTGATGGGATCATCAATAGCTCGTTCAGCTCGGGAAGGGCGTCTAAGTGAAATCCCAACAGATGCATTGTCATTTACTACCCCCATTTCATCCATGTAGCGGCGAAGAACAGATTCTGGCAAAATTTTCCTCTCAAGCCACAAGCGCAAGACCTAAGGGAAGATACTCAGTAACTGGGAACCAAGTCTAAAGACTAACTTTCACATCTAATATAGTTACCTTGTGGCACTGACGGCGGTTTTCCTGAGCACCTGAACCAGCAGGAGCAGCAGCTCCAATGAGACGGGACAATGCGGCTTGAACAGTAGAAACGTAAGAGGGCCCTGCAATTCCTGATGATGATTCAGTAGCAACCACATATATCAGCAACAATCTCCACACTAAGGAATGGATATATGATGGGGAAAGCAGGTCATATTCTTATTTTATGTATTGGTGAGAGGTGGGGATCAAGCAGCAGGTGACAAAATTAAGTTAGCCTAGATAGTTTACAGCAATCAGAAGCATTAGAAAGTAGTGATAGATAATCTAAATCAAAAACATCTATCAATAATACATCATCATCATCATCATCAATTCATCAAATTTTTTTTTTTTTAATTATTATGATTATTTGGTGGAAGAAGGGGGATGGAGGGTAGAGAGAGTTTCAGACAGAATTTTTTGGAACTACTCTAACCTCTCTGGCTATGAGAGCACTGGGTTATTGAGTCAACGAGAAAAAACAGGTCCACTCTGCGATGCAAACTTGGCTCATTTTCCAGCTTTTGGATGAGAAGCTCCACAACCTGCATGGAAATTCAAAGTTTGAGAATATATAATGTCCAAGAAACCACTAAGTTAAAAGAGGGAAAGAAAGTTGAAGATAAAGTAGCTAAACATACAGAAGGTCAACTACAGAGTGCCTTGGCCCAAAGTCAGGCCCAATTTGACCAACAGGTACCTAGACTATGCAAGAGAACCAGAGACATTTAGTGCCTACAAAGAACTAGTAGTTTGTGATCCCATACTTTGACCCATATAGTGAACAAAGTGGTTAGCTTTAGTGTACAAAGTGGTTACTGATGTATTTGAACCAAGGGATTAGCCTCTAGGACATAGGACTTCATCAGAAGAAAAATTAGGAACTAAGAATCTTCATCAATGGGATACAAGGACATTTATCAAAGTTGATCTGTTAGCTGAATCATCAGTAACATTCAAGATCTTATTCACACTTTGAAGTAAGTATTGTCCCCAAAATATTCAACAAAGGCATATCTTTGCCAGTGATTGATTTTATAAATCTTGTGATGCCATGACTTTTCCACTTTGATATCTTCATCCACAACAAGCATTTCAGAAGCCCAAATATCGATACAACCAAAGGTATTTAGATAATGGGCAGTGCAGCATTTCAATAAGAAAAGACCAAAACTTTCATGCCTCTAAGAGTTCATCACATAAGTCACAAACTTTGTAAGATTTCTAAAGCAAAGTGATTTCCTCTTCTTTCCACCAATAAAAATTTACTTGATTCAAGCCCAGTAGATTTATGTTATCCATAAAATAGAAGTAAATGTCAGAATGTGGAAATTTAGAGAAAGTGATGGCAAAATTGTCAGAAATTTTCTGACATGGCCACAAAATCAAGTATATGATTTAGTGGGCGGGGTCAATTTAAGTAAAACAATCTAACATAGATGACAATAGGGTGGAAAATATCAAAACTAATCCCAATTTGAACTTTTTTACCAAATCAGGCAGGAAGGGGGGGTGACAGATTTGTAAAATACTCGACCTGCCTAAAAGATCTGAGCTTAAAACCCTTCAAGCAACAATTTCTCTTCCTAATGCGTATTCTTCTTACAAGAAAAATAACATATAATACAATAAAGAAGTCGTTTTATCTCTTTATATACCTTCTTCCTCTGCTCACTCTTCGATAAATTTGGAGGCCCTTTTGAATAGGATCTCTGAGATTAATGGTTGAAAAGGAATATAAATTGTGTTTATCAGCTAAAGTATTTTGGTTTATCAAATCAAGGCTTGATCGTCTGAATGTAGCCAAAAAAGATAGAGAAATTTCAGAGTTGAGATTTGCAGCAGAGAACAGCGGCCAAGAGGAAGAGAGGATATTTATACTCAACCCTAATGAAAAATGTAAATATTCAACTATCATATCACAACCAAATCCCTAATAGATTCGGTTTCCTCTCAGCGGTTCATTGAGTAGACTTTCCAGGTCAAACCGGAGCACTGGAAAGCCGGCATATATATAAATAATTATAAAAATAACCTATTAAACTAACACATGATAATGTGACAATTTTTTTTAAAAATAAACTAACCACTTCAGGATAGATTTAGAATTGATTGGCCAAAAAGAATTAAAACAAAAATCAATAAAGCTTCTCAAAGGAAAATATGCATCTTATTTTCACCTCCAAACTCTATCATTGCCTTAACATACATTCTATAATAAGAAGCATAAACCACAATCCCCATATTTCGTCTGTGTTAATTGGGATTCAATTGAAAATTTTCCAAAATAAAATCTCTCAAGATTCAAGAATTAGTTCATACAGTTAGCAAATCTCATTGGATTCGGTAAGTCCAACAAGTTTCCACATCAATGGCATCCAGGATGTTTTGATATGGAAAATCAATCCCATTATTCTCTTATGGCAAAAGCTTGTATGACTACGAGAAATTTATAGTGTATGCACAAACATCATATCAATAATACGAATATCTGCAAGCAACTTAAAACTCAATGTCTAATCGTTCTTGGGGACAAAAAAAGGGAACTTCATTGACATACCACTAGAGCAGATTTGAGCAGGAAATACGGAATAGAAAACTGAACACACAGAGAATTTGTCATGATAACAGTCATAATACAGCAGCAGATAATTTGAATAAGCTGTGTTTCTGTTTCTAGTAAATTAAACTATCTACTTTCTTAATGATCTTTCTAAATTTGCTTAGTATATGAGAATAGGGGAATCCTCACCCCTTGTACTTTCAATTTATTTTTAATAAATGTATTTTCTTATAAAGAAAAAGGACCTTTCTAGATTGGGCTCCATGGATCATTGTAAATAACCTAATAAATATAAGCAAACCTCAGCAGATAACAGTTCTTAGTTGTGCTCCATGGATCTGAAATCAGTTGAAACAACCTAATAAATATAGGCAAAGCTTGGCAACCAAAAAGCATACTCCTATGCTATCTGGAGCATGATATGGACAAATGCATAATTTCCTTAACACATAGAAGAAACTTTTTAACAAATAAGTCAAAAAAACACGTCAGCAATATATGAGAACTGTATTAGGAATATGTATGAGCAATTGCAAGTTCCAATCCAATTCAATTCCAGGAACAAAAAAAATCAGATCAGTGTAATAATTAAGTCCCTGAAACTCCTTGGCTACAAAAGTCAAACCTCCTGAACCAACTGAAATCTATTTCTTTAGTTATCTATAGCCAAAACATTGAGTTTTAAGGCAATGGTAACAAACAATTATCTCCACAGGGTCTGACAAGGATAATGAAGATTTACCACAGCAAACCAAAAATATTAATAAAGGGAAAACGCAAGGTGAAAAATAATAATTAAGAGATCAATGGAAGAAAGTCGAAACATGATAGTTAGATACCTCAGTGGCGAGCCCATACTTTGCACAATCAATTGCAAGTCGAGTTGCACGTGCAATACTCTCCTTAGTCCTCGACAGTGTTTCTATCATTCCTTCAAATGCATCACGAGCAACGGCTGCCTCAGTACCCCCGCTTAGAGAGCTCCCACTGCCTTGATGACCAGAGCTCACCCTCCTCTCCTCAAGTTCTTCATTCTCATGCTGATTACTAGATGGAAACTGGTGAGTATTAAAGCAAGGAGAAGCCACATGTGATCCCTGTACATCCAGTTGGAATATCTTGTTTGATTCAAATGCTATTGAAGCAGGTGTAGGGCTACGGACCCATCCAGACATGTCAATGTCAGGAATGGAGAATAGAAGAGGATTCCCATTAGAATTTTGTGCTTGTCTCTTTCTTGCCTGAGCGGCAGCAATAAGATGTTTCATGGACGTAACAGAGTCTGAAATTTTTGAATCCATAGCAGAACTTGTCTTGTCGTCTTTGCCACCATTCAGCCTGAGCAATGACAAAATAAAATAAATGTAACAAATATAACCATAACTGCTAATCTCCATGATATCAAGCATTTATGATTACCTTCCACGAACTGATGTAATATTTTCATTTGAATTATCAACCACAAGCAAACTCATTGATCCGTAAACCTGACTTAGGAGTAGTTTTCTTTTTCTCTCCAACAGAAGCTTGCTTGCTTCTCTCATTTAGCAATTGATTAGGAAATGAGGTCAATCTATCAGATGCTGCAGCACTCTTGTTGTCTCCTGCTGGTGTTTTCTTCCAAGATATACCACCAGGTGCCTTGTTGGAGTGCTTGCTTTGCAGTTCCTCTGACAGCCTGCCACCTCCATTACTCTGAGGGGACCATCTAGGTGAAACTGAAACTGGTCTAACCTCCACGGAGGGTAACTTCTCAGCATCCAACTGTCTTGTGCTAGGAGTTGAATGTGCAGCTGATGGTTCTTTAGTCCTCTTCTCCATAGCATGCGGAGCTGGCGATGACACTTTTTTTGGTACACGACCAGATTGTACCTGTTCTTTTAACCTATTATCAACTTCTCCTGAATTTCTCAAGATCAGCAGGTCATGGACATAAGTCTCACTGTGCATTACAGGTTTCTTTTTTGATTCCGACACACGTGCATTGACGGAGACCTTACTGGTAACACCTCCATGAATTGGGGTTTTGGGTGACTCATCATCTGTATCATCACATAGGCGGACAGACTTTCGCTTCATTGGCAACTGCATGACTGGAGATTGAACTTTGTTAGGAAGAAGCAAGTCAGTCTTACGTGACACAGAGGTTCCCAATCTATTTTCAGAAATCAATGCAGAATTTGACATTGCTTCCGCTGCTCGGCGATGGCGCTTTGTTGGGGGTAAATCATCCTCATCACTGGAACAATTGGAGTCATTATTGCTTGTCTGCACTCTAAGGGACTGGCTGACCTCTGCCTTTCCACCTGAAGGTAATCTTTTAGAATCACTTTTCCTGCTCTTTTGAGCCTTCAAAAGATTAGCATTACCTTCAGTATCATCAAATTTTGAAATTTTGTCAGGTAACGAGGCTTCAATTGTTTGAGACCCTTGTTTCTCACGGCCATGTTGTGTCTTCAACTTCTTCCTGGAGATTGCATCATTATGCTCCTCAAATTTTACTTCAGTATCCTCTTGCTCATGATTTGTCGTCTCATAATTCCTTTTCCCTTTCACCAACCTTTTTTCCCTTTTCTCCCCTTTTTCATCTAACCTTGATTTGGACACATCAGCAGATGAGAGCTTCATGCAGCCACCTGAAGTAAATTTTCTTTGCTTCACTTCTCCAGTAGGCTCATGAGACACAGCTGAACCACGATTCCTAAGGGTTGCACCCTCAGATCTCTTCTTTGACCCCATTGCCAGCTTTGATCTATGGCCATTTGTCAATTCATTCTGGCCATCATTAGAATATTTACCCTTCACTTTGATATCAAGAGGAGATTCGACCTTAACAATGGAATGATGTGAAGGGCTAGATATGGATAGTGAATCATTCACTAGAGAATTATGATTTGAAGAGAGCTTATTTCTCTTTCCCAAAGATAAAGGAGATGACGAACTATTATTCTTGTCATCTGGCAAGCATGGATATGAATCTTGACATTCTACCTCATCTTGCTTTTGTGAACAAGAGCTCGGATCACTAGACTCCTTAGTCTCCATCTTGCAGTCTGGTCCTTTCCTTTCAATCTCATTGTTTCCATTAACCTCCACAGCCTCATCTACCACTGGATCGATAGACTGTGCCTCAGATGTAAAAGGCTGAGTACTGTTATTATCCCTTACGCCACTTAAATTCGTACACTGAAGCTCCTCAAATTCCTCACAGATTTCCTTCACCGCTTGGGCAAAGTATTTAACTGTCTTACCCTGGCATCGAGCCGATAATTTATTTTTGGCTTCACTGGTGAATGCCTGAATATCCGCAGGAGCAACAAAAGCTCTGAAATAGGAGAAAATTATAAATGTTAACATGGAACCATCACTATTACTCTTTGGACAAAATGGCAACAAAACATAAAGGTCACACATGATAGGTCAAGAGAAGAGGAAACAGCATGATATAATCAAATCTAAAATATCAGTTATGCGTCCTAGGCATTATTCCAGCTGGGATCAAATCAATCTTTATATTTGGATAACTAAACAAGGACCAACTACTTTAATATCCACTACAGTGCAAGTTGCAGAGCAATGGTTAAAGTGGTAAGTGGCAACAACATACTTAAAAGTAATACTTTAAATTAGGTAATAATTCAAGCCATTTTTAAATAACCCATGAAATATAAAGCTAGATTCATGCAAGTGGAAGGAATTATCAACTAGTCAGGGAATATAGTAATTAAAAGCATAGATATACATGTCATCACATCCAAATTGTGCAAATGTAGCACAAAATTGCTATAAATAAATGTATAACATAACCTGTTGGAGCATTCAAAACATGCGGAATTATAGTGCACATACATGGTGGCAGATCAGACAATTCACAGCAATACTGTAGCACAAAGTTTCACTAATCCTACCAGAAAGAGAAACTCAACCAGAGCTTACAAGTCTTATCATTAGTTTACTTGCTTACTTAAATGTATTCAATTGAGATACTTCGATCTCTATAATATCCAGGATCATTTTAACCTAAAGATAGGTGACTAGCTGAAGCATATAAATAGATCACAAAACCCAAGAGGGTGTAAACGTTTCAGCGACAAGAACAATAGACCTTTGAAAAGCTGCAAATGGCAACATACACAGATTTATTGGAAGCCCACACTGGTCAAACTCGTTGCACTTGACCATTTACATATATAAGATACTGACACTCCGAATTAAACATGAGACATCTATTCACATTCCCCTTGAGAAATTTAAAATTTTCAATCAAAATAGCCAAGAATCTTACAGATTGTCTCAATATAGAGTAACAGCATAGTTGCTTTCCCACTTTTCTGCCTTTTAATAATGAAACAACTGAAAAGAATTCCGTTTATTACAGAGAGAGGCATCAACAGCTGGCAGTATCAAGTGTTAATTTCCATATCCTCTCATATATATTTTATTTTGTGTTACCCATTTATTTTCAAAGATTTCCTCTGACATCTTTTAGTACTACTTTTATCACATCACATCAGTTATCACAAACTAAAATTGGTAAATATTGGGGAGGCTCCTTGATCTACATCAAAAATGTTTTATGGTGGCAATACACTCTTTTAAATACTAACATTATGTCAGGTTGTATAAACTTTCATGATATACTTGCTAGTGAAACAACTATTATCACAATGATTTAAATATAAAAATTGAGTAAAACAAGCAGTACCAATTTCAAACTATTTTGATAGAAATTGAAATTTAAAATATTAACACACCATGGGACAAGATGTCCTTACAAATAATCAGCACTCCCAAAATAAAGGAACCTACATCCAGGACAGAAGCACAGCTTATTTAAATGATCCTCAGCTATGTTAACCAAAATTGTTTGAGGCATGATGGAAGGATACATTGGTGCTTCTATCTACTTTCAGATTCTTTAGAATCAGTTTGAGGTGTCTGGAATTTGGATAAGAGTGATTCTGATAAATTTGGAGCTGCTAAAAGCCACTATTTTAATGCTGGGTGGGAGGGTTCTTTTGAAGGATTATGGTATTTGTAAATAACTATCTTTATCCAGAAATTAGTTCGAAACGTTCCACCAAACACTTATTTGCACTCCTTTTCTTTTGGATTTACTATCTACTTCCAAACATTATTACTTCTACTGCTAAGCGATCTTTATAATCGCTATGTTTTAATCACTTCTTCAGCATAAGATTGCACAAACAGAACCAAACATGCCGCAGGAATGAAGATTTTATTCTTCAATTCGTTTCTTGTCAGTAACAAGTTGAATAAACAACTGTCATCCAACATAGAGTCTCCCAAAAAAGGTCTTAAAGCATCATAAGAACTCAAAATGGTAAATAATCACAGCTGTACTTGTGTTACCAGGCAGATAAGGAAAACAGTTTAATCTCTAAATAATCATAACAATGAATTCCTTTTAGCATCTGTACATGCAAAAAAAAAAAAAAGAAATAAGGAAGTGCTTACATCTCTAATGTACCAAAGAACTGGACAAAGCATTTTTTAGGGTCTGGCCTACGCCGCCAGTCTTCAGGTCTGCTGATCTGGAATTTAAAGCCATCAAAGGTTTTGGAATCAATGAACAACTCTCATGATGTTAAATGAAGTCATAAAACCAAAGACATTGCAGTCTATATATCAGACAATTTAAGCTAATAGAGGAACATGTAAAGAAACACAAGATGAAACAGCCAAAGTGGCATGGAATTCTGATAACCTAACAGCGAGGATCAAGATGATGGTACTTCATCTGGTTTTAGCATAAAGGCAGATGTACCAGTAGTATCCCATCATGGTGGCCTGGCGGCATAAGGAAACTAATAAACACCATTAATAAAGGCAATACCAACATTTGAATACAAGCATACACGTGGACCGTTGCCTTTCACATTAATAAGCATGTAATGGTGTACACGTGCCAGCCTGAATATGCGCAAATGCATGATGATAACATATATGTTACTATTAGCCAGAATTGTGGATAGGTTCCCATTCTGACCTAATACACATGCCTAGAATATTCTTCAACACCCAAAGACCCAACCCCGACAAGATGAAATTGCACAAGGTGGATCTTCTAATTAGAGTGCCAGCATCTGAGCATCACCAACACTTAAAAAAAAATTGTTTTGGTCCATCTTGCCTGGCAGTTAACACCATAATTGGAAGATTTCTCAATCTTCCACGGATATAACACTTCCAATCAAACTAAGCAACTGAAGGCAACTACATAAAGTGATAATTCAAGTCAATGCCGAGTGCCAACCAAATCAATTCACATTCCAATTAAAGAAAATAAAAATCTCACAACCACGTAATCCCCGTGAGAAATCAATGTAACCAAACAACAAAAGGGGATTGAAAAACGAATGTACCTTGGCGGGCCAAGCAGGAAAACCCTTAACCTTGGCGAGAACAAGATCGCCCAACCTCAACTCGCTCTTCGTCTTAACCCCTTTCGCTCCACGCCTGCGCCCTGGAGCCATGCCCCCCCGACTCCCACCTGTATTCTCCTATGATTGAGGGGGGAATCAGCAATGGAACAATCGAAAGGAACCCTAGAGAAAGAACATATATCCGGGGCAGCCCCCAGAAACGGCGTCGGTTCGCAGCACTTGGCCTTGGGTTATCTGCGCTCGGCTTGGGCTGCTCCGGCGATCAGAAGAAGGACGATAAAGAGAAGGCCAAATTGCATGCAAAAACTGGATGCGGCGGCGGTGGTGGTGGCGGTGGTGGATGGGAGAAGACAAATACTGTGTAAGCATGAATGTAATATTATTATTATGTTGTAAAACCGTATTAATTGGGGAAAAAAGGTTAAAAATACACACGATCGGGCAAGGGTATTTCTGTAATCTCACTGCTGCCTCGTCTTTGCCCCTCAATTTAAATGTGTATTGGTTAGGTGTATTAATTAATTAATTTTATTCTTAAATATGAATATTGGGTGAAAATTGTGCGTGAAAATGTAAAAGAGCGGCCAGACCCAATTACTTCCATATGCAGATATCTGGTTGGCTAAACACGTAAGTATGTTGCGTTGTACTTCTAGTGTTGGGCAATCAGGATCCAACAGATTTTGTTGGATTTTTTTCATTTGTTTTTATGATTTTAATATATTTAATTAATCATTAATGACTCTTAAAAAACATAATCTATGAAAATTGATCGATATATTGGCATTTTATTGATCAACAAGTTGAAAGAAAGGGCTCGAGATATGTAAGAGAGATGTCAGTTACGATAGTTTATTTCTTAAATGGTAAAATTTATATTTTCTTAATTTTTAAATGTATGTTAATTAAAATTTGTATAAATTGGGACGTGTTTAGCAAATAATAAGATATCTTTAGTTCCATCCATATTATTTTGTTATTTTTTAGAGCAAAACAATTATACTTATTTAATAATTAGGATTAAGTGGAAGAATGAACATAGATCTATTTAATAATTTATGATTAAATGCACGAATCAACCTAATTAAGGTGTGGTCGTTTATCAATTTACAATTTAAACTATTTTTATAATTAGATTGCGATATGAAGTTTAAGATATTTGTGAAGTGCAAAACATTAGCTTTTTCCCAATATGAGTCTATCACTTCAATAATACTTTTATTAAGCAACTAGTTCTCATGGCCCAGCCTCCGGGTTTTGTCGACCCTTGGTTTCCTAAGCATGTGTGTAAGTTGAAGAAAGTTTTGCATGGTCTTCGCCAAGCCCCCTTGCCTGGTTCCATGCTTCAGCACTTTTCTCATAGGACTTGGCTTCCTTGCTAGTCGATCTGATTCATCCTTATTTTATCTTCATCGAGGTACCTCTGTTATCTATCTCTTACTATATGTTGATGAAATCACAGTCACTGGTAATGATGGTTCTCTTCTTCATCGATTTATCGATCGGATTCATGCCGAGTTTGCTGTTAAGGATCTCGATTATTTTTTTGGGGCTTGAAATATCATATGTACCTTCAGGTCTTTTCATTTGGGCAAGCCAAGTATGCCCATGACATTCTAGACGGGCTCAACTCTTGAATTCCAAGCCCGTTGCAACCCCTCTTGCTGCGAGTTCTTCTTTGGTTAGTAGTGGTGAGTCCTTCTCCGATCCAACCTTATATCGATATCATGTGGGGGCCTTACAATACCTCATGATCACTCGACTGGATCTTTCTTATGTCGTTAACCTTATCAGCCAGTTTCTACATTCTCGACGGTTGATCACTTCTCGGCAGTGAGCGTATCCTTCGATATGTCAAAGGAACTCTTCACTATGGCCTCAACTTTCGATGTCGTCGCTTATGTAACATTGTTAGCTCTTTTTTTTTTCAAAAAATAAAATGTTGGACAAAAATAATTATTCAAACTTGGAACTAAAGATTTCATATAGAAACTAATAATGCAAAATTAGCAAACATTTGTAACTTACATATTTATTTATTTTCTAAACACTTATATTTTGTAGAGTGGTGATGTGTGTATTTAATTGATATTAATCTTTAGATATTTCATAAATAATTTTTTTATGGAGAACACTTGGCATGAATGTGGGGCTCCAAGTGTCATCACTTGAGAGTCCCAACCATACTTTTATATATATAATATTAATAATATGTTTAGATAATATTTTTTTCTATCATATACACATATACGTTGAATATTTATACTTATCAAAACTATAATTTATCAAAATTATTACATGATATGCTCAAAAATAGTACATATTACATAGTACGAAAGTATTAAATGGTATTTCATAATATGCATACAATATTACATAATACAATAAAAAAGTATAGAGTAGGACTCCTATGAGACCGTCTCACGGATCCCCTTCCGTGAGACGGATCTTTTTGACCTGTTTTGGTCCAGCCCAATCATCTCAAGTTCAGCACATGAAGCCCAATCCATAATGTTATACAAGCTCAAACAATAATAAAACTAATTGAACTCACAAAACCCAAAATAAAAAAGAGAAAATTTGTGCAAGTCGCACTGTCGCACGCAAGAAAGGAAAAAGTCATCGCATAGTCGTTGCACCGTCGCCGTCGTCGCACTGGTAACCTTCCGACCGGGCACCAGCGCCGACGAGAAGGTATGGCTCGAGAAGAATGACGACATTTTAGCAAACTTGGCGCTTCTCCAGATAACAGATCCCAACATCCCTGCCGTCATTTTTGCAGTCTCAAAAGGATATTCTTAGCCGGGAATTTTGAGAGCAAAGAATTCCGGCGAGACAGTAGAGAGAGAAAGTAAGCAAAGAGAAATGAAATGAAGAGAGAGAAGTAGAATCAATATGAAGTTCTTAGCCGAGAATTTTGAGAGCAGAGAATTCCGACGAGACAGTAGAGAGAGAAAGTAAGCAAAGAGAAATGAAATGAAGAGAGAGAAGCAGAATCAATATGAAGTGGGTGAGACATTATTGAGAGAAAGTAAGTAAATAGAAATTAAATGAAGAGAGAGAAGTATAAGTAATATGAAGTGGGTGAACCCTTCGAGGGGTCCGCCCCTTCGAGGAGTCCGCCCCTCTTTTCTCAACTTTGTACTCTTCACTCACTTTTCCATTTAAATCTTTCATAATTATATTTGTTGATAATATAACATTTTTATGTAAATTTTATTAAAAATCAGGATTTTGTAATAATATAAGAGAAAGTCAGAATTATAACACCCCAAAATAGTTTTAGATATAATATACATATATATAAATATATGATTTTATAGCAAGATTAATTTTTTTTATTTAATTGTTTGACTAAAGCCCAAAATTCTAATTTTTTTGTATGGATCCAAATCAAGATTTTAAAGCAAAATGTGGCCTTTTTGTTAGATATTTTTTTAGAAGGAAAAGTTGATCTTTGCAACTTTGATATATATAGTACACGTGTAGAGATATTTTGGGGAAAAAGCATTTGATAAATATCCACTTTTTCATCTCTCTCATTCCATCTTCATCTTCTTCATTCCTTTGCTTGAGCTTCGACTTGCAGGAAAAATATTTTTGAAGGGGTAAAGATTTTAATTGTTTTCAATTTCTATCCCCAAATTAATATATAGATATAGATGTATGTATATATATGTATTTGTTGTGTGTGCTGAAATTGGAGATGGGAAAGGGGGAAAGAAAAACAGGGGAAAAGATGGGGAAAAACAGAAGAAAGAAAAGAGGAAGAAGAGGGGGAGATAGGGAGAGACGGAAGGTGGCGTCACCGCACGGAGCGGCGCCGAGCGGAGACGAAGAGGGTGGTGCCGCTCACGGGCCGACGTGGTGTGGAGTGTGTGTTTTGTGTGTGTTTTTGTGGGTGTGTATCATGTGTATATATATGTAGTGTGTGTGTATGTGTGCGTTTATCTGTGGAAGTGGGGGAGAGGCACCGCCGCATAGGGCGGCACCGGGCTGCGCTGGGAGAATAAGGGCTGCCGGCGTTCGTCGCCCGCAGCAACGGCGGTGGCGGCAAGGGGGCGACGGGCGGCGGCCATGGTGCAGGGAGGAAGGGGGGAAAAGATAAGGGCTGTGCAGGGGAAAAGGGGCGCCGCCGTGAGTGGCGGCGCCGTGCAGGGTGTGCGCCGGCGACGGGGGTTGTCGCCGGCAGGTTGTGCAGGTGGCGGCAGGCGGTGGTCGGACGGCTGAGCAGTGACGGGAATGGAGTTTGGGTGCAGGGGTGATTTTTGGGAATTTGATTAAGTTTAGGGACTT
This sequence comes from Scutellaria baicalensis, assembly GCA_005771605.1. Taxonomy (NCBI): domain Eukaryota; kingdom Viridiplantae; phylum Streptophyta; class Magnoliopsida; order Lamiales; family Lamiaceae; genus Scutellaria; species Scutellaria baicalensis. The sequence goes on along the minus strand of CM016721.1, from coordinate 48,865,257 downwards.
GATTGCAAATTCTTTAATTTCTGTTTATTTCATTTCAACCCTCAATTTTATGCATATTTCATTTAGACCCTACAGACTTTAAAAAATATCATTTCAACCCCTGAAATTAGTTTAAGTTGCAGATTAACCCCAGAATTCCATGTTTTATATGATATAAACCCTATATTTAGTAACCCTAGTTCGAACACGTCGATCATGGACTCCTATCGGATTTAAACCAATACAAATTATTCTATAATTAAGTTCCTAAATTGAACTCTATATCTTATAGGAAATTCGAGTGAGGGACTAGCCTGAAAGACAAGGAACTGTCACCAAACGTCAACTATCAACGGTGGGGGTAAATTATGTGTTTTATTATGTGTTAATATGTGCGCAATTAATTATGTACAAAATGTGATCAAGTTGATTGTACTTATTTGTGATTGAATTGGACGTTGACGTTCAGCGTTCCTCTTCAATCAATTATGTGTGTATGCGTATGCGTGTGCAGGAGTTTCAGACGTGGCTCCGTTATGTAAAGTTCGAGGTTTCAAATATGGCCTCGTTAATGTCTATGTGGGGGAATTCCGAAGGAACTTATGTCGGAGGGGTAACTCCGATGCACCCCGGGTCAAGAGACCCGAGGAATGCAATGCCTTCGTTATGTTATATTCTTTCCCGATGTTAAATGTATAAGTGTTTGATGTATGTGCCTTTACCTCCACTGAGCGTTTCTTTCGCACACTCACCCCTATATGTTTAAATGTTTAGGACAGGGTACGCGAACGTGGCATGCTGGTAGCCGATATTATCAAGGTTAAATGAAGATTTTAAATACAGAATTTTATATTTATAAATTCCAAACATGTTTATTTATGTAAATGTTTATTTTATCGCTCTTTTTATTGTATAACAAATTTGTTTGTAAAGAAAGGAATTACAAGAAAAACGTTTCCGCTGTATTTTCCCAAAATTTGTATTTCATAACAATGCTTCATGGAATAATATTTTACAGTTATTTCCGGAATTTAGTTTCTTTATTATTACTGAAAAGGTCTAATTTTAATCTAAGTAACGCCAAAGCAAGATTTTATGTTTTTAAGAAACGGGGCGTTACAAGAATACCTCATTTTCAGAATCAATAATTATATGCTAAAAATGCATACTTATGTGTTGATAATGAAAATGTTGTGTTGAGAAATATTATGTTTATTCTTGTGTTATTGAGCTTTATTAGTTTCTTATATGAAATAATTAGAATGCGGATATTTAGCAAGTTTCAAATCAAAGTACATGCAGAAGCTTAAAACAAGTACCAATATAGTGAACAAGTCAAATCAAGTTTTTCACTACAGTTCGAATTTGGTTCATCTATGATGAAATCGAATCCGGGCTCAATTCGTCGAGTTTCATAATGGTGAAGGAATTTATGCTTATATGTTAAAAAAACATACTTATAACATCAAAACACATAATTACACTAAAAAGGGGTGAGAAAGTTAGAACACATACTTATATGGTGAAAATACATCTTTATCTTTATCTTTATATATATAAAAACACAAACATTGCCGAAAAAAGAAAGTGAGAATTTTCCCGCCTAAAATCACTTTCTATTTATGTAACTTTTTTATATGTATTTATTTTATATACATATATTAAGTATATTAACTGATATACATATGTTAATTAAGTATATTAAAAAACGTAACTTTTTTTTTATTTCATATGTATTAATTGCATTCTATTTTTTAAGGAAAGTCAAACTCAATTCTTTTAGGTAAGAAAAAATTTAAGGACGTTATATATGGATACACCTTTCAATTTAAATAAATTGTTAGATTATTTTAAGGATGAAATTTACAAGATCCGGTCATGAAATAGCAAGTCCAAATTAATGATTCTTTAAAATTTCATAATTATTTAAAAGTCCAATTATATATATGTGTGTGTATATATGTATATATATATAATGATATAAGTTAGTAGTCTATAAAATAAAATTTCCTATATATAACCAAATCAAATATCCATATTTTTCAAGTAATATTAGAATTAATATATATGATTCCATTTTTTTTTAAGAAATGATATGATGCCTTTAATTTCTTTTTAATTGCTTTTTAATTTCTTAATTGCTACATATCTCCAAATCACACACGCATATATATATAAAAGAACATTATATTAAAATAAAGGTAATGTGAGTGTTTTCCCACCTAAAAACAACATTCAACTTTTAGGGGAAAAAAATTCATATATTTTATTTAATTATATTTAACTTTAAAAAAAGAACATATATTTTATTTAATTATATTTAACGTGAATGAAACTATTAAATACACTATGCATGATATATAAATACATATACGTACCGTGATATAAGAATGATGGATCATTGTGATATGAGTTTCCTTATACATATATTTAATATTTAATGTCATTGATTGAAATAAAAATGAAAAGGAAGGTTAATTTCCTTTGGTTTATATTATATGAAAAGGAAAGTAAATTTGTCTTGATCTTAATTTGATACAATACTTTTGCAATCTATATAGATAATTAATTGATAAATATCAATCAATTGATTGAGTTTACCATACCGATTGCATTTATCAAAAATATATTTAGAAAACAGACATATTCACCAATATATAAAGATGATATACATATCACCAAATACCTATTATCATTTCTATATTCCTCTTAATTTGTATTTTCTCTGATAATACATTTTGATTAACTACTTATTTGCTTTAACGGTACCTGCAGGTGAATTCTTATTTATGTTCTACATCTATCATATTGTTGCAAAAGTTTTTTTCTATATTTCTTTTGTCATTCAGTTTTCAATAAGTTCACAATAACAATATTATCAGACATATAATTAGTGATATTGTTCAATATAAATTTCTGGTATACTATCTTTGTCGAATGATCAAGTCTAGAAATCCTACTTACATTACTGAAAGCTAAGTTTACACTTCTGATTGAAATGCTATCCTTAAACTTCTTATGAATGTCTTCAGAAAACTCTAATTTTGAAATTTATTTCTTTAGAAAAGTATAGTCAAAATTTCCACCAGTTCATTAATTATTTTTTCATATGTCCACATCTTGATTATTTTATACACTTTTGTTGTTATGATAAAAATATTATTTGCTTCGCTGTAGAAAATTTCAGTGTTTCTCCAGAATTTTATGACAAACACATTATTGTTAATCTAACATATATAATGACAAACACATCATTATATATATATTTGATGCCAAGATACACATATGTGCATAAGATTTTTTTATTTTAGTTATTTTTTTCTTATAAATTTATATGATTAGTTTTAATATAGACATTTTCAATCACTTTCAAAATTTTATAACTATAAAAACTAATAAAAAACATGTAATAAAATTTATTAAATACCAGTTCTAAAGAAAAAGTTTTTAGATGTCATTAAATTACATTATAACCAATACCAATATTGTATAAGAAATATTACTCAATTTCATTGAATAACTATATTTTATATGTATATAAACATGTTATTATATATAAAATATAAAGATTTTTTTATTTTAAAATTTATATCCGTGCATCGCACAGGGTAAATACTAGTATATATAAAAACGCAAATATTGCTAAAAAAAGTAATGTAAGATTTTCCCGCCTAAATTTGCATTCCACTTCTGGAAAGAAATATTTATATATCAAAATTAATATAAATGAATTTTTTTATTGGTGTAAATCATGAATCATGCTAAATGTGTGAGAAATTATTATTAAAAAATCAATTAATTAGCTTAAATCATGAAATCTTTTTTTGGAAAGAAGTTATTCTTTATACAAAAATGGAAAATAAATTAATGTGATTATATAATTAGCATTACCATATAACTTAATTAATATATTTCTAGCCAATATATTAGAGGATTACGTTTTTGTTTATGGTATGATTGTCTACATTAATAATATTATTAACTATAATTCAATATTTTTGGAATCATTGACAATGATAAATACATTAATAATATCATTATCTATAATTCAATATTTTTGGAATCATTGACAATTATAAATTAGGAAATACCATTTTTTGAGTTGCACCAAAAATTACTCAATCAATTTCTCTTTACTAACAAAATATATAAATTACAAGAGGTTTCCTCAATATAATATTTCATATGAAATATTTATTATTATTATTATATACACTGAAATTGATTTCAATGTTAATTAATGTGTATACAATATGTTTAACTAATGCATATATGACTATTATATATAATGATCACATATTTGGATCATTCATTATAATTAGTTTTGTTAATATGAAATGTCAAAATCTTAATTATGATAGTCAATTATTATGACACATTTTGGGTATGGAATATTTATAAATTTTTTAGTTGATATAAAGTGTAATATTTTATTAAGCAAAATATATGTATACTGACAGTTTCCAAAAAGAAAAAAACTCAAAATTATACAATCATAATAACAATTAATTATGCTCGTACCATATATAATAAACTAATTTCATATTTAATATGCATATCATCCACTATAAATAAGAGAGAATAAACTCATGATTCACTCACACATTTTCCATTCAGAATTCACCAAAACTTGCATGAGACGGTCTCACGGAGTGTATTCGTGAGACGGATCCTTTTAACCCATGAATCAAACTCATTTCCACTAATTTATATGTGAATAATGAAATATGGGTTGTGGGTTGACCTGTCTCACGGAACATGATCCGTGAGACGATCTCACACAAGACTTGCTCTTCAGAATTCTCAAATTTTGTTTTCCAAACATTTTGTTTTCATGGATCAATGGATTAATCCATCATTTTTTTCTTTGTATATTTATTTCGCTATGAATTAATTTATTTGTTAGACCTTTGCGTTCACTTTTGAATGATTTACATTTATGTTGTTATTCATGTTTTCAAGATTACTTCTTTTGAATATGTATTATTTATTAGTACTGTATATTGAGCATTCTTATTGCTAACAGTTCTAATTATTTATGTAGGAATTCGGTGAACACACTTGAATCTTGATTAAGAAATGAGAGCTTCCAATTTGGATTAGAGATTTCAAAGATTTAAGATTTATAAACTAAATTATAAATTTATTTTTTATATAAAATTCTGCAAATGAATCTCAATATTTGTTTTTGTGTTTGGAGAACATTACCAAAAAGTAGATACAGTCAGTCAACTTTAATTATAAATTTCAATTCATATATTTATGATATCACACACATATATATATATATATATGAGATTTAATATGCATTTAAATATATACAAAAAAATATTATATACTTCTTAATAAAATAATACATGTATAAAAAGATAACCAAGATCTAGATTCGATTTATGTAATTTTGTTATGTATAAAACAAAATTGTTATATAAAGAAGTAGATATATACAAATTAATTCACCAATTAATAAATCTATATAAAACATATTCAACAATTAAATAATTTAGATATAAAAATTAAAAGATATATGATAATAATATATCATATAGAAAGAAATTAAAGGGCTTCATTTGAATTGATAACTAGTACTCGTACTCGCACGATGTGCGGTCTGTGATATAATGTTAGTAAATATTAATTATTTATGTTAGTAAATATTAATTATTTGATAATATAGTATGAGTAATTTTAATATATAAAAGACATTATAATATTTAATAACTAAGAAAATCTAAATTTGCTTAAGATAATTCAATTCACAACAATATATCGATATTATACACATCCAATTCACTAATCTATGATCAATACTAAAAACAAAAGTATCAATCATGATCTTCAAATAAAAATTGGAATTTTAACATGCAAAGTTTGTAAGTTTTTTTAAAACATCTTTATACACAACGATTCTAGTTGAAACATTATTCTTTTTATCATCTGTATTACAAACTACTATCATAAGTCACTTAAATTAAATTTACTAAAAAAAGCTAAAAAAATTTCAATTACTTAAATTAAATACATGTGTGTGAGTATGTATATATAGAAACAACAAACTAATTTTATGTAGGAACTTAATGCAAGCATTGTCAATTATATATTTTCAACTTTTTATTTTAAAATAAATTGAATTATAAAAATATTTTTAATTAATATCGCTTAACATCGAAGATGACAGATAATTATTTCATTATAAGTATCACGTAAATTAATTAATATAGACCGACATTGATCATTACAATTAAGCTCAACACATAATCGAAATGTTATAGTAGTGATCATGATGATGACAATATAATTAGAAACTAAGCATATACTTTAAATAATTAATTAGTTGAGCCATCTAAATTCAAAATGTGCACTATCATATAAAAATATACGAAGTCCTAAGTGTAAAGTAAAAGGTGAAAATTTTATTCAATTATGAGATATTTATAATTTAAAAAATATTTAGGATGACATACTATTCAGACTAAATACATATTGTATATATACATATATGTATATACACACATCTTTAATTATGTTCTATTTATTTGTTAATATGATATAAATTATCCCCATGCAAATTAATATTTATTATTGAAATTATTGTATGGATATCTATTGTTGGTATTTAAGAAATTATTCAATAAAACTAAATTTAATTAAGATCAATAAATTATTATAAACTAATACAATATTTATATTATTAAATCTAATGAATTAAATAGTAAAAAATGCAAAATAAAAAAATTGTTGACGGGACACTTATAAATATTAATTTAAAAAATACTTAGGATGACATAAAATTTCACACTAAATACATATTATATATATACATATATGTATATACACGCATCTTTAATAGTGTTACACTTATTTATTAATTATATTTATATTAAATCTAATATCAATTATCCTTCAACAAATTAATATTTACTATTGAAATGATTGTTTGGATAATATCTATTGTTGGTATCTGAGAAATTATTACAATAAGAATAAACTAATACAATATTTATATTATAAATTGAATGAATTAAATAATAAAAAAATACAAAATTAAAAAAAAAGATTGTTGAAGTGACACTTTTTGTTGGAAAAAGGGCATTTCTATAAATATTTCCAATTTTTCCTTTATTATATATTATAGTATAGTAAATATATAGATAGATTTATCTAATTATTTTTTCTTTTGAATTTCTATACAATAAATATAAAATTAAATGTCTTAAATATTAATACTTATTTATACTTTGGTTAATCTATATATATATATATAAAAGCAGGATATTCTGCCAAAAATAACTGCAATAAATTATCTACCTATTAAATAATTACTATTTTAAGAAACCTATTAATTGCTTTCATATTGTATTTATTGTAAGAAACTCAATACAAATAAATGTATACAAATAAACCTATTTATTGTATTTTAAGAAACTCAATACAAATAAAAATAAATAGACCTATTTATTGTATTTTAAGAAATTCAATACAAATAAATAAATATTTAATTTAAGAAATCAATTGTGATACTCAATTTAGTATTTATTGTATAGAAATTTCAAATAAAATAAATAAATAGATAAATAAGATGAAATGAGGGATTATATATTTATTATCTCTCATCTTATTTTTAAGTACTTAGTTTAAATGGTAAATTACAAAAAAACAATTCCACCTATCGATTTTTTTCAAATTGCAACCTTTTTTTTTTTCAGATTGCCACCCAGTCTTATTGTGGTTTTGTCGATTGTAAATTTTCCGGCGAAATGGAGATTAATTTGTTCACTTTGCAACCTAAACTTTGTTTTTTTTTTTTTATCTAATTGCAACCTGAACTTTGTGTTTTTATCAGATTGCAACCTGAACTTTGTGTTTTTATCAGATTGCAACCATGAATGAAAATTTCGATTCCGATGGAAATATAAGTAACTTAAATTCACGGAAATATCGTGAAAATATCGATATCGATGGAAATATTGGTACATATATTTATTGTTTTTTTCCTATATTTACCAATATATTTCGATATTTTCTCGATATTTATTGATATTCCAACAATTTTTTACCGATGTTACATATATTTCACCAATTTTGACCAATATTTCCTTGATATTTATTTTATGAATATCGATCACACTTATATAACATAAATGTCACACTCATATATATATATATAAAACATAAAGGTATCAGTGTGAAGTGAAAAAAATTAAGGTTTGTTGCAAAGTGAAAATAATTAATTCATTTGCCGGAAAAATGACCGGAATTTTGCAATCGGCAAAACCACAGAAAGAATGGGTGACAATTTAAAAAAAAAAACAGATTAGATTGCAATTTTAAAAAAGTCGATAGCTAGGGTTTTTTTTTTTTTTGTAATTTACCCTATTTTAAATCAATTTTAAATATATAATATATAAAATCAATCATTATTTAATGATCTTAAATTTAATATTCATATAAAATTTATCAAACTGAAATATGGAAATGTATGCGTGTGGGCTTCAACGATTTTTCATTTTAAACGTTTCTATGATATATAGTATTAATTTATTGTTAATTAATATTAAAATGTAGAAAAAAAAATATTATAGGTGTACCTAATAGATTACACATATAAAACATATCAAATAGAAAAAATTAGATTAAAATTATTATTGCAAGTTAACCAACTTATTCATTTGAAATATACAAATATTTTATTTTATCTTTCTTATTTTATATTTATGTTGTCAAATTTTATTTATATTTATATTCTGATTCATTGAGGTGGCATAAGGGATTTGACAACGGTAATTTTTCTGGTTTTTCACCAATTAAAATTTCATCATTCTTAGTCTCTGATATATTGACTTATCAATCTTATAATTATTATTCATAATTTTTTTATTCAAAATGTGTAGATTAAGTCCAATTTTGAATTGTTTCATTTAAATAGATAGCAAGAGAGATTTTCATGTATTTGATAAGCTGATATAATTTTTATTTGATTTAGAATAAATGAGCTATATGTGGCGTTGAACCAAAAAAAATTATTAAAATACGTTTGTATTTATAGTTATAAATGCTAATAAAATATAAATTTATTTATCTCAATACTTAAATCATAACGTTTCTAATACATATAACTTATTTTTAGATATTAAATTTATTTTTTAAAATTTCACTATCCATGTAATATTCTGACACAATTTTTTTATTTGTCTGTTTAATCCATAGATTAATATATTACTTTATATATTTCAAATTTCTAATATTTTCGAATATAATTATTTATAATGACATAAATTTAAAGTTAAAATACCTAACTTTGTACTAATACAAATTAAAAGAGTATCAATATATTTTTATTAAAATAATAATCATTACATTTTACATGTTATTATATTTTTTTAATAATTATATATATAACACACTGTGCAACGCACGGGTACACTACTAGTAAATATAAAATGAAAGTTATTAATGATTTCTTAAAATGGAAATATTTAATAAATGAGACATTTATTGCAGTTATTTTTGACAGAATATTCTGCTTTTATATATACTAGTAGTGTACCCGTGCGTTGCACAGTATGTTATATATATAATTATTAAAAAAATATAATAACATATAAAATGTAATGATTATTATTTTAATAAAAATATATTGATACTTTTTAAATTTGTATTAGTATAAAATTAGGTATTTTAACTTTAAATTTATGCCATTATAAATAATTATATTCGAAATATTAGAAATTTGAAATATATAAAGTAATATATTAATCTATGGATTAAACAAATAAATAAAAAAATTTGTGTCAGAACATTACATTGATAGTGAAATTTTAAAAATAAATTTAATATCTAAAAATAAGTTATATGTATTAGAAATGTTATGATTTAAGTATTGAGATAAATAAATTTATATTTTATTGGCATTTATAACTATAAATACACACGTATTTTAATGAGTTTTTTTGGTTCAACGCCACATATAGCTCATTTATTCTAAATCAAATAAAAAATTATATTAGCTTATCAAATATATGAAATTCTCTCTTGCTATCTATTTAAATGCACCAATTCAAAATTGGACTTAATCTACACATTTTGAATAAAAAAATTATGAATAATAATTATAAGATTGATAAGTCAATATATCAGGGACTAAGAATGATGAAATTTTAATTTGTGAAAAACCAGAAAAATTACTTCTGTCCAATTAATTTATGCCACCTCAATTAATCAGAATATAAATATAAATAAAATTTGACAACAAATACATATAAAATAAGAAAGATAAAATAAAATATTTGTATATTTCAAATGAATAAGTTGGTTAACTTTCAATAATAATTTTAATCTAATTTTTTCTATTTGATATGTTTTATATGTGTAATCTATTAGGTACACCTATAATATTTTTTTTATTTCTGCATTTTAATATCAATTTACAATAAATTAATACTATATATCATAAAAACGTTTAAAAATAAAAAATCATTGAAGCCCACACACATACATTTCCATATTTCAATTTGATAAATTTTATATGAATATTAAATTTAAGATCATTAAATAATGATTGATTTTATATATTATATATTTAAAATTGATTTAAAATAGGGTAAATTACAAAAAACAACCCCAGCTATCGACTTTTTAAAAATTGCAACCTAATCTGTTTTTTTTTTTTTTGATTGCCACCCAGTCTTTCTGTGGTTATGCCGATTGCAAAATTTCCTGTCATTTTTCCGGCAAATGAATTAATTTTTTTCACTTTGCAACCCAAACTTTTTCTCCTAATCCAATTGCAACCCAAACTTTAATTTTTTTGTCCCATCGCAAATCATGAATATTTTTTTTTCGCTTCACACTGATACATTTATGTTATATATATGAGTGTGACATTTATGTTATCTAAGTGTGATCGATATTCATAAAATAAATATCAAGGAAATATTGGTCAAAATTGGTAAAATATATGTAATATCGGTAAAAAATCGATGAAATATCAATAAATATCGATAAAATATTTGTAGATATAAGAAAAATAACAATAAATATATATACACATATTTCCATCGATATCGATATTTTCACGATATTTTCGTGAATTTAAGTTACCTATATTTCCACCGAAATCGAAATTTTCATTCTTGATTGCAATCTGATAAAAACACAAAGTTCAGGGTGCAATTAGATTTAAAAAAAAACTACAACGTTTAGGTTGCAAAGTGAACAAATTAATCTTCATTTAGCCGGAAAATTTGCAATCGATAAAACCACATAAAGAGTGGGTGGCAATCTGAAAAAAAAAAGAAAAAGATTAGGTTGCAATTTGAAAAAAGTCGATAGATGGAGTTGTTTTTTTTGTAATTTACCCTTTAAAATAAGTACTTAAAAATAAGATGAGAGATAATAAATATATAATCCCTTATTTCATCTTATTTATTTATCTATTTATTTTTTTATTTGAAATTTCTATTCTATAAATACTAAATTGAGTATCATAATTGATTTCTTAAATTAAATATTTATGTATTTGTATTGAATTTCTTAAAATACAATAAATAGGTTTATTTATTTTTATTTGTATTGAGTTTCTTAAAATACAATAAATAAGTTTATTTGTATTTATTTATTTGTATTGAGTTTCTTACAATAAATACAATATGAAAACAATTAATAGGTTTCTTAAAATAGTAATTATTTAATAAGTAGATAATTATTGCAGTTATTTTTGGCAGAATATCCTGCTTTTATATATACTAGTAGTGTACCCGTGTGTTGCACAGTGTGTTATATATATTTATTAAAAAAATATATAACAACATATAAAATGTAATGATTTTTATTTTAACAAAAATATATTGATACTCTTTTAATTTGTATTAGTATAAAGCTAGGTATTTTAACTTTAAATTTATGTCATTATAAATAATTATATTCGAAAATATTAGAAATTTGAAATATATAAAGTAATATATTAATCTTTGAATTAAACAAACAAATAAAAAAAATGACCGGAAATTTTAAAAAATAAATTTAATATCTAAAAATAAGGTATATGTATTAGAAACGTTATGATTTAAGTATTGAGATAAATAAATTTATATTTTATTGACATTTATAACTATAAATACACACGTATTTTAATAATTTTTTTTTGTTCAATGCCACATATAACTCATTTATTTTCAATCAAATAAAAAATTATATCAGCTTATCAAATACATGAAAATCTCTCTTACTATCTATTTAAATTAAACAATTCAAAATTGGACTTAATCTACACATTTTGAATAAAAAAATTATGAATAATAATTATAAGATTGATAAGTCAATATATCAGGGACTAAGAATGATGAAATTTTAATTTGTGAAAAACCAGAAAAATTACCTATGTCCAATCACTTATGCCACCTCAATTAATCAGAATATAAATATAAATAAAATTTGACAATAAATAAATATAAAATAAGAAAGATAAAATAAAATATTTGTATATTTCAAATGAATAAGTTGGTTAACTTGCAATAATAATTTTAATCTAATTATTTTTTCTATTTGATATGTTTTATATGTGTAATCTATTAAATAAAATCTGTGTATATTTCAAATGAATAAGTTGGTTAACTTGCAATAATAATTTTAATCTAATTTTTTCTATTTGATATGTTTTATATGTGTAATCTATTAGGTACACCTATAATATTTTTTTTATATTTTAATATTAATTTACAATAAATTAATACTATATATCATAAAAACATTTAAAAATGAAAATTTATTGAAGCCCACACACATACATTTCCATATTTCAGTTTGATAAATTTTATATGAATATTAAATTTAAGATCATTAAATAATGATTGATTTTATATATTATATATTTAAAATTGATTTAAAATAGGGTAAATTATAAAAAACAACCCCAGCTATCGACTTTTTTAAAATTGCAATCTAATCTGTTGTTTTTTTTTTTAAATTGTCACCGAGTCTTTTTGTGGTTTTGCCGATTGCAAAATTTCCGATCATTTTTCCGGCAAATGAATTAATTTTTTTCACTTTGCAACCCAAACCTTAATTTTTTTGTCCAATCGCAAATCATGATTTTTTTTTTCGCTTCACACCGATACCTTTGTGTTATATATGAGTGTGACATTTATGTTATATAAGTGTGATCGATATTCATAAAATAAATATCAAGGAAATATAGGTCAAAATTGGTGAAATATATGTAACATCGGTAAAAAATTGATGGAATATCAATAAATATAGAAAATATCGGAATATATTGGTAAATATAGGAAAAATAACAATAAATATATGTACCCATATTTCCATCGATATCGATATTTTCACGATATTTCCGTGAATTTAAGTTACCTATATTTCCACCGGAATCGAAATTTTTATTCTTGGTTGCAATCTGATAAAAAAACAAAGTTCAGGTTGCAATTAGATAAAAAAAAAAAGGTTGCAAAGTGAACAAATTAATCTCCATTTCGCTGGAAAATTTGCAATCGATAAAATCACAAAAAGATTGGGTGGCAATCTGAAAAAAAAAAAAGGTTGCAATTTGAAAAAAGTCGATAGGCGGAGTTGTTTTTTTTAATTTACCTTTTAAAATAAGTACTTAAAAATAAAATGAGAGATAATAAATATATAATCTCTTATTTCATCTTATTTATGTATTTATTTTTTTATTTGAAATTTCTATACAATAAATACTAAATTGAGTATCATAACTGATTTCTTAAATTAAATATTTATTTATTTGTATTGAATTTCTTAAATAGGTTTATTTATTTTTATTAATTTGTATTGAGTTTCTTAAAATACAATAAATAGGTTTATTTATATTTATTTATTTATATTGAGTTTCTTACAATAAATACAATATGAAAGCAATTAATAGGTTTCTTAAAATAGTAATTATTTAATAGGTAGATAATTTATTACAGTTATTTTTGGCAGAATATCCTGCTTTTATATATATAATGATAATGATATAGATATAGATATATCATATGTAATAATGAAATGAATATCATATTTAATTAATAATGAAATTAATATAATTTTTTATAATGTGATATTATCTTTATATATATATATATATATATTTAACCTACTATTTCATTAAAGTGATATTATATCTTTTATTTTTAATGTCAATCTAATGGATTTGACAATATAAATATTTGAGTAGGTCTCTTGTGAATCAGGTGCATGGATCTAAGGTCGGATCCGGGTTGGGGGGACCGCACTTTTTTTTTTCGCACATGATTTTTGAAAAAAATCACATACCAATAGGTTATGTTAGACATACCTTTACGTTATGTTAGACATACCTTTAAGTTATGTTAAACAAACCAGTTCTGCCCATATTTCATGCCTTGTCTTTTTTTGGCTTGATTTTTTAATTTTGGCACATACCACTATGTTATGTTAGAGATACATTTACGTTGTGTTAGACATACCTTTATGTATACTTAGACATACCTTTGTATATGTTAGACATACATTTGTATATAGTTAAACATACTTTTATATATGTTAGACATACCTTTGTATATAGTTAGACCTACCTACACATGGTTGGTCTAACTATACACAAAGATTGGTTTAACTATATACAAAGGTTGGTCTATTGGAGCGAATTTTGGGTGAGCTTCAGTACAAGTGTTCAGCGCGTGGGAGCGCGTGCAGGCGCGTGGAAGCGCGTTTTGGGCGCGTGAATGACCTAAATATTTATCTTATATATTATCAAAAATAGATTGAACCATGTTTTTCGTGCTTTAATGCCCCACGATCGATAAACAAGGAATTTTTTTTACATTTTATGTTTAGTAGTTTCTTAAAATATTTAATATATATTTAGATACATATATAAATACACATGCACTTAATGTATATATAAAAATTAATATATAAATTGACTATTAACCTTAAATATCTTTTACTATGAAACTTAGTATTATTACATGTTTTTGAATTGAAAATGGTAAAGATTTTATATATCTTATGAAAAAAATACTAATGCAATTGAATTTACTAATTTCTGGTATCAATTTCCAAAATTATTCACTGAAAATTTTCATATCCTTAATCTCAAATATTCATGACAGGAATAGAGTGAAAGTATGGCAAACAAATATAAAAATTTAATGAGATTTAATCAATATCAGATTACTTAAGAAGAAAAAATGTTATTAAGATGGAATGGGTATGATATGTGATATTTGCCAAAAGAAATCATGAGGTTTTCTAGCATAATAATAGAAAAAAAATTAAAGAAACTTCCAAATGTCATGTCTGAGACTACATGCAAATAATGAAAAAATTATTAATTGTTAAGAATATCAACTATTACATATAAATTTGTTTCGAATGTATAATTTAAAAAGACTAGAATGATTGCAATAGTGTAATTTGTGAGTAATTGGTTATTCGAGATCCATTACGTTGATTTAATTTCTATATTTCTTATAAATTTAAAGAATCAAATACTTATGTAATTATACATACCAAAATTAAGGCATCAAATCCTGAAGCTATTCATAAATCTAAAGATAGAATTGATTTTGCTTCGGATTTAACTAAATTTAGCAAAAGTTGATGTATGTATATGTTCATAATCAAGGATACGAATTGCCATTTATACCAAAAGTTAAGTGAGAAATTATATATTTGATTTCATAATTTTGTTTTAGCTAATCTCGATACAATTAGAAAATACATAATTAGAAAAAACATATTTTCGTATATAATTTTTTAAGTAAAGTTTGAATTTGGTATTCGCATAATCAATATTAATTTTCTTTTTACTTGATTTGAGCTTAGAAAAATGCATAATATTTATCATATCTAAATATGTTGTAAATGTATCGACAATTATTATGGTTAAGAGATATCTAAAATGGGTGCGTTAATTTTAATTATAATAAATTGATATTAATTATAGATAAAAAAACTATTAGTTATCAATAACCAAGATATGGTGAAATGCATAATGATTAATTAACAAAGTGATAAATCACATGAATTCATTATCGGTAATTGACAATATATCGAGATTGATCATAAAACATATTTTTTGAATTTTCTACCGAACTTAAAAGATGATAGTTTAATAATTGAATTAATTTTGTGTATCTAATTTCATTCATAAATACTTTATGTTATGATATTAAACAAACTCAATTAAAATATAGGCTACAATGTTTAATAATATGTTATTTCTTTTGTATAAAGACATGCATTTAACCCCACAATCGACATAAAAAAAATAAAGAAGTCTAATATGTATCACGCTTCACAATATTTCCTTATTAAACTGTGAATTCAATTTTTTAATTTTTTTTGTCAACACATATGTAGAAATTCAATTTATTTTGTAAGATCATTGTGAAAGAAATTTCATATATTAATACATTTTGATAATTACTCTTTATAATTTTATACATTATATTAAAATATTTTAACTAACAAGTTTGATGAGATTAAATTTTTGAGTATGTTATAAATTAATTTTTCATTATACATTTTTTACTAATTAAATTTTGTTTCATATTCTGGATATGTGGAAAATAGATAATTATTCAACCACACCAAATCAAGAAGAGAAATTTCAAATATTTTCATAAAAAAACTAAGAAATGTCAAATTACTGATGAACATCAATATTCATGAAAACGTAGAGAATAACTTCTTTGTTTATATTTAGTTTTTGTTCGTAATTATTAAATGTTAAGTACATTGATTTGTATTTAATTTGAATTTTCCTATTATGATCAATAGGAAATATGTCAAACATGCAATTTTATGAGATGACTATTGATAAATTTTAGTCTTTATTAAATGATGGATTTTTCGTACCCAATGTTATTGTTAGTAAATGTGTTGAGATAAAACAAGAAAAGTGTAATTTTACATGCATATTATAGGTTTTTCTTTAATTACTTTATTTAATTTGTACATTTTTCGAATGTAAAAATATAACAAAAAAAATTACAATGAAAATTGTCAAACAATTATCATGCAATCAAACAAAATATATAATTGACTTATCAAAATTTGTATATTTTAACTTTCAATTCACATATTTTAAATAAACTACGAATTATATCTTTCAGTATATTATAATTTCACCATTTAAATAAATTTAAGCCCGTGCATCGCACGGGTGAAACACTAGTACTTATAATATCAAAAGTCATATTTACACTTAAACAGGGTGAGAGAGTCAAACACATACTTATAACATAAAAAAATATACTTGTAACATCAAAAGACATACTTATAACATTAAAAGTCATGATTACACTAAAAATGAGTAATAACATTAGATAACATACTAATATGTTGAAAAGGCATACATAAAATATAAAAAAGACATACTTAAAACATCAAAAGACATACTTACACTAAAACAGGTGTGAAAAGTTAAATCTCATACTTGTAATATAAAATTAGATACTTATAACATCAAAATACATACTTGTAACATAAAAAGACATACTTATATCATCAAAACATATATGTGTAACATAAAAAGACATACTTCTAACATCAAAATGCATACATGTAGCATAAAAAGACATAGTTATAACATAAAAGGACATGATTACACTAAAAATGGTAAGAAAATCAAAACACATACTTATATGTTGAAAATGCATACTTATAATATCAAAATACATACTTACACTAAAAAATGGTGAGAAAGTCAGAACACATACTTATAACATCAAAATACATACTTATAACATAAAAAGACGTACTTATAACATCAAAAGACAAAGACATGATTACACTAAAAAGAAGTAAGAAAGTTTGAACACATACTTATATCATGAAAGAACATACTTAAAATATAAAAAGACACACTTAAATTATCAAGAGACATTATCCCTTTGTTTGAGTCTTATTTTATGCAGCCTTACCCTCTGATCTTTCATTCATACTTCATTTCATTGATTGTGTAGGTGAATATTCAACAATTGTTTTTTTTCCATAATTCAAAAGCTTATCCCGCATTGTGTAAGTTTGTTTGACTGATATTTTCCAAGACTTGAGTTGATTATTTGGTTGTAGAACTCATCAATCGAGCAACAGTGGAAAGGGACTATTTCTTTTCTTGTTCATTCCACTTCAGACTTCCTTCATAGCTCCCAATTCTAAGATCAAGATTGATCCTTTCTGAAAAATCATCTATCCTCACTGCTACATACTCATGTTCAGAATCAATACTTATGTGCTTAAATGACATACTTGGACCAAAAATGTGAAAGAAATTTAGAATACATACTCATGTTAAGGATCAATACTTATGCGCTAAAAAGATATACTTGTGTGCTTAAAAGGCATATTTGGACCAAAAATATGAAATAAATTTAAAAGGCATACTTGGACCAAAAATATGAAAGAAATTTAAAAGGCATATTCATGTTCAAGATCAATACTAATATGCTAAAAAGACATACTTATGTGCTTAAAAGACACACATGAACCAAAAGTACAAGAGAAATTTAGAATACATACTCATGTTCAGGATCAATACTTATTTGCTAAAAAGACATACTTATGTGCTTAAAAGACATACATGGACCAAAAGTACGAGAGAAATTTAGAAGTAGATATTTCTTATATGGTGATTGGTTTTTCTTTAGGTACACATTTTTCAACTCATCATATTACCTAGTCCTCTTTGAGCTCAAATGATATCACTTTAACTCCAAAGAACATTCAAGATTGTTTACTTAAACTTGCACCTAAACCATCAATGTAGCATATACTCAGGACTGCATCAACCAATTCTCTTTAAGCTCAAACAAAATCACTCATTCAAGATTATCTACTTAGAAACTTGCTTCTAAATAATCAGTGTGGTAATACTTGGACTATTGAAGAAAATGGGTTGCAAATGCATTCAGTTGCATCTAAAAAAAACCCAAGAAAAAACATCAACATTGAGAATTTTATACTACAATTTATACATAAACAAGAAAAGAATATTCATCTCCATTACTGCCAACAGTCACACTAAATCTAAACACACAAAATTAAATTTAAGAAATTAACTCATTGTCTAATTTCCACAAAAGCTAATAAAAGTAAAACTGAAAATACAGCAGAATCTGTAATCCAACTGAAACATTGAAACCATCATTAGCTTTACACATTCAACATCGACATCGACAAAAAAGTAGCAAGATTGAAACTCAAAACAGCAGTCTAGGTACATGATTATGGTTATCATCATACAACGCACATCACACTATTTCAAGTATAATCTGACTAACTAATAATATCTCAAATTTCAAGTATCATTACTAGATTAAAATAGAAATTGAAAACCCATAAAACAACAAGTTTTCACTCTCAGTTGACAAGGGTATAACAATCCTTAAAATGGCATAACTGGCGGCGGTTCGTACGACGCCGTCTAAGCAGCTAAACGCGGCCTCAGACCTCCAAAAGCTGCCGAGGGCTCCTAGACGACAATGAAGGCAGCAAAGCCGGCGAAGACAACAAAGGTGGCGAATGCAGCGAATACGACGAAGGTGACGAAGACGGTGCGACAATTTTCTTTTTTATGTTTGGGGTTTGACGGTGCAACGGCTTTACAGAGATGATAGTTCTCTTTTCTCTTCACTTATTTTTAGGTTGAGTTTTGTGGGCTACATTAGTATGAATATTTGCTTGGGCTTAAACTAATATGTAATGGGCTAGGTTGTATGGGCTGGAATTGGGGTTGGGCTGGGCCTAAGCTGGTCAAAATGATTCGTCTCACGAAAGAGGATCCGTGAGACGGTCTCATCATATAAGTTTTTGCGAAAAGTATAATGCAATCATAATAAAAGTATTAGTTGTTAGATTAATTTCTCAAATCAATCATAAATCTTGAGTCTCAAGACTAAATGTGTTATCATATATATATATATTCAAAAAAACTTATGTGAGATGGTCTCACGGATAGTTGTCGTGAGATGAATCTTTATTACCATGAATTGAACACATATCCACAAATTTTCATATGAATTATTAAGTATGAGTTATAGGTTGACCCATCTCACGAAAATAGACCCGTCTTAAACAAGACCTACTCATAAATATTAGCTGATACATATAAAAATATTATTGTATCCACGTAAAAGTTTTAGCTTACAACGATCATCTTACTCAAGAATTTGCCATTAAAATTCCATTAATTACATATCAAATGATATATATATATATATATATATATATATATAAAGATAACATTAATTAATAGATGGAGTAGTTTTGTTGTTTAAAAATGTTGAATTGCGGAATGATTGACGTATAGTGATTTGATGATTAATAACAAATGTACAAAATAAACATTCATGAATAATTATTTTCATATTAATTTCAAAAACTTGTGTTAAGTATTCATAAATATTAAGTAGGAGTATTAATTTGTTTTTAAGTGTGTGATCTAATAATTAAATAATTCACATGTGAAATATAAAGTAGATAGGTTTTTTCATTCTCGGGTTATAATAATGTTTGGGCCTTGGCTAATTTGGCTTCTTTGGGCCCAACACTAAGACCAATCTGAAGATCTATTCCATAGAAATATCACAGGAACATGAAATGGTTGACACTTCACACAATACTTTAAAATCTTTTTAAAGAGGACACTGATTAAAATATAATCTATTAAATAAATACACACACATATATAATATTAACTAGCATATGGTCGTGTAATACATGAGTTTTAAAAATATATATTTAAATTAGATCTTTCTAAATATTAAATTTTATTAAAAAGATTATGCTTGTGTTGTACATATCATCAATGTTAATAGATCAAATCATGATATAATTTGATTAATACATTATTTGATTATATATGTTGCATTTGTGAGGGAATCCAAATATTTTATATTTTGTATATGTTGTTATATTTATCATACTATTCAAGTCTCTCACCAATATTAATTCTAACTCTTTTTATGCGTTTTTTCTTGCAAATATTAAATATTATAAATTACAGAGATCCTTAAGTTGTCATTTCAATTATTTTATGAACACAAACCCAAATCAAAATTTCTGAAAGATTTTGCTTATGTCACATGTAGTGTCATATATATTTATATTAATTTATCGGTTAACTGAATTCTTTCTTACTTAATAGATTTTTTGTGTGTCCGAATCTGTCAACTCATAGAAGTTCTATATTATTTATATTTTATATCGGGGGAGAAGACTTGATTAATACTAATCACTTCTTAGTTCAATCGACCGAGAAAATTTGGTATATTGATGAGTCTTATAGTTCGATATTCCACCTTATAGTGTAAATTGTGATAACTTTGATTCGAACCCCATTATTGTTATAATTTTATTATTTATTGGTATAATTTTATTATTAATGAGATCGAACATATATAAGTTAATGACAGTTGTGTCTTAAGACTTTTCAGTTGTCACCTTTGTATGAGAGTCACAAACAAGCAATGAAATCTTTGACTCTAATTAACAAATGGGAATTTCATGAATTTTATAAGTACATTTTTGTTTATTAAAAAGACCATTTCAAATATTATTTTATGTGACATACATTGTGAACAATGAAACTTCATCTGACAAAGTTTGATTCGTAAAATAGTTTGCAAGAATTATACTTTTTTATTAAAACAAAAAACCCCAAAAAATCAAGTATATAATTAATTGATGGTGAATGTTTCTAATCCACATGTTTAAAATTAATTGAAGTTATCAACATATATATATATATATAATTTAATTGACAAACAATCAATATTATTGGGTTGTATGAATTTGGATGGAATGGAATTGTTAGTTAGAGGTGCAGTAAGAAGCACTGTAATGACAGTTGGAAGTGTAATAAATAAAATTTGAAGTAGATTATATAAATTCAACTTAAATAGTTGTGATGTTACATTAAGTCAAACACTAAATGTAATACCATCTAATTGTAGTATTAATATGAGTTATCATAGCTTTATCTAAATTGATTTAAAATATTTCTTTGTAATAAATTATAGTTTTTGCAAGTTATTGTCAAGAATTTTCAAATATTTCTAAATAAAGATTTGATTATATATATATATATATATATATATATAGTGAGCTACATAAATGTTTTCAGTCAAATTGCTTAAGATATGGTGGCACACCATCAAATCCAAATCCTGAATTGACTTTAACATTTTTAAACTATAATAATAATCCACATACAGAATAAATATCATGATTAATTTCAAAATAAATATATTTCTCTCATCGATCAACTTGTTTAATTTAAGGTTGTCAATAATTTACTAGTATTCACAATCTGCATTATCTCACACACATACATATATAGTAAAAATTCAAATAAATTAAAATACCGAATTCAATATATTTATCACATATACTTAGAATTCAGATATGTAGGAAAATGTTAAAATGTCTCCCTAACCTGTAATGGTCACATTTCACTAAATTAATTGCTATATTGGATATCGTCAGCAATGAACACATATTAATGTGCCAATTACGACGGTTATGACAACAGACTTGTTTAGATGTAATATCAATGTACTATAAAATTAAATATATATTCTGTAACCATAAATACTGTAGCAATCAAATCGTTCTGTTCAAACAAACTACTTATTTTTGGTAAATTATTATATGTAATTAAGGTGTATATCTTAATTTTTTACATGATCCACGCATCTTACCTAATATATTTTGTATTTTTCTTTTATTAATTTCAATATTCAAACTGATTTTTTTTTTCTTTTATTGGATAACTTCCCAATAAAATAAAAAAATATCAATCCGTTCGAGTTTAACATTTTTCCATTAAAATACTTAATATTCCATAGTAGCAAGCTAGATTGAAAAAACTTTTAATTAAAATTTGATAATATATCTTTTTTTAACATTTTTAAAAAAAAACTTGGAATATATGCTCGTACATTGCACAGTTATCCATTGATTAAAACACAATGAATAGATTTTCTTAGATGGTTTAATTGTTATTAGTTCACAGATATCTCACTGTATAATGTTTTCATTTGATCTTTAAAAAAATATAAAAAAATAAATAAAAACCTTTTACAATTATTATATAAATCCAAGTTACAATAAAATGTTTTACATAGTGATTTGATACTTGAGTTTGAAGTTATTAACATTAAAACACCATATAATTAAGTTGAAACCGTATCACATCAGCTTTAACTCGTCGGAAATCCCCAAATTTGATGATGCGTATCTCTTAAAATTTCAGATTTTAAAAAAAAAAAAAAAAAGCCCTTCAAGGTGTCCTAAATTGCTATCCAATCGACATGCATATATGGTGAAAATGTTAATTTTAATTCCATATACACTACAGGAATATCAGGACTGGTTTTCCAAAAGGTAAAAGTAATAATTTAGGTGCTATTCAATTAATAAATATTAATACAAAAAATGAAATTAAAGAAATAATGATGAAAATGGAAGGGGTCAGAGTCAGAGATTTAAAGGCAAAGCAATTGACTGAAAAAATAATAAATGCAGCCAACTATTATTTTTACTTTGTTTTTTTCAAAATTAGTATTATAAATTTCCAGCTAAACTAAATACATGCTTTGAGCCCATAATTCTTTGTAGTCAAGTTTAAGATTTTGAAACTCCAAAATTGCCCTTTCCCATCATACCAAGCAAATCCTCATCATTTCCATCCATCATCTTTTGTCACCAAGTACATATACATATGTAATGAACCATTGATCTTTAATTATTATTTAAAGTTATGTACATGTATTAATTTCAACAAAATGATATTTATAAAATATATTCAATTATGTAAGATGTTATGTGTGTGTATATGTTATTTTCTTTGATAATATATATTGTTTAAAATTATATAAAATTTCTAAAAGAATTATTGTGTCCTTCAAATTGTAAAAATAGAAAAAGTAAGTCATTAAATTTCAAAAATAAAAAACTCGTGATTAAATTGTAAATTTATCCAAAAGTCAGGCACTCAACACACATTTTTCTTAAAGTGAGTCTTATGCTGGACAGTATCATGAATCATCTTGTATAAGATGAGTCAATTCACAATTCACATATAAATTTATGAAAATAGATTTGATTAGTGGGTAAAAATAGTCCGTCTCATAGAAAACTATTCGTGAAATTGTCTCACACAAGTTTACAGTATCAAAATATAATTATTAGGGAAATCTGACACAAAATTAATTAGAATGATTTCTAAAAACTAATTATAGAACTTATTCTACAAATATATATGGAAATGACAGACAAATTGAATACACACCAGTCAAACTTTCCAAAAAAATATGATTTTGCATTCATGAATATGATCATAAACCTACCATATTGATTCAATGTCAAATTAAACAAGATTAACCAAATTAGCGAAATTAACCTTCCATAACTGAAGTAACGGAATTGCAAACATTACAACCAATTAGTTATCTGTCATTCTGTATCTATAATACATCTCTATATATACACACACACACACACAAAACACATTTCTTCATCACTAAATCAAAACTTGATACCAATCTCTCAATACAGATACAAAAAGGTAGGGAGATGTTCAATAATGTGCCTCATCCACTTCACCACCATGTTCTGGTTCTAACCACGCTGGTATTGGCGGCGGCGACTGCCGGAGATT
The DNA here is from genome assembly GCA_005771605.1 of Scutellaria baicalensis. Lineage (NCBI taxonomy): Eukaryota > Viridiplantae > Streptophyta > Magnoliopsida > Lamiales > Lamiaceae > Scutellaria > Scutellaria baicalensis. The sequence continues at coordinate 48,840,611 of CM016721.1, read as the reverse complement.
GGTGGCAGACGGCGGAGCAGGAGGCGGACAGGGTGGTGCGGCTGCCGGGGCAACCGGCGGTGAGTTTCAAGCAGTATGCAGGGTATGTGACGGTGAATGAAAGCCATGGAAGAGCACTGTTTTATTGGTTTTTTGAAGCCACAAAGAATCCTCATAAAAAACCTCTGCTTTTGTGGCTTAATGGAGGTATTTATTCAACTCTTCTTCTTTTTTTTTTTTTTCATAATAATTTGATATTTTATTTTTCTAATGTGACCTTAATACAATTAGATTGAAAGTAGGAGAAAAAAAAAGTTGCACATGCATGTTGTGTTTACATGTGTTAACACGATCACGATCATAAGTGACATATTTTGAAGTACTTATATTTCTACTGAATTGGTATCTTTCCAAATTATTTGCTCAACATTAAATGAATTGGCATTATTAGATTAAAATTAATATGAACTGCAATTATGATGTGTTTTTATTATATTCCATTTCTAGTAGTTTTATTGAATTTATATATTCACAAAGTTGGCCAAGAAACACTATATATATGTTAGAGATAAACCTATGCCATGTAGCTACTACTTTGGAATTACTAGCTATAAGCTGAGAAGCTTTCATATCACAAACTTGTTTTATTTATTTATGCAAAACACCAATATATGAAAAGCTTTTGAATTTTTGACCTATATATATCTATTATTTGGTGTTTATGAATGCAAAAAGGTACACATTTTAAGCCAAAATCAATGCTTATCTTCTTGGCACATGCATGCAGATGCAACCTAACAAACTTAGTTAACAAAGTTGAAATATTGTGATTGGAATATATGTTATCAAAGTGGAAAACAAACAATTATTTGAACCAAATTATAGTCACATTGTTAAACTAATAAGTAGTTTTATTAAACTAAAAATAATTTGTAGCCACAATTATAAGCCAATTAGTTGCAAAACTATATATGGTCATGGTCCACACCTATAATATGTAGAGTATGGATCATATGTCCTATATTATATTATTAATTAATCAACCGTTCATGTCATCACCTCTTTCCCAAGAAAATGTTACGCCCAAATTTAATTACACAACTACTTAATCTACACACATCACACGTACACTATATGTACATGTATGCATAAATAATAGTATTCAAGAAATATTTAGTATAAAAAATTATCTTTTAATTAAATCAAAATAAGTGTTGATTAGTAACTGTTTTTTATCATTTATTTATTTATAAAAGTATACTTGTCATGACTTATAGTTAGACTAACTAATTAATTAGATTGTCCCAGAATAAGTCGAGGGTATAATATATATATAAATATATATATATTTATCCAATTATGAAGAATGTAATTGGTGTATCATTGTGCATCTCTAAATTAAGGTGACTTCAATATCATTTAATATTGTTTTAAGTTGACTACAGTTATAACCCCTTGTTTTTCTTTTCTTTCTTAATTTTAATAATAACTATTAAAATATCAAATTCTAAAAAGGAAAGAAAACAAAATAAAGAAACATATAAAAAACAATTTAGTGATTTAGAGTTTACATAGACTAGTTATCTCATAGCCATACAAAAAAAAATTGTCTTATTTTTATTTTATGCTCTTTATTGATAGTGATTTTAAAAATGATTTTATTGAAGTACCCATGATTTTATATATATAAATAACTTCAAATTTGATTTCAGGTCCAGGATGTTCGTCAATAGGGTATGGCCAATCAGAAGAGTTGGGACCATTCTTCCCCCAAAAAGGGAAGCCAGAGCTTAAGTTTAACAACAACACGTGGAATAAAGGTACCTACATCTGAACATTCTATAGAAATTTATAATTTATAAATATTACTAATGTAAAATCTTTTCTCATTTACAGTTAGGCCACATTATGTATAAAATTAGATTAAATTCCTACTAAAAAAAGCCTTTTTTTTTTTTTGTAGAGGCCAATTTATTATTTTTGGAGTCCCCAGTTGGCGTTGGATTTTCATATACAAACACAAGTAGTGATGTTAATGAGCTTGGCGACACAATTACAGGTAAAATAAATGCAATTTTAACTTCCCTATTTTTATATTATTTTGTTGATACAATAATTAAACGTTTTATTTATTTATATATATAATACAACTCGCACTTAGTAATATTATACAATACGAAATAAATTGTGGCAAACAAAATAGAACACCCTGTAAAACATTTCAAATTTAAATATTTAAATTCTAACAACAAAATTTATTTTAAATTAATGTAACGTATTATCTCATAATATTCAGCTTTGGATTCATATAAGTTTCTGGTGGGGTGGTTACGAAGGTTCCCACAATTTAAATCCCATGATTTTTACATTGCTGGGGAGAGTTATGCAGGTAATCTTAAATATTTAATCTTTTTAATTTACAATAATTAAATTCAAAAATTTACTGTAACTAATTATTAATTAAATATTTTAGGGCATTACGTCCCACAGCTTGCAGAGGTTATTGTAGAGAAGAATAAAATTGTAGATCACAAAGACCACATTAATCTCAAGGGTATTATGGTAAGATTCCCTCAATAATCACCAAATATTACTAGCTAGTTATTAATTAGCATTCCTCATTGTTAAATTCCTAACATGAATTTTTTTTTTTTTGATGTATTTTGTGCAGATAGGAAATGCGGTATTGGATGACGAAGAAGATAATAAGGGCCTGATCGACTATGCTTGGAACCATGCCGTTATATCGGATAAATTGTACTACGAGATCAAGAAGAAATGCGATTTCAAAAAGGCAAAATTTTCCGACGACTGCAACCATGCCCTGGACAAGTACTACGACCTATACGATATCATTGACATGTACAGCCTGTATGCTCCTACGTGCGTCGACTCCAATTCCAGTGCGTTTTCCGAACCCTCAAAAAAGGCCCATATTCATCATCCTAGACACATATTCAACATGGTGAGAATATATATATATTAAATAATTTTACATGATCAATCGATGACAACACAATTTAGTTAAACTTCAATAATTTGATCAATTAATATCTCAAAAATTCTAATTGAATTAAACAGAATGAAAGGCATTGGAGGCCATTATCCGGTTATGATCCATGTGCCTCGGATTATACCGAAGCCTATTTAAATAGGGCTGATGTTCAACAAGCTCTTCATGCTAATGTCACCAGAATTCCTTATCCATGGACTCACTGCAGGTAATATTAATATTAATATTAATATTAATTCCATTTGTGTTTATAAATCTTTAAGTAATTATTTTGTGTTCTAATCAGCATTTAATTTTACAGAAATTATAAGTATGTTTAAATGAGTTAATTATGAATTAAATGCAGTGATAATATCTCAGCTTGGAATGATAGACCTACTACAGTACTCCCAATTCTCAGAAAGCTTATCAGAGCCCATCAAAGAATTTGGGTTTTCAGGTAAGACACACGCATCATTAATTAATTTAATAACTAATTAGTACTAATTACTTTAGAGTTAATTGATTAATTAGTACAAATTAACAGTGGAGACACAGATGGAAGAGTTCCAGTGACTTCAACAAGGTACTCTTTGAGGAAGCTTGGTTTGCACATCAAAAGAGATTGGACTCCTTGGTACACTTATAACAAACAGGTACTCTTCTTCGACATATTTCAAAATAAAATGATTTTCCTATTGTAAAAACTTATGTGACACATTCTCACGAAATACTCTTTATCGACATATAGGTAGGGGGGTTTACAGTGGAGTACAAGGGTTTGACGTTGGTGACGGTGAGAGGAGCAGGTCACCAAGTTCCTACTTTTAAGCCCACACAAGCCCTTCAATTACTTCGTCATTTTCTCAAAAATCGAAGCCTTCCAATCAAACCTTTTTAATTCTTCTCTTTTCACATTTTTGGGACCCTCAATAATATATTTGAATTAATATATAATAGTCTTCAACTACGATTATTCAATCTGTAATTATCTAAATAAATTATATATGTGCATGGTTGTATTTTTTTATTTTTTTTGTCCAAAGCCCACCAAGGAAAATAAAAGATTTAATTTGGTATAAGTGTATGACAATTGACAACTGATGAGAGAAACAGAATAAAAGTATATATGTTAATTATTTAGTAAATTGAAAAATTGATAGGCCAACAAATTAGTAATGCCATTTAATTTGTGGATCCTATTTTGTGGTTGAGGACTTTTCAAGATTGCCTCCTTGTTTGAGTGACTGTGAGTGAGACAGATAATATTCAATCTTTTGTATCTCTTTATTATATATATATATATATATATATATATATATATATAAGCCTACAGTACACATTAGCTTGTCAAACAAAATTCCAAAAACAAAATCATTAAAATGACTCTCAATCAATTAGTGCTTATAATGACTTTGAATTTTCTACTGAATTCAAATGATATACAGTGTAAAAATTTAAGCTCACACATTATTAATTTTGTTAGCTAGATGAAAAATTAGAATATTTATGATTCTAAGTTTTGAAAGTCCAAAACAGTCCTTACAGATATTCCAAGCAAAACCCTATCATATACATTTCGAATCATCATATTTTGTCAACATGCAATACCTTCTACTTTAATGGTTGTCTAATTTGTTTTATTATGAATGATACAATATTCATTAACTTATATATGATTTTAGAAATAATGATTAACATGTCCACCATGAGCATGTCTTAATATATTATAAAATAATAACCGTATGTGCATTGCTAATGAATAAAAAGCCTTTTAAATCTTTCGATTTGAGATTGATAGTTATGTTGGTCGGGTTTTTATCATCATTAAATACATATAGATCGATCGATACAGGTTCAATATATTTAAACTTTTCATATTTTCGTTTCTTCCCTCCATCTCCGAACACTACATTCTGAATCCGTCACCGTATACACACATATATGCATGAATATAAGTTACAAATAGATAATTCCAAAAAGGAAGGGGATAGAAGGTAGAAAATGCAGTCCTTGGATTCATGTACATGGTTTGAAGTAAAGGAATCATTGTGGTTAAAACCCCATTTATGATATGTCCTTTTCACATCTCTCCTCTTTCACTATATATATATATATATATATAAACAGTACTCTTCATCAAAAATTCATAATTTCTCAACACACGTAGCTAGCTAGCTAGAGACTAGGTATGGTGAGGATCTCTCATAGTACTCCATTGATATTCCACCATGTTCTTGTCTTGACCACTCTGGTGCTGGCGGCGGCGGTGGCCGGATATGGGAGCATGACGGCGGAGCAGGAGGCGGACAGGGTGGTGGGGCTGCCGGGGCAGCCGGCGGTGAGTTTCAAGCAGTATGCAGGGTATGTGACAGTGAATGAGAGCCATGGAAGAGCACTATTTTATTGGTTCTTTGAAGCCACCAAAAATCCTCATAAGAAACCTCTTCTTTTGTGGCTTAATGGAGGTATTTAGTTATTCCTCTTTCATAATTATTAACCTAGCTAGCTTCTTGATTAAAATTTTGTTAATGAATAGTCAGTGTCTTGCAAAGAAAAAATCATAATGAATTTGAATTTAATAGGACTCACTGATGTCTATGAGTTGGCATGTGTTCTATGCTATATGATCAATAATTGAATTAATGTTAATGAATACAGTATAATGTCTATTTTTTATTTAAAGACATTGATTGCAATATTGATGATCTGATTAGGTTATTTATATATATACTGGTATGAAATGTCATACTCGATATAACATATGTACTTAAGTGTCATATATATTTCATTTTTTTCGGATTTATCGTTTTGCATATATATATATATATATATATATATTTGTAGATATTAACGATTCTGCTATATTTTAATTTGCAGCTATTACATTAATTCTTTTAAGCATGGCATGATAGTCCTAAGTTAATGGGATATGAGTTAGGAATTGATTTTTTATAAAGAAAATTGTTTTGTTCTTTGGAATGTAACTATTAATTAATTTTAAGCCAAAACCAGTCATTGTTTCATTGGCACATGCAATTGTAACTTATATATTACCAATAATATTAGAGACATTAAGGAAAAGAAAAATAATAGTATGGGAATGAGGTAGTGAAATGATTGAAACCACAAAAATAGTCAAATTAACAACAACACATGATGAATGGCCCACACGCATATGTCGTATTAGCATTCACTACCTTTGTCATTTCTTCAACCTACTATATATATATATATATATATATATATATATTACTAGTAGTATCATTTAATTTTAGTATCTTTAGTTTGAAGAAGTTCTAAAATTATAGTAACATTAAATTTCTAATATTTTTTATGTATTAAAATAGTATTAATATTTTATGAAATTCGCAATTCTTATACTGTGACAATATAAATAAAATGAATCCAATGCTTAATTATATATATATATATATATACACACAGAGAGAGAGAGACAAACACATAAAAATTAAATACATAATTTTACATAATTAAAATAAAAATTAACCTTAGAAATTGAATGTACTGCTGCGCAATGTCGTGTCATGAAACTGTACTTGTATTAACTAATTAAATGGAACCTAAATTTACATAAATTTAGTCCCACCATAGCCCTACATATTTTGTGTTATAAAGGAATCTACACAACTTCACTAACAAATAAAATTTACATTAATCATTGTGATCTATTTATTGTTTATGATTTTAGGTCCAGGATGTTCGTCAATAGGATTCGGTCAGTCAGAAGAGTTGGGACCTTTCTTTACTCAAAAGGGAAAACCGGAGATAAAATTTAACAAAAACACGTGGAATAAAGGTATGTAATAAGTTATTTACCCAAATAAATACTTAACTAATTAATCAACATTTTGAGATTGATTGCTATGAATAATTTTTCTTGTCTATAATCTGATTATTTCCATTCAAGTTAACACAACTAATTATAAATTAATTTATAACTAGTATTTATGTGTCTTTTTTGAAATTTGCAGTTGCCAACTTACTATTTTTGGAATCACCAGTTGGTGTTGGATTCTCATACACAAACACGAGCAGTGACATTAAAGAGCTTGGCGACAATATTACAGGTTATTATTAATTAATTAATTAATGATAACTTATACCTTCTATTTCCCCATTTTATTTAATCAATGATTTGTCAATCAGCAAAATAAAATACAATGCTAATATTTTATTTTAATTATTTTATGTAATAATATCTTTATTTGTTCTAGCAAGCACATTTTTATTTAATAATCATATTACTATATATGTTAGTTGTCGTGCTCTAATTAATAGATTAAAATCACTGATTTTTCTTTGCTTAATTTGTTGTTTTCAAGTATTAAGGTTCCTGTTTTTAATAATGTAATAATAAAATTCAGCTGTGGATTCATACAAGTTTCTGGTGGGGTGGTTACGAAGGTTTCCACAATTTAAATCCCATGATTTTTACATTGCTGGGGAGAGTTATGCAGGTAATTAATTACTCTTAATTTTCTCTTCTTCTTTTTTTTTTAAATTTATTTTATAAAAAAGAATTGTTCATTAAAGTAAAATTACAGATTTATATTCTAATTATAAATTAATGTAAATATTTTAGGACATTATGTCCCTCAGCTCGCCGAGGTTATCGTCGACAAAAACAAAAAGGCACACTGCGGACGATTACATTAATCTCAAGGGCATTTTGGTAAGATTCTCCTCAATCACTTGTTCGTATTAGAGCATCCTTATCAATATTCTTTAATTTCATTATTCTTAAATTAAATAATGGAAGCACTCCCTCTCCTCTCTCCTTTCTCTCTCTTATTTTTTCCCACTAAAATGTTCTTGCACGGGAACAAATATGCCCTGCAAGAATTTTGACAAAGACATTTATAATAAAAAAAACTAATTTTTTTTTTCCATAAAAACTAGTGTCAAGAATCGTCTGATTTGGGTGCTCTTAGTTACAAAACATATTGATATGTGGATAGATAGGAAATGCGGTGATAGACGATGAAACACATCAAGAGGGGATGATCGACTATGCATGGGACCATGCCGTAATATCGGACACATTGTACCATGAAATAAAGAGCAAATGCAACTTCAAACTCGCAAATGTGTCACAAGATTGCAGCCAAGCCCTAGCCAAATACTTTGAGGTGTATAGAATCATAGATATGTATAGTTTGTATTCACCAACATGTGTCAACTCCAATCTCTCTTCCATTTCCAATGCTCCAACACTCACTTTCAACATTGTGAGTAGTCTACTGCCCATTTTGTAAATTCCATCTTCTTTTTTTTTTTTTCTTTCTAATAATTGAATTAATTTGAATATTTAATTATAGGATGGAAAGCACATGAGGAGGAGGGAAATATTGAGTGGGTATGATCCATGTCTCTCAGACTATACAAACAGTTATCTGAATAGGGCAGATGTTCAAGAAGCTCTTCATGCTAATCTCACCAAGCTCTCTTATTCTTGGCAACATTGCAGGTTATTTCTATTTTCTTTTTACTATAATAACATCGTTTTCGATCTAATTTCATGAGATGGGTCGACTTAGTTTCAGCTAAATTTGAAAAATCGGGTTGAACTGAAACGAACGATCAGAGTTTGGTTTTCACAGTTGCGATTTGGTTCCAATTTTAGGTTTCAAAAAATTCCGTTATTTTTGTTCAATCTGATTTTGACCAAAGAAGATCAGTAATATCAAAACAACCTAACATTCTTTCATCAAAAAAACTCTTGAGACGGAACCCCATCACCAACTAATCAAACCAATTTTCACAGACTGAAGTGAATTGTGGCTTATAAATTGTATAGGTTAACTCATCTCACGAATGAGATTGTGAGAAGATATTAAAAAATATAAGTTTCTGTGCCTAAGATTCAACTTTTTTTTTCCCCTTTTTTATTAATTACATATTCTGATGGGGCAAAAATTGAATGCAGTGATATTATCACAATTTGGAACGATAGTGCTTTCACTATACTTCCAATTATCAAAAAACTGGTTGCAGCAGGTCAGAGAATCTGGATTTTCAGGTAACTAACTATTTAATTAATTAAAAGATATATGCATTATAAAATTAAATTGAAGCGATTATTAAAATGTAATTAATGTGTGGTGACAAATAAAATAAATATCAGTGGAGACACAGATGGTAGAGTTCCAGTGACATCAACAAGATACTCTTTAAAGAAGCTTGGATTGCCCATCAAACGAGATTGGACTCCTTGGTACACTAACAATAAACAGGTAACCTCAACTATTTAATATAGTTCATCTTATTATTCTTCAATTTGCATGCCTAAATTTTATTTAAGCTTTGGTTGGACAAATTTCATATAATGAAATGGCAGTTTTGATGTTTTTTTTTACCACAAATCAGGGAAATTGACAAAATTGCCCTTGTTATCATAAAAGTCGACCAGTTTTGTGTTGGATGTTACTCAATATGTGTGTTTAAATTCATAGCATATATTGTAACCCTATAAACACACATATCGTGTAAAGTCATTTCTTTTCTTCCGTCGGAAGAACAACTTTAGTAACTATTTTCTTAATTTGTGGTGGAAAAGTAATTCACTATTTAATTTTATGACAAGTAGATCTTATGCGAAATCGTCTCATGAATCTTGTCATGTGGGACGAGTCAACCATTTACCCACACTTAACAATCTACTCATATAAGCTAGAATTTGTGAAAATTATCGTAGCTCACATGAGTTATTATGTTTTACGACATATATCAGAGGTATATTAATTATATTTTCATAAAATAAAATAGGTAGGTGGATGGACAGTGGAGTATGAAGGGTTAACATTTGTGACAGTGAGAGGAGCAGGGCACCAGGTTCCTACATATAAACCAAAGCAAGCACTTCAAATGGTTGACCATTTTTTAAATGGACTCAAACTTCCTTCTCAACCTTTTTGAATTTTTCTGTAATTTACAATAACAAATTTATTAGGTTTTGAACCTATATATCTTCTTAATTTTCGATATTGGGATTTCGAACCTTTTCTTTTCCTTCATTTAATCATCTTCTATTTATAAATCTTGATTAGAATTTATGTGGCTTGGTTCTTGGTTTTGAGAAGTGGGCTAGAGTGTTGGACAAAATGGGCTTATAAAAAATCAATACGATTAATTATATAAAAAATTAGGATGGACTGAAAATCTATTTTCAATTATAATATGAATTTCGGAAGTTAATTTCATAAATCACCAATTTAGTATATATACCAATTTGAAATATATAATCTAGTTTATGCACTTCAATTGCTCACGTGGGGTTATAAATAAATCTCAATCATCATTACACGTATGATTTTATATCCTAATCGTCATTCACGTGGATTTTTTAAAGCAAAATTATGAAACAATTAACTAAACATATATAAATTAATATTTAAAAAATAACAGCTTATAGATCAAGAACAAAATTACCCCTCATCATTCAATAACATATAAAAACTACTGTAAAACAATTATTAATTAATGTAGACAAATCTAACCTGAATATTTTAAAATAGGAATTGTTGGACTTCATTGTCACAAAATCAACCATTTTACAACCATATCTAGAAACAAATGCTAATAAAGAGGATAAACTGTCTGAAAATTGGGTAGTTGTCTCCATGTCATTTAGTAGTCTCAATATATCCCATATTTAAAAGAAAAAAATAACCATTGTTTGTGGCCATCACTAATATCATATATACAATAATATAATCAAATTTGCTACCAAATCCATTTGATAGTGTAGAGCTATGTAGCATTTAATTATTCATTGATTAAAATTGACTTGGCTTCTCCTACAACCTCAAGTACTTCAATCCTCCGATTAAAAAAAAAAAAACTAACAAGGACGTTTTTAGATTTCATATGGATCTATAGCCACTATTTATCCACTTTTCGATTCTCACTCGAATTACATTTTGAAACCGATTTTCATCTGATGTTTTTATATGTGATATCATGTGTTATTATATTTATCTCGTATTGCATGTTAATAAAAATGTTATATAAAACACATGGTAATTTATATTGATTAATTTGGAATAGTAATTAAAATAGGAGGAGATAGAATAAAAATTTCTTACGTGAATCCCAAATCCAAGTGTGATTAGGTAGCAATTATTTCAAGCCGGCCCCTAATAATCTAGGATTATTATATATTTATGACACGTGAAATCCTATTAGTTTATGTCAACAACATATATGTTCACATCAACCCTTTATTTTAAAATGGACAAATATTTTGAGCCATATATCGTGACTTATTTATTCTCATCTTGATACTTTGAATCGTTGCAGTTAGACCAGTTGCAGAATTAATTCTTGAAATTTGACTCACCTGTATAAAAGATAGAATGTAGATGATATTGTGTCTCACGGATCACGTTATGTCAGACGAATTATAAACATGTTTCAATTCTCAGCTATTTCATTTTATTATATATTAAGTTTAAACAAATCATCTATATCTGAATTACCTTCCAAATGAGCTCCGTCTAGTGAGATAATATCTTATTTAGAAGAAAAAACCTATAATAATATGTACCCCTTTAAGTTATGAGAAATATCTTGACAATTAGTTTGTCTATTTTTTCAAAACAGCGCACCATTTTGCTCGTAATTAATCAAACTATATATATGGAATTAAAAATTGACATGAATTTCCAATACTTGTACAGAAATGTACAAGTCATGCAAAAACTACATATTGAGACAATGAAAACAAGATCAAATAAAAAAAAGGAGATGATCAAGATACAAGAAACAACTAATATATTATTAATTGGTCGTCGTCGATCGATCTATCGATCAAGTAGTCCTTGTAAAACAACCATTTTCTTGTACTCCTTGGAATCCAAATCAAGAATATGATTTTGATCATGAGTACCATTTTGGAGTTGAATAGCATAGTATTCATCCAAATTTGCCCTAAAACGAGGTATGAAGTAAAACCAAGATGCAGTGCAAAGAATAGCACACACTTTACCCCAAATCACCATCACTATTAATGTTACCATTATTATCACTGCACCAACCATTGGGTCTAATTCCCCCTTAATTATTTTTCTCTCTTTTCCCTTTTTACCCTTCTCCGTCGTCCCCGATTTCTCCTTCTCCTTCCCCCGACATAGCAACGGCAAAGACATCGAGTGAGATAGCTTGCTCGAGTTCTTTGCCCATCTTTCTGATCCAGGGATCGTAATATCTTCTTTTTCGACTCCTTTTATTGAACAATTTATAATGTCCTGTATCCAATATATTGGTTCATATCAACAAGTTATTATATGTTTGGCTACCTAAATTTATGGAAAAACTGAAGTGGTTTTTTTTTTTTCCAAATTATAAGGAAATATATACTTTTTCGAAAGAAATATATGTATCAATCTATTTATTTCTAAAAATATGTACTCATAAACTAATTATCAATTATGTGTTCTAGAGGTGATCCACTGAAAATTCAAATATAAAAATTAATTAATTGCCTATCATACCTAATGTGACTACAAAATTCAAATATAAATACACTTTAATTAATCTCATGTACATATGAATTGAAATCAAATTACTATATATATATATATATATAAATCAATTTCATTCAAAAAACACAAAAAAAAAAAAAAAAACTTTCATTGAGAATAAATAATTTCAAAATTGAAATTCCAAGACAGTACACAATTATGTTGATAATAAAGCAAATAAAACAAAGAAAAAAATCAAGAAACAATTAACAAAAAATACCTTATTAATCATCAAATCATCTGCAGATGGAGGAAGAATCTTATCTCTCTTCTCCTCATGATCCTCTCCAACACCAATCTCAGTGGTCGAACTTACAGTCTCCGGCGGCGGCGGAAGAGGTCTCCGGTGGCGGCCGGAGGTGGGTCTAGCATTTTTTAGGGGCTTAGGATCGGCGGCGTGATCGGCAGAAACTCTGTTGGAAATTCCAAAACAGCCCCCAAAGAAGCAGAAGAACAGGCTATCTTTATTTCTTACCTTTCTCCTATGTTTCTTTGCAGCAGCCATAGCCAGAGAGGGAAACAGATTCTCTGCATGAACATTCAACTCTCTCTCTCTCTCTCTCTCTCTCTCTCTCTCTCTCTCTCTCTAACACAATATTGCCTCCACGTTTTATTTCCTTAAGTTAATTGCCTTGTTTTGAGGTCTAATGTCATTAATAGTTTCATCTTGTATATACTATCTGATTTTATTAATATACTACAACTGGCTATTTTTATAATAATTATGGGAATTACAAATTGCAAAACAATTAATCCTCCATGTTCAACCTATTTATCCTTATAAAAATAGGTGCAAGAGTTGGGACAGTAATTAAATTGCAATCCACCCAATTGAATTTTTTAAATGAAAAGATGGATAGACTACTTAAACTGTGGTTAATACTAAATAATAAGAAAAAAATGAAATGTGGAGTATAATTAGTATAGAGTTTGGTTAAATGAGTGTTTGACTAATAGGATTTGGTTGGAGGAATTGACTTGGACTTTAGGAGAAAGAGGGATAGGGTATTCCAGTATCCAAACGCGGTTTCACCTTCTCCACCATACATTCAAAAGCTTCTTTTCTATTACTATTATTTTCTACATTACATTCTCCAAGCAAAGTAAATGATTATCTATAAGGCTATTCGTGTAATTTTAATATTTTAATTAAAAATTAAAAAATATTTAAACCCAAACCCACAGTGTCTCTTTCATATCTGCAATTTTATTCTTTTTTTTTTCTTTCACAAAAACTTATGTTAGACGGTCTCACAGATTGTTTTTTAGAGAGATGATGACTCATTTTTATTTACAAATCAAATCTATTTTCATAGATTTATATACGAATTGCGTAGTATGGCTTTTGACCAATTGGTTGACATGTCTCACATAAAATGATTAGTGAAACGATCTCACATAAGATTTATTTTTTTTCTTTTTTATTCTTGTTCCACAATTCCTTCTCCATCTAATTTTAAGGCAAAATGTTGTCTCTATATTATGTTTTTCATATTATATTCTCCAGAATTGCATTCATTGACCCGAAAAAGAAAAGAGTGACTCTCCTGTGCAATCGGCCGCGTGCGGGCTGGCGAGGACCAGCCCAACCCGTGCCTCTTTACTTTTTTACGTGTTTTGGTCGTGACCTTTATGTTAGTGTTACCTTTAGCGTGACCTCATTTCCAGATTTCATACCCTTAGTTTAAAAATATTGAACTAAAATAACACGAAGGTAACACTAACATAACATGAAGGTAACACTAACATAACATGAAGGTATGACTGCCTGGAGCAAATTTTGGTGGGTTTGAGCGCATCCACCAGATGCATGGGAGCGCGTTGAGGCGTGAGAAAACACGCGTGGGACGGGTCGATCCGAGTGTATGGATCATTAATCCATATACCAGTCGCACAAAATATTTTACCAAAAGGAAAAAAATGATGACATGCTCATCCATCGAGATAATATACCTAAAATCTTATTGTCACTTTTTTATAAAAATGGGATACCATCTAAATTAGAAATTCGATTTACAATCTTCATCATACCTTCTCTTGCAAGATTTGATTAGGGTCTTCATTTTCCGATAAACAAACGTAGATAAAGAGACTTTCCTTTAAAATATGTAAATACATGAAAAATGGGAATTTATTGGCAGTGATTTTAATTAAAATAATGGAATAGTAGTAGTGAGTGGATATAAAATATAAATGTGTGGAAAAGAGTAGTTTCCATTGACTAGTTGAACAATAAATACTATACTTTTTATCATATAGTCCAAATTACAGGTAGTTACGCTATAAATAGCAGAAAATGACCCAAAAACAAAATGAAACTAAGAAATTGATGCCTAGTATTTATCATATTAATTCACATAAGTTAAAATTTAAAGGTAAATTAGCTCCACTAACACTTCCTACATAAATATTTGTTCAATTAGTCGCTCACCAAATTTCCAAATAAATATTAAATAAAAATAAATCAAATGAAATACATTGTACCAAATAACCATGTACCATGCGTGTATCACATCCTAAAACATGTTACATGAGTTTTGAAAGTAAAAACGATCACAAATTATAATATGTTTCTAGTATCAAATCTACATAGTTTTGGAATGGGGGCTATTTAAAGAATTTACAAATATGATTTTTTTAAATAATAATTTATGTTGACTATGCTATTTAAATATGTCTTGTTCACAAATAAATATTTTTTCGATACACACTACTAAATTAATCTAATAATATAGTGATATAAGATTGTTTATTAAAAGTACACTAGACAAAAATGTTATGATATATTTTTTATATATTTAAGAATTAGGATTTTTCAGTTTCTCAATTTTGTTGATTTATAGATTTTTTGAGTCTATATGTATTTTCACTAATTATTCATGGAATGCATTTAAATGTCCATAAACAAAAATGGCAAGCTTTTTTCAAGAAACCACCATAAATTTACATTTCTTGTAAATGGATATATATAGAGAGGCTATTTATTTCAGAACTCCACTTCTCCATAACCAAAATTGCAAGAATTTTTTTCTTTTTCTTTTTTTAACAAAAAAAAAAAGAAAGAAAGAAAGAAAAAGAACCATAAATCGACAATTCTTGCAAATGGATTTATAGAGAAGCTATTTATTTCAAAAGTCCATTTCCCCATTAACCAAATTAATTGCAAGACTTCTTTCTTCAAGACCCATAAACTTACATTTCTTGCAATGGATTTTGAAATAAGCTATTTAATTCAAAACTCCATTTCCCCATTAACCAAAATTGCATGATTCTCTTCACAAGTCATTAATTTACATCTCTTGCAAAAAGATCATTTATAGAGAACCTATTTATTTCAAAACTTCATTGGAACTTATCCAACGGGCCCACGAAATTTTAGTTTTGTACAAAAGTTCATTTCAAATGGGCTCCATAAGATAATCCTCGTATTAATACGTTTTCACATTTATTTTAATATTCATAATCATTATCTGTGTGTTTCTCTTTCCACCCACTTAACTTTATTTATCTTTTACATTAAGTAATTACATTTCTTTTTATCCATAAATTTTTAAATAATACAATCCCTTATGTTCTATGTATATATACACACATGTTGGACTTTTTTACAAGGATTAATAAGGTTATTGAAAAAAATATTCATAAAACCATTTGATTTCTTGTTATTTTGTAAATAAATAAATAAAAAGAAACTTAAGCCTTAATGTAATACTCCATGTTTAAAACCAAACAAAAACTCAAATATCACTTTTTTTCTGATTTCCATTCCATGTAAGTTCAATTGGAGTGAAATCAAATGAAAATTCAAACTTTAGCAAAAAAAGAAAAAAAAATGCGTGCATTGATTTGCAATCTTGAAAAAATGAAAAAAAAATATCTTAAATAATAAATTGAAAAATGAACAAATTTAGTTTTAGTTTTTTTATATTAACCCTTATTAATACCACAATAAGTATTCATAAACATAGTCTAACGACAAGTATATCATTCGTCTTGGGCAGGATCTCATGTAGGTTCGAGTTCTCTATCCCTAATTAAAACTCAAAAAAAATTAATACCACATTAATGATTTGATGAATAATGTATTAATGTAATAAAAAATATTATAACTGGCCATCACAATTAAGATCATGACCACTAACATAACACTAGTTAATACTCCTCTTTCATTTGATATTATAACTGATGACCATCACAATTAATATATCATTTTAACTAGGGTAAAAAAACAAAAATACATCTCAAGTATGCGTGATTTAGCACTTTACTATATTATTTTTAAATATTTTCATTTCACTATATAAAGTATAAAAAATTTGCAGGTTACAATATTTTCGGTTGCCACGTCATCAAACCTCACCGGAGATTGATCAAGTGCATCTAAATTTAGCAATTTGCTATATGAATTTTAAAAGTTTTCGTTTTAGTATATAAAATTCAAGGATTTTGCAGATTTCAATATTTCCAACTAAATCATCGTAAAATCTCATCGAAAATTGCTTACGTCCATGATTTTTAGAGGAATAAATTTGTTTTGAAGACGTAAGTTACATATCTTCATTACCTAATCTCCTTTTTCTCTTTTTCATCTACAATTATTATTTACTTTATTAAAATGACAAGTGAAATTCAAGAAAATTACGATTTTCATCTCGTTAAAGATTGTAGTCAAAAGTGTATAACACATGTATCATGTAACAATAAATTAAAGCAAAAAAATTAATAATACGAAATAATAATATATAATTATATATACCTGCAATTGTATTGCAAAAACAAGTATAAATAAATTTGGATTCGACTGATACAAGCGATAAATGTTTAATTAGTCATTTTCAACTTGAAATTAGGGGTGAAAAAAGATTGGATTAAGTTGGGTTTTCTTGTGATCGGTCTTAACCTGATTCGTAGTATAATGCCTATGTTAAACATAGTATATATAAATACTTTTTCTTTAATCTGAACACGACCAATTTTGTGGATGAGTTTGCTTAAAAAAGAAAAATGATTAAATTTTTTAAGGAGATTAATATAGAGGACCAAAAAACTTGGTTTTTTCTACTAAATTTGTAAACTTTTCACAAACAAAAGCTAAAGACAAAATAAAATTATAATTTTTTCGATAACTTATAACTCATGGAACCGATTAAAAGTTAAAGGATTAACGAAATAATTAATGGAATGTTATGTCAAATAGGGTCAACTTCCAAACTAACCAAATTTATAAGTCAAATAACTTGTTTATCTATTTTTATAAGAAATAACTTTTTTACCCAATGAGTTAGTCTCCTGTGCAATTGGCGCACATACAATTCGGGTCGGATTCGGGTAAATGATATGACATTTATGTTTAGTAACTTAAGAAAAATGGAGATTTTCAGATTTTTTCGCTTCAAATTGAGACCTTTATGTTGTATTGTTGTGACTTTTATGTACAATTCTTATAACCTTTATGTACAAATGTAATGACATTTATATACTCTAACTTAGAAAAAAAAGGAAGAATTTTAGCACAATTTGTACATATTTACCTTTATGTAATATTAGTTGTACCTATATTCATCCTAAAAATGCGCTGAATTTTGAAAAAATTCATTTTTTTCAAAGTTATGGATCATAAAGGTCATAATATTTGTACATAAAGGTTACAAGAATTGTAGATAAAGGTCACAACAATACAACATAAAGATCTCAATCTGAAGCGAAAAAATTTGAAAATCTCCATTTTTCTTAAGTTACTGAACATAAATGTCATATCATTTATATATAAAGGTCATACTTATATAATGTAAATGTCACATCCTAACAACATAAAGGTAACAGCCTGAAGTGAAAAAAAAAGGAAATCCAGGTGCGCGGATCCAGGTCGGGTCGCCCCAGTTGCACCAATCCAAATCTGTGCACCTGGTGCACAGCAGTATTTGCGTTACCAAATTTAGGTAGTAATATGTCCAATTTTCCCTCAACTTAACTACATATTTACATAATGTAAAAATTAAATATAAATACACTAAATACAAAATACAAGTGAAGATATACTAACTAAATACAAAATACAAAATTTAAAATAAAATCCAAAGACAAAATTCCCCCTATTTTGAAAAGTTGAAAATTTATTTCCCAACACACCAAATATCATTTACCTCCACACCAAATTTCATTTCCCTACACCAATATTTTCCAGTTTGGCTTCTGAATTGGTACGAGACATTTAAGATCTAATATGATATTTTTGATGAATATATAAAAATAAAAAAAAACCCACCAAAACTTCATTGTAGCAACCACTTCAATCATACACTCTCCTACAAAGAACTCCACCATGTGCAATCCTCACCACTTCAACACTAATGGCAAATGAAATTTTAGAATAAAGTTTGGATCTCGCTGGTAAATCTGATGTTGTATTTTGTTGCGGTTATCAGATCAAGATGGAAACCGAGTTGAGTGAAGGAGGTCGAATTGAATGTTATGGAGTGACTTTGAATTTGATGATTTGAAGGTTGAGTGAACCTCCTGGATTTTCTAGTGTGAATAATTGTATGTTCATATATGCGCATTTACGATACGTTCACGATATGGATGTTACAGCGTGTACACGATATGAGTAGTCGTGTTCACGATATGAGTAGTCATTGTGTTCACAATATGAATAGTCGTGTTCACATTTAAACTCGACTCAAGTAATTTACTCGAGTCGAGTTGGACTCGCTGGAATAATTCATTAAGACGGCTACTCATGTGTGTATCGTGAACACGATATAAGTATATCGTGTTCACGATACACACATATCATGAACACGACTACTCATATCGTGAACACAACTACTCAAATCTTGAACACGATGACTACTCGTATCATGTACACGCTGTGACATCCATATCTGAAGTTTTCATCTGAAAAAATGAAGTTTTCATCTCTAACACGCTAAATAAGTTTTGAAAACCATTTTAATCATTACATGTGAGTCATTATCTACTAATTTTTATTTTATTTTATTTATTTATTATCAATTCAAATTAATTATTTATAGGTTGCATTTTTTAATAGTGTCAAAATCGTCATATTAGACTAATTAATTATGACATTAATAATTTTTAATTCACATTAACATATAATTAATAATAAATAATAATAAATTAATATTTAGTTCAAATATTTGTTTTATGGATTAATTACATTAAAAAAGACATACATATTGCTAGCAATTAATTGAAAATAACAATCGACATTACAATACATTTGACATACAATTAATATAAATGACCAATTAATTAATTTTTATAAGTTCACAAATAGTGTCCAAATGTGTTCAACTAAATCCGCTCGAAGTTAATGATGTATTTGATTGTCATGGAGCTCGGAATTCATTTGTAGAAAATTTGGTAATATATATCACAATATTTATCTGTTGCACATATATTTTACCGTATTTGTAAATTTATACTAGGTAATAAAAAGATCAATGATTATTGCAAATTACTTCGAAAAGATATATCCATTAGATCATTTTGTAAATTTTTATATGTGTTTCTAAAAAAATTATATTATTTATATTTTATAATATGACTATAACATAATTTAAATGATATATACACATATGTTATACAAAATTAAATGATATAAACATTTCAAATTAAAAATTTCATATCGTGAACACGCATTATCAGTTAATATCGTGAACATATATTACATTTCCTATCGTGAACATATATTACATTTTTATATAATGAACATGTATTATCAGCTCATATCGTGAACATGTATTATCAGCTCATATCGTGAACACGTATTATCAGCTCATATCGTGAACA
The DNA here is from genome assembly GCA_005771605.1 of Scutellaria baicalensis. Classification (NCBI taxonomy): domain Eukaryota; kingdom Viridiplantae; phylum Streptophyta; class Magnoliopsida; order Lamiales; family Lamiaceae; genus Scutellaria; species Scutellaria baicalensis. The sequence continues at coordinate 48,820,280 of CM016721.1, read as the reverse complement.
CGTATTAAATTTTCATATCGTGAACATGTATTATCAATTCATATCGCGAATATGTATTACATTTCAAATCGTGAACATTAATTCTCATATATGAGAATTACCCAACATCAATGGCGAAAAAACTGAAACCTAAAACAAAAGAGTTCACTCTTTATTAAATATGGTGCATATCAACATATCTTCATATGGGAGTCATATCGTGAAGAATCATTCTCAGAAGTCAGAACTACCCAGAATCAACATACAATGATAATGTTGAAACTTAAAACAAAAGAGTTTGTGCTATTAAATATGATGTATATCAACTTAACTTCAAACAAAAATTTAAACAATAAAATTCATGAGGAGTTTACAATGAAACATCACTAAATATTCAGAACATAGAAATATAAATGAAACTTACCATTTGCAATGAACTTCAGTTGCTTTTGATGAGCTTCAAGGTTTCAATGGAGATGAGAATAATGAAAAAATGAGAAAATTGGTCAAGCCTTACAGCGATTCTTCGGAGGAGATGAGAACATGAAAATGTGATTGCAAAAAGTGGGTTATGGTATTTTTGGAGTTCCAAATTACTTTTTGAACTTTCATTACATTATTTAATTTCAATACAATGTATAAAATTGTGTATTTGAATTAAATTACAATATATTGCAATGAACAACAATACAAACTTAAGTTGAAAGTATTAAGGACATTTCACTACCCAAATTAGGTAAAAATTATTTCTTAAAAAAATTGGTATAAAAGTTTCTTAAGCCATGAATTTAGGTGAAGGGAGGTATTTTCACTCACAATTATCTCACATGACCAAATTTATAAGGTGCACTTTTTTCTATACAATTAATCATCATGTCCATAAATCTTTTGTGCACCATCTATGATTGAAACAGAAACATTACATGTTTAACACGATCGATCTTATTGTCCAATAAAGCTTACAACTTTATCATTATTATAATATATCCATGAAGTTGTATTATTATTTATATTTTATAGATAAATTAAAGATGTGCACACCACTAAGTGTGCATACAAATAAACACATCATTTTATACTTTTACAAAACTGTCAATGATTTTTGTAGATGAGTTGTGTTGTCAAATAAAACTATATAAAAAAAATTTGATTGCAATGTCTACAATTAATAATGTAATTTATTTTGGGCAAAATTGTTCCCTCCTTATAATAGTAAAACAGAACCTTGAACTTGGCCGCGCGTGCCAAAAAGCTTCATCTTCCTCCTATATCTATGCATTCAAATCAATCATACTCCATTTCCCATTTCTTCACAAAATCATTCTTCTCTGATCTCCCATTTCCAAATTCCAATCTCTCTCTTCTTCTCTCTCCCTAGAGAGAGAGAGAGGGATCAAGATTTCATAGAAAAGCATGCACTTGATCTCCCACTGATCTTTTCACAGAAACTAGCTTTTGTGTGGTTGATTTCCATGCATGGATCTCATCTGGGGCAACAAGAAACGAATGAACAAAATGGGTTCCATGGATTGGAACCATGGCTATGCGAAGAAGAAGAATCTCTACACATTGTTGATCATCAAGATTCTTCGTTTGAGAGCCGTGAGATCAATGGTTAGGATGTCAATACTCACATTGTTCCTCCTCGCATTGTATTGGCTCGTCTTCGTGCCCGGACCATCATCGTCTTCCATGGTGGCCCCAGATTCCGATTCAATCATCACCAATTACTTCAAGATTCTGCCATTTCTCTGCCATGATCTCGTCTCAGAAGGCCTGATCAAGAAAGGCCAGAAGGGCCTCATTGTTGGGGTGGGCAATAACATCATGAATGATGATTATGTGACGTTCTTGAAAGACAATGGAGTCGATGTGGTGACAGAGGCCAGTTTGGAGGTGGATCAGAACAACATGTTTGATTTCGTTTTCGCCCCGTCTTTAAGTGGGATTAAGCTAATTGATCATGCTGTTAAGAATGGTGGATTGATGATCTCTCTCTTGAGCAACAATCTCATGGATGATTATGACCTGCATTCCATCAACAATTATAGGATCGTGTACCTTAGAATATTTGAGTGCACTGTTTTGGCTATGACCAAATTGAGCTGATTATTATTTTCCAGCCCGGAGAAAGAGCCCCTCATTGAACGCTTATACGTAGTTTGTATGCTTGGCTAGTACTCCTCAACTCATGATCACCAACCTAATCCCTAGTTTCAATGACAAGTGTCCACTCTTTTCTTTCTTTCTGCATGCGTTTTTCGACTTAGTTGCTGAGGTTGGTAGATTGTGGGATTAGTAGGTGTAAGATAAAGAATTATTTGAGTTCTATACTTAATCATTGATTGGATAATTAATAATATAGGGTTAATTAGCAAGGCTTTGTACTTTACAAATGTTGAACAATGATATATTAACATTCAGGCTTATCATGTACATTTGATTACACATTTTGTCCAAAAACTTTGCTTTTAGGATTTGATATTAGTTTTTTCTAATAATTCCTAAGAGTATGTATTTAAAATAAAATAAAATTAGCCCAATTGAATTCACCTATATTATTTATTTATTTAAAATCACATGTGTAGTTTTTTTGGTGAACCCAATTGAATAATACAAAATATATTCTCGTTGATTTATCTCAAAAAAACTAATAATAATAGTGAAAGCTCCTCCATGGGAATGGAAGAACACCTTTGGTGAAAGGAGGCACAGCAATCAGCAAAAATGAATGAAAAGGACGAAGGGCAACATTTCCCCAATCACGATTCTCAGCAAATAGGTCTAACTCAATCTCCAATCCTCATTTTCTGTGTTTTTTATTGAGTTCTGAATTTGTATTTTTTGGGTCGCATTAATTTATTCGATAAATTTCTTCTTCAGTTTCTGATGATGATGAGATAGACTACTCAACGAAGCCTGAATTTTATGATCCGAAACTTGATGAAAAGGATGAATTATGGTCTCAAAAGCAAAGACGAGGCCGTTCTTCCGATGCTGTGCTCAGTTGCCCTGCTTGCTTTACAACCCTCTGTTCCGATTCCCAGAGGTATGCCCAATCTCTCTCTCTCTCTCTCTCTCTCTCTCTCTCTCTCTCTCTCTCTCTCTCTCTCATTTTCTTCTACTTTGTTGGGATATCATTTGTATGATTGGTGGTTATGTTTTTACATCCCCTGATTTTGCAGTCAAGGTCACAATTGTTCTCTTGCTTAATAGATGTTAGTTTTAGTGGTTCAATTGAATTGTTATCTCAGCATATGGTATGTAATTTGAAAGAATCCAGTGACTTTTTCTCTGATTCCCTTTGACAGTTTTTGAAACAAATTACAGTGTCCTAGTGTATAATATGGTCTAGGAGCACAGCTAATGGATGCAGCATGTTAGGTTTTATGAAGCTTGTCATAGTTAGCTATCCAATGCCTGGGGTTGAAGCTTTCCGCCCATGAGCCAATGTGAGCGTCACCGGAGTGATTTTCTAATCCTCTTTGATAAAAAAAAGCTGAAGGAGTTGTTATGAATTTAACGAAGAAATTGGAGGGTTGGGACTACTATAAGATAGTCATCATCTTCTTTTTCTTCATCTTCTTCCTATAGCTTGTCTTTAGATGATTGGGCCAATTCTTAGATATGCAGTTGGGCTTTTGCTGTTCAGATCCCTTTGTTCGTGACAAAAACTTGTTCAATAGCTTGATATTTTTGAGTTTGAAAATGTTTCGACTCATTTAGCTAATAATTCACATGCTATGTGATTTATTGATGTACCCTGGCACACCTGGAGATTTGCTTGGGCAAAACTTAGATTTTGTTTTAGCGACTACAATAATGACTTGTATGACCATTTCTTTGAGGGGGTTTTTAAGTCATGAGCTTCTATGTAGGAATCCTGTTTGCTCCTTTTAGGTCATCAGCTTCTGTAGAGAAATCCTGTTTGCTCCTTTGTAATCTTGGGATCCATGGCAGACACCTGAGTCCATGTTATACAAAACTGATGTCATTTTTAAGTACTAACCAAACCCATCTAGAACTCTAAGCCATTTCACCTAATTGTTCAGGTGGTGTATCTTATGAGTTAGGACTGATTTCATTATACTGTTCCAGATTAACTTGTTACCTGGATATCTCTCTGAGTTTTAATTCTGAACACTCTTAGTGGCAGCATATTTCCAGAGGTCAGATATTTACTGAAAGTTATATGTGCATGAAATCATAAAAGTTCCAGTTGAGTATAAAAGATGACCAATCATTTATTATTGGAACCATAGGAGCCCAGTGAATATGACCAACCTGGTGACATAAGTTTGACTTCTAGATGTAGCGCAAAACTTGAGTTACCTGACATCATTGAGCTGACTCATCTAGACATATGAGTTATATGCATGCATGCGTGATACGCCATCTAGAAAACTTCTATTGAGTGTTTTGACTTGATAAGTTATATTGTCTTTATATGTGCACAAACCTTCACATGTGTAATTGTCAACTATCATTGGAAATTCAAATTGTTTGATTTTTTCATAAATTAAATTATGAGAGGAGGTTAATATCTGCGGCCATGGATAGTTCCCTTACCAATTGTTGTATGGTTAACATAAAAAAAAGATACTTGTGTCAAAATTCTTGCACTGAAGCAAGCATACTGTTTCTTGGAGCCAATGCAATATGTTTATTTGAGTTTTGTTTATTTCTCAGATTAATGATATTTTAATTACAGCACATTGTAACTTATGAAAATCTTACATTGTAGACAAATTCAAGTTTTCTTGATGTTGCTAACAAAAAAAATATTATGCTACATTGAAAGGTTAGTTGCAATTATGGGACATTTCAGCAGTGCTGTATGTATCAAAGTTGTCATTTGCATCAAGTGGGATTGTCCATACATGCTCCCTAGTTGTCCGTGTTCCTCCTTTTAGAAATCTCAATTTGTTTCTGCAGATTGCTCAAGCTGTTTTAGTGTTCGAATAGCTACTTCAGAATTGCAATTCCATACCTGATATTGACTTTGAAAGTTGCTGTTGCAGGCATGAAAAGTATGTTACCCAGTACCGAGCTATTTTTGTTGTCAATTGTAGGATAAAGGAGAACGAAGAGTCTCAACCGGGAAGTAAACGAAAAATGAACAGAAGAGGTTCTAAGGCTGATGATCCTACTCCTGCTGAAACAATTAAACGCGTTTGCTGTTCAGTTTGTTCAACTGATGTGGGAGTCATCGATGAGGATGAGGTCTATCATTTCTTTAATGTTATCCCAAGTGAAGCTTAATTTAACTCTAGCAAAGTCATGTTGGTAATATAGGACTTCTTCCTCCTTTTAGACAATATTGCGCCAAGTTCTTATTGTACTTTTAACATAAATATTTCAAGCACAGTTTTACTAAAGATGTAATTCATAGAGTTTCATAATTTACGTTTATAGCATTCTTTGTCCATTCGACTTCTAGAACATAAACATGACTTGGCTTTCGGATTCAGGTTTAAAGGGAAGAATGCTCTGTTAGATTACGTTTCGTTTAGGATCCACTTTGTGTACTTGAATAAGAACAAGATTAGTCGAGTTATACAACATATTGATGACAGATGAAGCGATTCCAAAATTGTATGGTTTTTCAGCAAGTACAATAAATCAAAGAACAATTTTGAGAAAAAACCTCTGATTCATTCCTAAGCTCAAATGCTTTAGCTGACTATCATGTCCATGCTAATTTGAAGACGTGCACTTCCTATAAGGCTTAAACAGAGCAAGCAGTAACAAATATGTTACATCTAAAAGATGATTAGTGTGACGGGGCCAAATGCTTTAACTTCGCTTGTAAAACTGCCCCAGCTTCATCTGCTATACTTTTCTTTTTTGTAGCCACCTGCATTTTTCAATGGATATGGTTAACGAACTCTGATTACAGAGTGAAACCCAAAAAAAAAACCCATAGAAACATTCTCATAATCAAAACTACTTATTTTTTCACAAACATCCAATCACATTTGGCCTTTGTTTACATTTTAGTTTAAATGGTTAAGTCTTGAAATATATCTGGCTGATCTCATCTCACATCCAAAACCCTATGTAGCTCAACAAGTAGGATCAGAAACACTAATGTGAGGCAGATGAGAAGGCCAGACTAAGAGGCGAGAGCATGAGTATAATTAACATGACCAAACAAGATGATTCTTGCAAAACTAAAAAGAAACTATATTTTCCTGGTCTGATGTCAGATTAAAAGATATTCCACACTATATAATGATTTCACATAAAATATCATGATAATTGGCCTAGCTTTAGCAGACTAAATCTAGAGTATATTTATAAGCATGGGCCGATAGCATTTGGCCAAATACAAAAAAATCACAAAAAATTGTACCTAATAAAAGAAAACAAATCAATAAAGCACAAGAGAAATCTAATTTTCTATACAAAAGTTGTGCGTGTGAGTATTCAATTTCAAGACCATGTACAGAATAAATCAAAAGCTGAGTAGTAAGTTTCCAATTAAAAAGTTTCAAAGGCTACATTAAATGACATCAGAAAAAATGATGTGAGACATTATAGAAACATACCTCAAGAAGTTGGTCATAATTGGACTTGAGCAAAGCAATTTTACGCTCACAGTAATCTTTTCCTTCTGCCATAGTTTTCTGATTACATGAAAACATAGCAGATTTAGGTCTTGGGATTGACAGAAAGTAAGAATTAAAAACAAGGTTGAACTAACCACTCAAAATGTCAGAGGTTGACCATTATATCAATAAATATGCAAAAAGGACTTATTGCAACTGTTAATCATCAGAAGATGGCATCATAACAGGTTTAGGAGCTATGAGGAATTAATGACTACTCTCCTTTCCCATCAAACAAAAAATATTATATAACTTTAGCATTCTCCTTGTTATTATAGTCTCCCATGGTGATTTAAAATCTGATGACATTAGTTTGAGTATCCTTAAGCCACATTTCCCAACAACGAGCATGTTATAAATTTCAAAGTAACAATTTCCCACTTTAAAGAAAAAATTAAATTCCTGTCTATGACCTTCTCAATAGTTCCAAAAAAAAATCAATTGCAGAGATAATTCATCAATTTCCATTTGTGATCGGGTGATGAAATTGCTCACACGAAGTAGAAGGCAAAAAGATAAAACTTAAAAGGAATTAAAGAACAACATCCAGAAGAAGAAAAAAAGAACATTATTGCAGAAACAAAAAATGAGATCTATCCATTGTTCAACTATTAATGTATGCATAATATATTCCCTCAATAGATAAACCTGAATGGTGCTATGAGCGATGTTGGTTTTATTGAACACCTTGGGGTGTGTCTAGAGGCAGAAAAGTGAGGGAGCGGTCGCAGTGGAGCAGGAATATAATTCTATGGATGTCCAAGCGTTTAGTGTGAGCACTTTTTTGGGAATTACTAAGCTTATTTCTGCAGGGTGTAACCAAGGTGACAATGATAATTTCAGCTTTTTGTTACTTATTCTTGAACATATATCTTTTTTAGGACGTAGTTTAGGCCTTTACGGCTTGACCCTAGGCACAAGAAACCCAATTAATAAATTTGACTGTAACTACTAATAGATTTTATGCATCATTTCATCATTAAATGATAGCACTCACATTAAGATTCCTAGAGAAGTAAATACCACGTCAAATAACCATTTTGCAGTATCTCAGTTAATGGGTTCTCTTCCTAAAAGGGATGCTGCTTGAAGCTAGGGCCCGATGATAATAATACCCACTTGACAAAACAGGATAGAGTATTAACAGTGATTCAGAAAGGCATAGAGCATAAAGAATAAATGGCTGCATCTAGAACTTCAGAAGTACATGGGATATCATCAGCATTTAACATTTTGTACTTCTGAAAAAAACACTTTCTTTCGCCACCTACCTCCCTAACCTCACTATATATGCATATTCTTAATCCCATTAAGAAGACCCCAGACATTGGCTTCTCCTGTTTAATTTACAATGGTAAGCACAATATCGCCAACAACAAACAGATTGCATCTCACAAATGTACTAAACAAATAGTATTCAACCAAGCGAAAAAGATTGTATCCTCCACACCAGCTGCAGCCGATAATGTTCAACTTCCTAACGATAAAAACAAAAGCTCTTACAGTAGATGCCGTCATATGAAACCTTTCATATAACTAGTATAGCCGTGTGAGTTTTGAGTAGCCCCAGATATATTTCAATTTCTTCTCATAACTCAGAGTAAACTAGTTATTATCAAACAAACCCTCATAAATTCAGCACTCTAACTAATCAATCAGCAAACATCTCTTCAAGATAAAAGAAAAGGTTCAAGATCCATTTCAGACAATCCCATAAACAAAAATTAGATACCAACGACATATCAAATCGAGTAACAATTCAGCTAACCTCGATGAAATAACCAGTGCCGACATCCACCAAGACCTTCTCCGCATCATCCAGCTTCCCAGGCACATAAAGCGACGCCGTCAAGGGCACCAGCATCTTCTTCCCTGACAAAAATCATACAAAACACAGAGAGAGAAAGAGAGAGATCACCAAACTCCACGAATCGAATCAGAATAACCAGAGCCTAACATATTAAAAGGAGCTGATTGTAAACCTTGGGGGCGGAGGGAGAGATCATGGAGGGCGACGGCGGCGGCGTCGAGGCGGACATTGGCGGAGCGGATGTTGTTGAGACTATCTTGAAAGAGATTAACTTCGAGATCAGACTGCTCTTTCACCGCCTTCAGCTGCTCGATGCTCATCTTCTCCAACTCCATTCGAGGTGTCGCCGCCGCCATCTCTGCTCACTACTCCGTTTCTCCATTAATTTTCCTCAATCTTATATTAATATACCCTGCTTATAATCTATAATAAATTAGTATAATTATTTTGAAATTACAAGACAATTTTGCCCCTATAGCTCAGTGGTAGAGCTGAGAACTGAAGGTCTGTAGTTCGATTTTGCATGGGGGCACTTCCGTAAATGTTAATTTCTTGCTTTTCTATCCTTTTCTTCAACAATTAATTATTTTTCAAGCATCCAATTCAAATTTATAAATTCATTTCAATCTATCAAATCCATATCCAATTTTGGAAGAAGGGTTCTCCAGTTCAAATGGCTCATGAGCCATCCCTAATTTTTTTTAACCACACACATAATAACTCAAAATAATTAAAGTTACTTATTTCGTATCTTAAGTCATTGTTAAGTTTTGAAACCGTCATAGTCATTTCAAAAATAAATATACTTGAAATCAGTTAGATAAAATTGCAAAAGATATGAAAATTCATTTTTTTGTGATATTCCAAAAAAAAAAAAAAGGAAAAAATTAGTTAAAATTGCAAATTAAATAGAGCTCATAAATTTTCCGGCAATTATCTCTATTCTAAAACACCTTACGCTGGTTTCTTTTTTCAAAAATTTTAATTTAAAAAACGTGGACCATTTCATGTATATAAATAAATTATAACTATGGGGTAAAAATGTTCATAAACCCACTATGAGTACATTTGAATCATTGTTAATGGGGTGGGACTAGATGATCTGGTCCGAATATTATTGACTCTAAATTAGATTTTAGCTTAAAAATTAAAAAATTAATTAATTCCCCCAATCGTGAACCCATACTATCGAATTGTCAAGTTGAGATGTAAACCATTATTGTATTTTGAGAACAAATTTGAAAGACAAACAAAACTCAGCCAAATTTGATTATTGACCAATTCACAGTACACAAGATAGATTTCATAAAATAAAGTTTATTAATTAGGAACCCATACATCCACTGTCTTGAGTTGACTCCCGAATTTGTTATCTACTATTGATTTTAGAACTGGACTCCCGTGAGATTGTCTCACGTGCGACAACACTCGCACACGATTGTGTTTTGAAACACGATCGTATCTCGAAACATGATCGATTGTGTGCAAAAACGCATACTTATAGATCTAAAAGATATACTTATAGATAAAAGATATATATTTATCTCGACCGTGTCCAAAGAGCGGATCGTGCACCACAGATTGCTCTTAGTTTTAGCGCGAGGCATGGCCGTGCCGTGGGCCAGAAAAAAAAATCACATACTTATTATTGAAAAAAACATACTTATACACCACAGTCGCGCACGATCGTGTCCTGGGACACGGTCAACCGTGCGCGAGTATCGTCGCATGTGCGACGGTCACGTATGAGTATTTGTGTTGATTATATATATATATATATCTCTTTAGACATATTTATGATTAATGAATATTTACTATTTAATACCCATGCTACTTTAATAAGAAGAACAAAATTGTGGCCCAATAAATGAAAGATTTTAACTCCTCCAACCACTAAAAAAATAGGTCTTATTAGGATTTTAAGTAAAAGTTTTTAGAGGATTATTAAATTTGTTTCCACGAGTAGTGATTAAGAGTTGGATATTAAATACTGTTGCATTAAGTTATATAAGTACTCAAACGTATAAGAAAAAATTATGATTTTTTTTATTTAAATGAACTCTAACTAGTATAGGACCCGTCTAATACACGGGTTTAAATAGTTTGAATTTAGTAAATGAAATACAAAATAATATAGAAAAAATATTTGTGATTTTCTAATCATCTAAGTTCATATGAAATATAATGTAGTTTTGATTAATATATTATTTACTATTTAAATGTAATGTTGTATATATATTACATGATTTTTAAATATATTATTTCCAATATGAAAGATTAAATCTTAGGTGTATAAAATGACAAATTATCACATTTGAAAATATTGGTTCATTATGGCACAAATTATTTTTGTTATAGGTTATATTGAAAAAATTATCAAATTTTTTGATAGTTTATTTTGTTTTACTTAGATATATATTGTAAATCTTTATATATATTTAAAAGACATCTATATTAATAAGACAATTTATTTAAATAAAAAAACATTTAACATAGAATTAATTGTTCAAGCTTTGTACGAGTGTCATGTAACTTTTAATCTTTCTTTTTTATATATATTTATTTATAATGTAGTTTTAATTAATATATTATTTACTATTTAAATACAATGTTGTATACATATTACATAATTTTAAAAATATATTATGTCAATATTATTATATATTTCCAATAAAGAAGATTAAACCTTACGTTGTATAAAATAATAAATTGTCACATTTGAAAAAAATTGTTCATTATGACACAAATTCTTTTTTATAGTTTATATTGAAAAAATTATCAATAATTTTGATATTTTAAATTTTTTACTTACATATATATAGTAATCTTTACATATATCTAAAAGACATCAATATTAATGAGACAATTTATTGAAATAAAAAATAAAAGAACATTAAATGTAAGAATTAATTATCCAAGTTTTGTATGAGTGTCATGTGACACTCTTGGTCTTTCTTTTATATATATACTAGTATATAACTCATTTAACACACGGGATTGCAAAACTTAAATTAAATTTAGTAAATTTAGAAAGAATTAATTATTATTTATATAAAAATATATGTATGATTTTATACGATACACAACGTTTAATTTAACTTTGAAAACAACGCGTTGGGTTTTGCCGTTTTGAATCCCCTTGTACTCAGGTATAAAATTTCTTTGACCAATAAAAAAAATTTATCTAATTGTAAAAATATATGTTACATTAATAAAAGAACATGATCATTTTTTCTATGTTATTTAGAGAATTTAATATTGTTATATCTATTATTCAAGGCAAAAACTTGCGTACCCCCGGTGCACCATACCCCCAACGGTGTTATTAGTTTGATATTAGTTATATACTCATAAGGTCCTAAAGGTGTTATTAATTTGGTATTAGTTATATACCCATAAAATATTATTGGTGTATTCATAAGGTATTAGAGCATCCACATTCATTGTGACAAGGTATGTTTTTAATAGGGTTAATTTCAAAAAACTACCATACTTATTGAAGTTTTGTAAATTGCAACCTCATCTTTATTTTTTCAGATTACCACCCAATCTTCCGGATTTTTGCTGATTGCAACCTCAGTTTTGTATACAAATTGGCCGGAAAAGTGCATCCATATTTTCCGGGAAAGTATACAAATTTCAAACAGAGGTTACAATCGGTAAAAATCCAGAAGATTGGGTGGTAATTTGAAAAAAAAAAAAAGATGAGATTGCAATTTGTAAAAAGTCAATAGGTATGATGGTTTTTTGTCATTTATCATTTTTAATATAATAAATAATAGATGGAAAGTGGACAAAAGAAGAAAGAGATGAGGAAATAATAAAATATAATTTATTAGCTCACTCTCTCTCCTCCCTCCACTCTTTCTCTCTCCTAATCTCGAGAAACACAATTACTAATAAAATAATAAATTGTCACCTAAAAATGTAATGAAAATGAATTGATAGAGATGATCTTAATGATATATTCCTGAAGGTATAAGTGGTATACTCATAAGGTATTACGTATATAACTGAAATATATGTTTTAGTAAATGCATTATTCAAGGTATTACTTGTTACATGTTATGATATTAACCATACAAGATGTTTCCTTAATATAATATTTCATATGAAATATTTATTATTATTATTATTATTATTATTATTATTATTATTATTATTATTATTATTATTATTATCATCATCATCATCATCATCATCATCATCATCATCATCTATATCTATATATATAAGCATAATATTCTGCCAAAAATAGCTACAATAAATGTCTTATTTATTAAATATTTCCATTTTAAGGAATCATTAATAACTTTTATTTTAAATTTATTAATAACAAATACATAAATATTAATATTTAATACATTTAATTTTATATTTATTGTATAGAAACTCAAAAGAAAAAGTGAATAGGAATAAAAATTGTATATGGGAGTGCACATTTAATTCATATGAAATATTATATTAAGGAAACCTCTTGTAATTTATATATTTTGTTAGTAATGAGAGAAATTGATTGACTAATTTTTGGTGCAACTCAAAAAATGATATTTCCTAATTTATAATTGTCAATGATTCCAAAAATATTGAATTATAGTTAATGATATTATTAATGTATACAATCATACCATAAACAAAAACGTAATCCTCTAATATATTGGCTAGAAATATATTAATTAAGTTATATGGTAATGCTAATTATATAATCACATTAATTTATTTTCCATTTTTGTATAAAGAATAACTTGTTTCCAAAAAAAGATTTCATGATTTACACCAATAAAAAATTCATTTACATTAATTTTGATATATAAATATTTCTTTCCAGAAGTGGAATGCAACTTTAGGCGGGAAAATCTTACATTACTTTTTTAGCAATGTTTGTGTTTTATATATATAAAAATTACTTAAAGGTATTACAATAAGGGTTTGGGGCACGGTGCCCGGGGGTACCGGGTACGCAAGACCTACTCATTATTCAAACCCTCAAATTTTATTTTTGATAAAATGATAAAAAATGAAAGTCAAATATTATCAAATAAATTTCACATTTTTTTAAAACACATATTCACAAAATTATATAATCTTGTTATATAATTAGGTTGAAACGTTTGAATAATTTCTTTTAGCCAAACCCACATTTATTTTATTTTTCAATTATTTATTATCTATATTTTAATCTTATTAATTTGACGAATTTAAAATTTATAAGTTATTTATATAGGTATGTGTTACTTTAATCAATTTAGCTAAAAAAATTATATTATTTACTAATGTATATTATCAACATTAATCTAGATATCATTAAATAACAATATTAATTAACTTTAAATTGATTTAATTTTTAAACAAAATTAAAATGAGAAAAATTGGTGGATTGACAAGTGTTATTTATGGTTGTTCCTTTAATATATATAAAAGATATAGATTTCAATCTTTAGAGTCGGTCGGTTGTGACTTGTGAATGTGTTTCACGAATCTCATTGTATAAGGAGTGATCGATTCTGATGGTGTCCACTCAATAATCAATTAAAATATATATTTGTTTCTCTCGTATCCACCACACAATTATACAAATTTTGATTTCAACTCAACTTCAATATAAAATATAGTTAAAGTGTATATATATTACAAAATTTGCTAAAAAATGATTTCAAAATTTCTAATAAAATGTTTAAATTATTCTAATAGCATTTTTATTACGATAAGATGTTTTCTTTTTATAAATGAAAATTATTTTTCAAATTATATTTTCTTAAATAAGATATTACTTTCCTATAGTTATTAATTTATATAATTAATCTCTGTATCACATTCAGCTTATACTTAAGAAGAACAAAAATAATCTATAGACTAAAACATATAGAGGGTACATTCCATTTAATATATCAAAAGGTATGATACGAACAATTGATTAATCATCACATCACCACATTACCTAATTATTGTGATGGAAAAAGAGAGAAAAATTAACATTAATTAATTGAACCCTTCAAATTTAGCATTAATTGATCATAATTACATAAATGGCCCCTCATTGTAGCACTTTTTGCTTTTCTAATGCTGTTATATATATTTTACAGGAACTAAGTTTCCTAATTTGGGTACTCATCATGATAATTGAACAGCAAATCCTCCCACATTTTAAAATAAATTAAATTGGACATATATATGTTAAAAAAATAATAAAACACTAATAAATGGCATCAAGGTATTATCTTAATCAACGGTTAAATTTTCAATGTCAATAATATATTATGTTGCAGAAATAGGTGACCTGCCATAAAATGATGTGGACATGATAACATGCCTATTAACAATTTAACATCAAGTTGAACATGATTAGGACTTGTTACTTTTTAATTACATAAATATTGAGATATATTTATCAAACTTGAAAGAACTCAGATTGGATTGACATATAATTCCATCAAAATAATTGACTTCCCTAAAATCAAATGGTTTTTTTTTTTTTTGTATACACAATTTAACAATAATATATTATCATGTATGTGGAAAATGTTAAAATGTCAATGGTGGACAACTCTTGATATGTCTACTGCTGACGTATAAAGATCTCATCTCCTCATTATATGAAAAGTGAAATTAATTGATATGTTGGATATTTGACACATCGACGGTAGATACATATTAATGTGCTCATGATTGATAGGGTAATAGGACTATCGATGTGATTGAATTACAGAATTTTTCTTGTAATTAAATTACAAAAAATTTAGATTTCATACAATTGAAATATAAACTACTCACCTTAAAATGACTTTAGATTTTTTTATTTTACATAAACTACTCACCTTAAAATGACTTAAAAAAATCAATATATTTATCAAGAGTGACACTTGTGTGCCCCAGGGCATGGTGCTCCCAAATTAATCATCATATGATGTTAAATATATACTCTACAGGTATCATGTATATACTCTTCAGGTATCACATGAATACTCTTATATACATATGATACCTATATGGTATATTTATAACACCAAGAAACATAACACCTATAGAGTATATATATAACACCTGAAGAGCATGTATATAACATCTAGATCCTTGCCCTATGTGCCCTAAGGGCATATAAGTTTTTGCCATTTATCAATCAAGACCATATAAATTATGAAAATACAAGTCTTACATGAGACTTATTTAACATATCTCATTCAGTGAGATGGGTAACCCAACCCAAGCAACCATATTGACCAACTAGTGAAGAGTTAATCGACGTTGATAACCCAAAAGTATTAATACAATATACATATATAAAATTATTACTAATATTTCTATATGTATCATGTAATATTTAAAAAATATATTACATGTTACACATAAAATATTTTATCGTAGTTTTATTCTCATAATGTAAAACTTTTTTCTTACAATATAATTTTTATATGTATCATGTGATATTTTCAATAGTATGACATAATATATAAGTATACACTGATAATAAAAGTATTGCCAATCAAAATTACTTTTTTTTTAAATTAATCATTGTTTTGAAGTTATAAAATCAAAAAAGTACTCACATATAAAAAGTATCGCCTTATAAAAGCAAAAAAATATTACATAGTAATATTTATCAAGTTATAATTTTTCAAATGTATTACATGATGGATACAATAGTATTACATAACATGATGAGAATAAAAAGATTACATGTAATTACAATTTATCAAATTAACGTGATACGAAATCATATAACACACATAAAAGTATTACACAACATTACTTGTCAAATTATATTTTTTCAAGAGTATTACACAATACTAAAGTATTACCTATACAGAAAAAACAAAAAATACATTTGATTTTGTTAACTAAACTTTGATCGTTTTTGACCAAAACGTTGATTATTAACCATTGACCATCAATTGTTGACTGGGTCAAACTCACATCGTTTAGGATTCGTGAGACGATCTTAACTAATAATTTGTCATTATAAATAATGTTCACATGATCAGTGTGGACATGTCGTAATAATGTTTACTTTAATATACATAAAAATCATATTCTTTTATATCATGTGATTCGAAATTAATAATTATATTGGATTTGTGACATATTAATCATGGAAATAGATTAATTACAAACCACCTAAATTGTATATATGTGTAGAGTGACACTTACGTGTCTCTAGGGCATGGTGCCCTAACTTGACTACCGCATGATATTTGATATATATTTTTCAGGTATCACGTGTATACTGTTAGGGTATTACTTACATACATAATAAAAAATTGATACCTTTGGTGAATAAGAAAGTAATACCTTAAGGGTATACACGTGACACCTGAAGAGTATATATTTAATACCTATCACCGAATAGAAAATAATACCTTAATAGTATGCACGTGATACCTGTAAACTATATATCGAATTTCACATTTTAATATGAGAAGATAATACATTAAAAGTATACACGTGATACGAAAAATGCATATATAACACCACGCGCTGGGAGCAGGAATCTGAAATCTGTACCCCGAGGGTATATAAGGTTTTTGCCATAGAGTGGGACTATCCACACACCCATCAATTTTTAAACACACCCCATATATAAATAAAACAAAGGTAATTAAATATTAAAAGTCTAAAATGTCTTTCACTTACTAAATAATTTTTTATTTTTATTCTTACTGTGAAATATGAATCCACCAAGAAGAGACAATGCAGGAACCGGGTTCAGGCCATGCAGAACCGGAGCGGTTATCGCCGAACCGGGCGCAGCGGTTCGGAGTAGTTATGTTAGTTAGTTAGGGTTTACAGTTAGGTCATTTGCGCAGTTTTGATTTCATAACAGAAATCGAGCGACTTGTAACGGATAGAATCAAGAATTGATTGAGGGCTTTTGAGCGCTATATAAGCATGCATAATAGGCAAGAAGAATCATCAGTTTTCATCGTGTATTCAGAGAGAATAGATTAGTTTTATGAGCGAGTTTAGTTCATGCATAAACCCTAATCTGGGTTATTCTTGTAATCTGAATTTGGATCGTTCCTGAGTGAATTTCTTGCTGTTGCAGTCCGTGGATGTAGGCCCAGAGTGTTGGCCGAACCACGTATCTCGTTGTTCTTACTTGCATTTACGTTTTATGGTGTTTGATCTTCGTTTTCTTTCGCAACACAAAGCGTTGTCATTGTGAGGGTTTTCTTGAGTGTGTGATCGAGCTGTGAATTCGAGGTCGTGATCCTTACAATTGGCGCCGTCTGTGGGAAGGCTAACCACGGCAAGAATGGGCTCGATGAGATTAGATGTGGCCAAGTTCACAGGAAAGGGAGACTTCAATCTATGGAAGGTGCAAATGGAGGCATTGCTGATTCAACACAATCTTGAAAGTGCGTTGCAGTTTGAAGAAGGTGAGCATTCTTCTGAAACGGCGGAGAAACGGGCTGAGATTGAACGAAAGGCACGAAGTGCAATCATACTTTGTCTTGGTGAGAAGGCATTGAGAGAAGTATGCAAGGAAACATCAGCATCGGCCATATGGAAGAAGTTGGATTCCCTCTACTTCACTAAGTCCTTGGCAAACAGGTTATATCTCAAACAAAAACTCTTGAATTTTAAGATTTCTGATGAGAAAACGAGTTGCAGAGAAGTTAGAGGAGTTTCACAAGATTGTAGATGACTTAGAGAAACATAGAAGAACAGGTTAAAGATGAGGACAAAGCCCTCATGCTGCTCAATTCACTTGCCAAAGTCCTTAGATGCATTTAAGGATGCATTGATTTATGGCCGTTTGTCAGTGCTAACATTGGATGAAGTGGTCATGGCTATCAAGACGAAGGTGCTTCAAAACCACGCTGACTCGAAGTCTCAACCACTGGGTGAAGGATTGAGCATCAAGAACAAAGGTCCTAAGAAGAATCAGGAAATGAATAAGAAGAAAGGGTCTAATCAAGAAGCTAAGCCAACTGATGGAAACACTGAAACTAAGAAAGTGTTATTCCTGCCATCAAATAGGACATTTAAAGAAGAATAGTCCAGAGAAGAATAAGGCAAAGGCACAACCCAAAGCTCCAGAGGCGGCTGTAGCTGAAAATGGCTATGAAAGAGCTGACATGCTATGTATCTCCACTGCCAACATCACTGATGAATGGGTTCTTGATTCCGGATGTAGCTTCCACATGTGTCCAAGGAAGGAATGGTTTGCGGACTACAAGGAAGAAGAAGGAGGTTCAGTGTTGTTGGGAAATGATCAAGCATGTAGAGTAAAGGGAATGGGAACTATCATTCTGAAACTTCATGATGGAAGCATCAAGAAACTCTCAGAAGTGAGGTACATCCCTGATTTAAAAAGAAATCTTATATCACTTGGCTTACTAACATCTGCAGGCTATGAATTTAACACAAAAGCTGGAAAGATATTGGTGACAAAAGCGGATCAAGTGATACTAAAAGGCAGGAAGGAGAATGGACTTTACATTCTACTAGGGGACACTGTTACTGCAGCTGCAATCAAACAATGAGCAATGAAGAAGAACAAACCTATGGCACAAGAGACCTGGGTCATCTAGGAGAGAAGGGGCTGATCTTATTATCTACGCAAGGATTATTGGGCAACAACACAGCCACCAGCACTTCAATTTTGTGATCAGTGTACATGGGAAGGACTACAAAGTTACCCTATCCAACTGCAAAGCATAATAACTCAACTCAGCCTTTGGAGTACATCCATTCTAATATTTTGGGGTCCAGCTAGGACTACCACCATGGAGGAGCAAGGTATTTCATGACAATGATAGATGACTACTCAGAGGAAGGTCTGGGTACACACTCTAAAGCACAAATCAGAGGCATTTCCAAACATTCAAAGATTGGCTCAAGCAACAAGAGACAAAGACAGTAAAACCTTAAAGTTTTTAAGGGACTGATAATGGTTTGGAGTATTTGTCTTTTGAGTTTCAGGAATTCTGCAAGGAGAAGGGGATAACAAGGCACAAAACAGTAGCATCTAATCCACAACAAAACGGGGTGGCTGAACGGATGAATCGGACCCTATTGGAGAGAGTGAGATGTATGTTACTGGATGCAAACCTACCAAAATCATTTTGGGGTGAGGCTGTTTCTACAGCAGCTTATTTGGTAAACAAATCACCTTCTTCCTCTATTGAATTTAAATCTCCTGATGAAGTATGGAATGGCAGTGTACCTAACTATTCATATCTCAAAGTATTTGGTTGTTTAGCTTTTGCTCATGTTAGGCAAGACAAATTGGAACCTAGAGCTATCAAATGCATATTCATAGGTTATCCTAGAGGAATAAAGGGATATAAGCTATGGTGTTTGGAACCTGGTCATCAAAGATGTTTTATCAGTAGGGATGTCACCTTTAGAGAGGGGTAATGGGATATAAAGCCATTAATGACAATCAAACGAGCATGAAACATCAATTGAGGTGGAGCCAAATTCTGAAGAACCTGCTGAACCTGTAAACCATCATGATACAAATCTCCCTGAGGAACAAATTCAGACTGAAAATCAGAGAGGATCATGAAGAGGATTACACCATTCTAGGAAATGAGAAGAAATCAAGATCTAAGGAACTATAGTTTGGCAAGGGATAGAGAAAGAAGAAGGATTCATCCTCCATCTAGGTTCGGCCAAGCTGATATAGTATCTTATGCTTTGACAGTTGCTCAGGATATTGATTATGCAGAGCCTCAAGATTTTAAAGCAGCTATGGCTTCTAAAGATAAGGAAAGGTGGATAGAAGCAATGAATGAAGAATTGATGTCTCTTGAGAAGAATAATACCTGGAAGCTAGTAGACAAGCCTGAGAAACAGAAAATTGTAGGAAGCAATGGATTTTAAGAAAAAGATTGAAGTTTCTGGAGTTGAAACAGTAAGATTCAAGGCAAGATTGGTTGCTAGAGGTTTTACTCAAAGAGGGAATCGATTTTAATGAGATCTTCTCTCCAGTAGTGAAACATTGTTCTATTAGACTTTCTTGCCTTAGTCAATCAGTGGAACATGGAACTCCAACAACTTGATGTCAAAACTGCTTTCTTACATGGTTATCTAGAGGAAACAATATATATGAAGCAACCCGAAGGCTTCATACTTCCTGGAAATGAGAATAAGGTTTGCAAGCTAGAGAGATCACTTTATGGACTTAAGCAAAGTCCTAGGCAATGGTATAAGAGATTCAATGAGTTCATGATAAGCATTGGAATGATAAGATGTCCTTATGATAGCTGTGTGTATCTTGAGAAAGATGGGAGCAAGGTTGTCACTTATCTACTGATTTATGTAGATGATATGCTATTGGCTAGCTCAAGTATGCAGAGAATCAATCAGCTCAAAGCAAAGTTAAGTTCTCAGTTTGACATGAAGATCTAGAGATGCTAAGAGATTCTTGGCATGGACATAAAGAGAGATAGACAAACTGGAAAACTTTGCCTTTATCAAACTGATTATCTAAACAAGGTTTTAAAGAGGTATTTCATGCACAAAGCTAAGGTTGCACTCACACCAATCGGGCAACACATCAAGCTTTCCAGTAAGCAAGCACCAGTCACAGATCAAGACAAGAGATATATGCATGGTGTGCCTTATGCTAGTGGAGTAGGTAGCTTAATGTATGCCATGGTGTGTAGTAGGCCAGATCTAGCCTATGGAATGAGCATGGTTAGCAGATTTATGGCCAATCCTGGAAGACCACATTGGGAAGCTCTGAAATGGATGCTAAGATATGTACTTGGAACTGCAGACAAAGGTTTAATCTTTGAGCAACAAGGTGAACTTCACAGCAAAGATCATCTAGTAGGATATGTAGACTCTGACTTCGCTGGAAACATAGACACTAGAAAGTCCCTCACAGGCTACATATTCACACTATATGGAACAGCAATCAGCTGGAGGAGTGTGCATCAGTCGATGGTTGCATTGTCTACTACGGAAGCCGAGTACATGGCAATGACAGAGGCTATAAAGGAATCTATGTGGTTAAAAGGCATGATAAGAGAACTGGGAGTTTATCAGCAGAGTGTTATGATACATTGTGATAATCAGAGTGCACTACATCTAGCTAAACATCAAGTGTTTCACGAGAGATCTAAGCATATTGATGTGAAGCTACACTTTGTGAGAGATATAGTGGAGAAAGGTTTGATCAAGGTGGTTAAAATTGGCACTGATGATAATCCATCTGATATGTTAACCAAGGCTTTGAATAACACTAAGTTTTTGCATTGCATGAATCTTGTAAATGTAAAAACTTGGCACTCACAGCACCATGTTTTTTGGAGAATTGCTTCTGTTTTGCAGGTCTTAGGTGAATGCTACGGTTGGATTCAAGGTGGAGAATTGTGAAATATGAATCCACCAAGAAGAGACAATGCAGGAACCGGGTTCAGGCCATGAAGAACCGGGCGGTTATCGCCGAACCGGCGCACAGCGGTTCGGAGTAGTTATGTTAGTTAGTTAGGGTTTACAGTTAGGTCATTTGCGCAGTTTGATTTCATAACAGAAATCGAGCGACTTGTAACGGATAGAATCAAGAATTGATTGAGGGCTTTGAGCGCTATATAAGCATGCTAATAGGCAAGAAGAATCATCAGTTTTCATCGTGTATTCAGAGAGAATAGATTAGTTTTATGAGCGAGTTTAGTTCATGCATAAACCCTAATCTGGGTTATTCTTGTAATCTGAATTTGGATCGTTCCTGAGTGAATTTCTTGCTGTTGCAGTCCGTGGATGTAGGCCCAGGTGTTGGCCGAACCACGTTGTGTTTCTTACTTGCATTTACGTTTTATGGTGTTTGATCTTCGTTTTCTTTCGCAACACAAAAGCGTTGTCATTGTGAGGGTTTTCTTGAGTGTGTGATCGAGCTGTGAATTCGAGGTCGTGATCCTTACACTTACTCATCATCTTCTTCCTCATTACTCAAAACCCTAATTTTCAACTCACTCAAGATCCAAAACTTTAATATTCAGAATTATTTCTCACCACAACATTTGTGAAGGAAAATAATAATAGACCATCAACATACATCTAGAACAAAAAAAATGGTAAAAATAACATATCAAACCAAAAAAAAAAATGGTTGGAACAGCCGTTTGATTTCCGGAAGCCGAGCATTATACTCAATGTTGGACCTTTATTGGTCGAACACCTCTGATATCGTTCGTAATTTGCAAGTGGTGGCCGGACACTCCCAGCATGGTTTGTCCATCTTGGTGGAACAACAAGAGAACCATTCGATTTTGGAAATCCAACGTGCATGTTTGAAAGAAAATAACAGTAGATCCCTGGAGAATAACGATAACAAAATATTACAAAAGGACGTCCACGGAGACAGGGAGATGAAATATAGGGACGATCATGGAGGGGAGAAGGTGAATTGGAGTGAGAAAAATAATTAGAGAGAATTTCATTTATTTTCATTTTTTCTCTTTTTAAAATTAAAGGGTAAAATGGAGAATCAATGGATCGTGGTCAGTGGTTATACAATTTATAAATTTTCTTATTAGGATGTATTTAATATTTGAGATATGTTTAGAAGTTGATCGGGTGTGTATAGTCTCCCTCATATATGTATATATGAGTAGGTCTTGTGTGAGATCGTCTCACGAATCTTTTTTCGTAAAACGGGTCAACCCACAACTCACACTTAGTAATTCATATGAAAATTTATATATATGAGTTTAATTTATGGGTAATAAGGATCCGTCTCACGAAAACTATTCGTGAGACAGTCTCATATGAGTTTTTGTGTATATATTTATGTGTATACATTTGCAGAAAAAGTATAAACATATGTAGTTTCCAGGGAAAGAGCTTTTGTATTTGGTTTGCCATCTAGCTGTATCAGTGCCACGTGTATGGATTAGGAGCTCTTAACCAAAAATCCAACGGTGAGTATTCAAAAGCGCCAAACAAGGCATGGCATCTTGACTCTCTCCTCACACACTTTCTTTTATTACTAAAATAATTTTTGACAACACTTTTATTACTAATAATGATTTTGATTATGGTTTTAATTGTAATTATTGTCTTCATTGTCAAAGACAAACCGTGCTATTTTTGAATATTGTCCCTAACTTCTTTATCATATTTCTCAAAGGAAGTCCTGTGTGAGACCATCTCACGAATCTTTTTTCGTGAGACGGGTCAACCTATAACATACTTAGCAATTCATATGAAAGTTTGTGAATATGAGTTCAATTCACGATATAGTAAATATCGAATTATCTTTCCTTCTTAAATATATTACTTTAATATGTATTAGTTATTACATTTTAGATTAATTTGAGTATTCTAGGTTGTACACCAAAAACTTGTGTGAAACTCTCTGAATGATTTTCGTGAGGCAGACCCATTTATCCTTAAATCAGATTTATATCTATTAATTTATATATAAATTGTAAAATGTGGATTGTGGAATGATCCGTCTCACGTGATGTGACCCGTGAGACGGTATTATATAAAATAAAACGTTATAGAAGAAAATGGATTAGAAAGAATGACTTTGAAATTCAAACTGGCACCACATTAATTAATAATAGGGTGGACTGATTTAAAATCCCAACAAAGAGTTATTTGTAGCCACAATTTATAATTAATTCGACATTTGTACCCTTCTCTTTAACAAACGTCATTAGTCCATACTATTAACATAGTGGTTTACTTGTTGTAAAATATGATCTCGTGAGCACCACCTTCTATGGATCAATATAACAAAACAATATATAAGAAAAGAAGAAGACAAGAATATTGAGAAGATCAAATGTTTATTCATCATCATATTTCATTCCTTTGAATACAATTATATATATATACAAGAGTATAGGAACTTCAAAGGTTACAAGAAATGAAGAGTCTCAAGACTAATGTCCTCATTATATTATTTATAACACTCCCCCTTGGACATTACGACTTGATGTACATGCCTCGTTAAAAACCCGCTAGAAAAACCCAGTGGGAAAAAACTAGAGAGAAAAGAGTACATGACATACAAGTTCTTAATGTTTACACTAACTGCCTTGTTAAAAACTTT